>BSBK01008994.1:105000-481594 GCA_027943335.1 Chamaecyparis obtusa
ATATACAAATAAATACGCCATAACCAATTAAATGTATTTTTATTTACTTAACATCCTATTCTGTTATTTATAAAATCATACTCTTATATACATGTTGATGTATGTACATGCATACACCATGGCTCGAGTATGCATCTACATATTACAACAGATATATAATTGTATACTCTTATTAATAACATTTCAGAGTGACAAGTAAATTTTCCACACTTATTTACTAACAGTGGCACAAGATAAAAACAAAATTCTAATTATAAAACTTTATAACAACTCCAAGCCCAAAGATATACATTGAGAATCAAATCCATCATTTCAGTTTTTATAGAATTACATCTATTTACAGAACTCCCGAAATAGTCATTTAATATTATACCTTCAATCACATTAGTATACAATAATAAAATTGAACAGTCGACTACATTAAAGACAATTTTGAAACGAACTCAAAAATCCATTTATTGCCTTCGACCTTTAACAGACAATCATCTAATCGCATAATCCTTAGCTATTTTCATCAACTCAAACTTCCCATAACTGATATTCCAAATTGACTCTGTTATAACATTCTAATACACTATCATCTTAGTTTACAAGCTGGTAATTTTTTTTTGTATTCCAATTTACACAAAATAACTTTCGAATACTTCAAATAAATGTATATTACTATCGCATATGACAATAACCATGCTACAAAGCAAAAATGTTGAAGGATATGATAAAAGACATCTAGTATCTGATGATAGATAATAAACTATCCACTTTTCCTTGATATACCAACCTTCAGTTCATTACATTTTATACGAAAGATTTAAAAGTCAAGAAAAATAAAGACTCTGTTTCCCTCGATAGTAGACACCACTCAAATAAACAAGAAGTTCAACATCTGACCCACTAATGGCATCAGATACCAGCTCCACAAAATTCAAATACAACATGGCAAACATCAAATATTAATACCATGAACAACACATAGTAACTTCAGAAGTACGACAACTTCAATTCCCTAACAACCGCATTGAGATTACTAGCAACAGACAATTCACATGTTCCAGATAACTGAAAAGAAAACCCAAGAACCACCTTATCGACACCTACGAAGCAAGAATATGAGTAATCGATACTTTAGATTATGTGAAATGTGAGCTATCATAAAAACCCTATTCCACAGAGAAAAACCACATAACATTCGCACCCAAAAACACACATATAGAACAGTGGTCTCAAATAAAATTACTCTGTTACAAAGAATTCTTAACACCCAACATCTTATACATGTTCTAGACTTCCTACCAAAGTATAGCATTCTTGAAACTCAAGTTCACCAGACCGAAAGCTCAGCCAAACATTAGCAAGCTCGCAGGTGCAACACAGACCCAATCTAAAAATACAAAACTCCCAAGACTCCATGCTGTTAAACCGAAGCTACCTTGTATTCAAATTAGATACATCACAATCGGAAGACTCAAAGAAACCCTCTAAACCATGTAAACCATGTCAACCATGTCACAGGGTAATACAAAGACAAGAACACTAGGCATTAAGAATATGCCCTAAACATCATCTCTATTTATTTCTATTCTACGAATACACATATCATTTAACCAATCCCCAACAGAAACATCAACACTACAAGATCAAGTTTCATAACCAAAGATTCTAAAAGTAATCTCTAGATTTACATTGACCATTCATATAATGATGATATACATTATTGCAAACTTAAATTTAAGAACAAAATATAAAAGATAAGCAAGAGATTGAGTTAGAAATTGCCCTTGCCTGGTTTTTGTGTGGGGTTTCTGAAACTGGAAAGTGTCCTAGCCCACTCCAAGCGTAGAAAATCCCTTAAATGCCTATGATTGTAAAGAAATAGCTTGCCATGCATACTTCTACACAATCCAATCATTTTATCACAAAGTGAAGGACTGAGATACGCCTCCATAACCAATCGTTCACCAGAGAAATCGAAGCAAAACTTAGCTTCAACAACTGAAATCCCTTCACCAAGTTAATCGCTGTCTTTCCAAAATAATTGACTAACAGTTTAATAGCTACAATCTCATCCCTCGACAAGATAAATATGCTACTTGCATACGATGGTTACCATCTCTCTGTAGCGTACCAAATTCAAAACCCAATGCCTACAGAATTAATTGCCCACTATGCCTAAAACAACTCACTACACTCAATGCCATGCAGAGCATATATCACAGATGGGTTTAGTGATTAATAGGAAAACTTGAGAGTGGTATAAGATGTGTTTAGGTATACTTTAGGTTATAGAAAAAATCTAACATACCTTCACCATATTTTACTAACATCTAACTAAATTAACAAAATGATAACTACTAACATTCGAAATTAAAGATACTAACATATATTAGGATTTACTAACATTAACTTTGAATTAAGTATAGCATAAAATAATTAATATATTATACTTATACATAAATACCATTTATATGCAAATATAAATAAGTGTATAAGTATATATCTATATATATATATATATATATATATGCACAAATATTCTTTTCTAAAACCTTTCAAAATAAGATTTTATTAACAGAATGAGGATAGTAGTCCTATCCATTAAATCAATACTATGAACTTGACATACACAGATATAACCTCATAACAGAAATAATAACAGAAAAGTAAACCAATTAAAATAGTCACCAACAAAACTTGATACCAAATACAGATCTTTAACTAACATTTCATCAACATAATCACTATCAGAAACAAACAAGTATAGGTTTCACCAACATAAACAATTTAGAAAAATAACATCTGATAATCCACCAGTTAATCAGACATAACAATAATAGTAATTAAATGTTCTAATTCTGGAAATCAGATTATAATGAACCCAATCTCTCAGCGAAGTTTAAGTAAGTGAAATCAGAAAATTAATCTTCAAGGAAGATCCAACAACAGAACTGTTCCAGGATGAGCTAAGCTAATAAATAGAAACCAAATTAGAACAAAACATTAATAAGAAAAACCAAAGACTGTCAAGGGCATGACACCCTCCCCCACCAGCCTAGGCTTACTCCTAGAAGCCTGCAAACAAATGTGGATGAGCAGTTCTCATTACCCCTGCATCTTCCCAAGTTGTAGAAGCCTCATCATTAAGATCCCATAACACCTTTACCTACTCCACCTTGCATCCTCTGAGGTTTAGCTCTCTTTACTGAATAATTAGTACTAGCTCTAGCATCAGTTGTCCATCTACCACCTGTAAATGATTCCAGTTTAGAATGTGAGCAATATCAGGTATGTACTTCCTTAAGACAGAAACATGAAATACATCATGAATTCATGAAAGGCTGGGAGGCAAAGCATGTCTATAGGCAACTGGACCCACTCGTTCTAGGATCTCAAATGGTCCCACAAATCTTGGAGATAATTTTGACCCTTTACCATACTTAATAGGACTTTTCTGGGGCCTAACCCGAAGAAATACCTTATTCCCGACTTCAAATTGACGTTCAATCCTATGTAGGTCTTCATACTTTTTCTGCCTGTCCTGAGCTATAGATAGGTGTTCTTTGATGTGCTTAACCTGCTGTTCTAAATCCTGAACCATCTCGGGACCTAAAAGAATTCTGTCTTCAAGATTGTCCCAGCTCAAAGGTGTTCTACACGGTCTTCCATACAAAGCCTGGAAAGGAGCCATACCTATAGAACTATGGTAACCATTGTTATAAGAAAATTCTACCAGGTGTAAGTACTCTTCCCACTTACTCTGCCTATCCATCACATACATTCTAAGCATATCTTCCAAAATCTGGTTGACACACTCAGTCTGCCCGTCAGTTTCGGGATGATATGTTGAACTAAAGTTCAGCTGAGTACCTAATTCACATTGCAAAGACCTCCACAGAGATGAAGTAAAAATTGAATCCCTATCAGATATGATCTTCTTAGGAATCCCATGCAGCTTAACAACCTATTCCATATAAATTCATGCCACAGATGCAGCATTATAAGTGGATCTTATAGGAATAAAATGGGCAACTTTGGTTAACCAGTCAACAACAACCATAATGGCATCATGTCGCCTAGCTAATAATGGTAACCCCACTATGAAATCTATGGATATGGTATCCCATTTCCATTCAAGCACACTGTGAGATAGAAGTAAACCAGCTAGATGTTGATGTTCAGCTTTTACTCTCTGACACTCCAAGCATCTAGCCACAAAATCAGCAATATCCCTCTTCATACCCGGCCAGTAGTGATGCTGCTTAAGATCAACATGCATCTTCTTCACACCAGGATGTGCTAAATATGGTGCCTTATATGCTTCAGTCATAACTAGGTTCCGAAGATCCCCGACTTCTGGCACATAAATGCTGCCTCGGTAAGTCATCAGTCCTTCAGTGCTAATAGAGTAACCCTCAAATCTACCTTCTAAAACACTACCACTATCAATCACTTCCTTGACATCTAAGTACCAAGGATCAGTAGCCAAATTTAGAAGTATTCTCTCTTTCAAGTCAATTGTGAGAGTCAAAGAAGAGAGTTCATGATGCCTTCTGCTAAGAGCATCTGCTACTTTGTTTTCTTTACCCTAAATATACTTCATTTCAAAGTCATACTCACAAAAAAACTCCATCCATCTATGCTGATGTGCATTAAGATTGGGTTGCGTGAACAAATATTGCAGACTTCTGTGATCGGTATGAAGCTCAAAATGTTGACCAAGAAGAAAATGCTGCCATTTGGTCAAAGCATGAATCACTGCTGCGAGTTCCAAATCATGAGTAGGATAATTAATTTCATGATCCTTTAGTTTCCTGGATTCATAAGAAATGACCTTGCCATCTTGCATCAAGACAGCCCCTAAACCATCCAATAAGGCATCGGTGCACACAACAAATTCCTTAGAAGGATCAGGTACCGCTAAAATTGGTGCACTAGTCAAACGTTCCTTAAGATGTTGGAATGCTTCTTCACATTTATCTAACTAGATGAATTTCTTACCCTTTCTCTAGAGAGAAGTAATGGAATGGGCTATTTTTGAAAAATTAGCCACAAATCTTCTGTAGTAGCTAGCTAGACCCATAAAACTTCGTACTTCAGATACATTGGTAGGAGTTGGCCACTCTACAATTGCCCTGATCTTAGCAGAATCAACAACTATTCCATCTCCTGTAATGATGTGACCCAAATAACTTATTTCAATTTTGTAAAATTCACATTTTTTAGGATTGGCATATAGCTTGTTCCTGCAGAGACATTCAAAGACTTGCCTCAAATGCTGCTCATGCTCCTCCAAGGAGTTAGAATATACCAAAATGTCATCAAGGAACACTACCACAAACTTATCTAAGAAAGTCCTGAATACTCCCTGCATCAAACTCATGAATACTGATGGTGCATTAGTCAACCCAAATGGTACTACTATAAATTCATAATGCCCATACCTTGAGCGAAAGGCTGTTTTATGAATATCAGCTTCTTGAATCCTTAACTGATGGTATCCAAATTTGAGATCAATCTTGGAAAACACCTTGGCACCCTTTACTTGATCAAACAAATCATCGATGCGAGGCAAAGGATATCTATTTTTGATGGTAGCTTTGTTCAGTAGTCTATAGTTGATACAAAGCCTCAAAGATCCATCCTTCTTTTTGATGAAGATAACAGGTGCTCCCCAAGGTGAAACACTAGGTCTAATAAGTCCCTTCTCAAGGAGTTCCTCAAGTTGAACCTTGAGTTCCACTAATTCTGGAGCAGTCATACGATAAGGATTCTTGGAAATTGGTTCGGTTCCCGGCAAAAGATCAATCCTAAAATCAATTTCTCTTTTAGGTGGGATTCCTGGAATCTCTGTAATGAATACATCTATGAATTCCTTCAAAATTGGATGATCTGAGCTGGTGTTCCTAGCAACTGGTTCATCAAAATCATTGATAGAAATAGCAAACAATTTGCATCCCTTTTGTAAACATCTCTGAAGTTGCTTAGCAGAAATAGATCTGACTGACATAGGCCTCTTAACACCTATAATAATCTTGATGGTTCTATTATCATCGATACACCTAATGGTCTTCTCTCTACAATCGATGACAACTTGGTGTTGCTCTAACCAATCCATACCTAGAATAATGTCATAAGAACCTAAAGGAATAACCCTAAGGCTAACTGTAGTAGTAAAATCCTTAAATTGGACCTTACAATATTCAGCTATAAACCCCGATTCAACCTTAGTCCCTGATGCTAACTCGACTTGCCATGCTAATTCAGCTTTACTCACAGGAATTCCACATTGCTTAACCAAATTGGAAGAAATAAAAGAGCCAGTGGCACCGGAGTCAAATAAAATAGAGATCTTCTTACCTTGGTAATTACCTCTAGCTTCAATCACAGTGTTCTGATGATCTGCTTGTTTCTGATCCACAGTAGCAAAGATGCGATGATTCCTTCCAGAATCACCAATAGTAGCCTCAGAACCTATGGCTTTAGACCTGACCTGACTATTGCCTCGAAGGGGACAATTCCATTGCAAATGCCCCAATTGCCCACATTGCCAACATTCTGCTCCTCTTTTGGTACTTTTATCCTGTGATGAGTTCGCAGAGGTGATGCATAACTCTGTTGTACACTTTGAGTTGGTTTAAAGGACTTAGGTTGCTCAGGAACCTTGAAACTCTTGTTTGATTTGGAAAACTTTTCAAACTTCCTCTTTTGAAATTTACCACTCGATCCACTAGAAAATGCCTTGATATTATTTTGATAAGGTTTCTGATTCTTCCCACTGCTTTGAGCTGGTGGATTCATTGATCCTTTGGCTGAAAATCCTGACTTCAATTCTGTGAGTTTGGCTTGATCAGTAACTTCTTTCACTATCTTAGGTTTGAAAGTTCTCACTTCTCCAATTTTAGGGTTCAGACCCCTAATGAAGTGTTGTACCAAAGGCTTATCATTTTCTAACCAACTAGAATATTTCTTTAGTTGGAAAAACCTCCTCTCATACATCTCCATGGTTGAGTTTCCTTGAGAAATACTGAAGAATTCTTCGGATCTAGTTTGCTGCCAATAATCTGACATGAATCTCTTGCGGAATCTTTCTACGAAGAGCTCCCATGTAACCTGAGAGATAAGAATTCCAAGTTGCTCTAGTTCCATATTCCACCATATGGAAGCAAAGGATCTTAGCTACATTACGGTCCAATGAACCTTCACATTACCATGATAATCATGGAGAATAAAACATCTTTCGATGCTCAAAAGCCATGCTTCAGCTTCAGCACCACCCTTTGTTCCATTGAAATATGGTCCTTTGAGCTTAGAAAGGTCTTTTAACTGAGTCTTGATAACAGGGTCTTCTGCTATTGGGACTCATATAACATGAGCATTTGCTACACCATCAGGAACATTGTTCCTTGCTTCAATGTTATCCAACCTATCAAGGATCCGTTGGAGAACTTCAACCTGTGGTACCTCTCGATCTTCCTGATCCATTCCTATTAAAGGATCAAATTGTTCATCACCAAGTATTCCTTGGTGACCTCGTCCTCTTCCTTGGCCACGACCATGACCACGTCGTCCACCCCTGCCTCTGCCTAAATTGGCATCAACTGGGTCACCACATCTTTTTGCTCCTCGTGTAACAGAAGGCATGCTTGAAATCTTATAGGAAAGATCAATAAAAAAATCACTAACAGAAGCATAATGATAAAACCCCTTATCTTTTAAACCCTCAAGCCCTGAGTGTTTAAACGTGCACTTTGATACCAAATGTAACAACCCATAATAAACTAAAAGATAAAACCATGAAGATCCAAACATACACAACCACAAAAACATGATAAATTTTTTTTTCCTTTGTTATAATACTCCAAATCAGAACAATAGTACATAGTAACTGCTTCTAAGAGCTTTACAATTTCCAAACTGAGTTATATAAGAGTAAATAAGAATACTATTTACTCAAAGACTTATTTTCAAATACATATTTCTTCTAAGCCTTTTACAATCTACGAGTAGATCTGATAACTAATAAACAAGAAATGATCTGCCTTCCATAAATCTTAACAGCAGCTAACCACTGGCCCAAACTCATTGATTTATCCATTTAAACTTGAAAGTCAAGAATAAACACAAACACAGATGCAAACAGGGCTCAGTTACATTAATTAGGATAACGGAGTACTTCCAGAAATCTGCAACCACAATAAAATCAGAATAACCTATTATCCATGCAGATAAAATACAGATGTTACTAAAATTTAATAACATGAATCCATTCTTTTAATACTGAAATCAGCAAGCACTGCATTTCATTTCCAACAGAAATAAACTCGCAAAGAAAATGACAAGGTAATGAACCAATAGTTCATGGGTGTCAACATAAGAATCTACTCTATGTATCCGTGAGGAAACCTCGTAGTAATCCATTATGTCTGATGAAACCATAATGTTTTATCTTGTTAGATGATACCCATAGCCCATAAATTTATAATTATCGCTTAATTAAATAACTGACAGAAATTCTTTCCCATAAGGATATAGACTAGTGTCAGTCGCAACCGACAGAAATTCTATCACCACAAGGTACTAGACTAGTGTCAGCCACCCAATCTAAGATTCACACTTGCATTATCTCAAAACACTTATACTAGCATTTAATAATTGAAATGAAATAAACTATATTTCTCATTTTCAACTATATCTCCATTTCTATAGCATCAATAATGAAATTGAATCAGCAATCAGAAATCCATATAGATCCAAGTTCCTATTTTACCAAAATCTCATTTCAACATAACCATCTCAAATTAAATCCATTTAACATTTAAAATAGCATTATAAATGGTATAGTAAAATATAAATAACTCCATAAAATAGAACCAAATCATAAACAAATATCTACTAAAACATTTCAATAAACATTGCATTTAATATACAAATAAATACGCCATAACCAATTAAATGTATTTTTATTTACTTAACATCCTATTCTATTATTTATAAGATCATACTATTATATACGTGCTGATGTATGTACATGCATACACCATGGCTCGAGTATGCATCTACATATTCCAATAGATATATAATTGTATACTCTTATTAATAACATTTCGGAGTGACAAGTAAATTTTCCACACTTATTTACTAACAGTGGCACAAGATAAAAACAAAATTCTAATTCTAAAACTTTATAACAACTCCAAGCCCAGAGATATACATTGAGAATCAAATCCATCATTTTGGTTTTTACAGAATTACATCTATTTACAGAACTCTTGAAATAGTCATTTAATTTTATACCTTCAATCACATTAGTATACAATTATAAAATTGAACAGTCGACTACATTAAAGACAATTTTGAAACGAACTCAAAAATCCATTTACTGCCTTCGACCTTTAACAGACAATCATCTAATCACATAATCCTTAGCTATTTTCATCGACTCAAACTTCCCATAACTGATATTCCAAATTGACTCTGTTATAACATTCTAATACACTATCATCTTAGTTTACAGGCTGGTAATTTTTTTTTGTATTCCAATTTACACAAAATAACTTTCAAATACTTCAAATAAATGTATATTACTATCGCATATGACAATAACCATGCTACAAAGCAAAAATGTTGAAGGATATGATAAAAGACATCTACTATCTGACGATAGATAATAAACTATCCACTTTTCCTTGATATACCAACCTTCAGTTCATTACATTTTATACGAAAGATTTAAAAGTCAAGAAAAATAAAGACTCTATTTCCCTCGATAGTAGACACCACTCAAATAAATAAGAAGTTCAACATCTAACCCACTAATGGCATTATATACCAGCTCCACAAAATTCAAATACAACATGAAGAGCATCAAATTCTAATACCTTGAACAACACATAGTAACCTCATAAGTACGACAACTTCAATTCCCTAACAACCGCATTGAGATTACTAGCAACAGACAATTCACATGTTCCAGATAACTGAAAAGAAAATGTAAGAACCACCTTATCAACACCTATGAAGCAAGAATATAAATAATCGATACTTCAGATTATGTGAAATGTGAGCTATCATAAAAACCCTATTCCATAGAGAAAAACCACATAACATTCGCACCTAGAAACACACATATAGAATAGTGGTCTCAAATAAAATTACTTTGCTACAAAGAATTCTTAACACCCAATATCCTATACATGTTCCAGACTTTCTACCAAAGTATAGCATTCTTGAAACTCAAGTTCACCAGACCGAAAGCTCAGCCAAACATTAGCAAGCTCGCGGGTGCAACACAGACCCAATCTAAAAATACAAAACTCCCAAGACTCCATGCTGTTAAACCGAAGCTACCTTGTATTCAAATTAGATACATCACAATCGCAAGACTCAAAGAAAACCTCTAAACCATGTAAACCATGTCAAGCATGTCACAGGGTAATACAAAGACAATAACACTAGGCATTAAGAATATGCCCTAAACATCATCTCTATTTATTTCTATTCTACGAATACACATATCATTCAACCAATCCCCAATAAAAACATCAACACTACAAGATCAAGTTTCATAACCAAAGATTCTAAAAGTAATCTCCAAATTTACATTGACCATTCATATAATGATGATATACATTATTGCAGACTTAAATTTAGGAACAAAATATAAAAGATAAGCAAGAGATTGAGTCAAAAATTGCCCCTGCCTGGTTTTCATGTGGGGTTTCTGAAACTGGAAAGTGTCCTAGCCCACTCGATGCGCAGGAAATCCCTTAAATGCCTATGATTGTAAAGAAATAGCTTGCCATGCATACTTCTACACAATCTAGTCATTTTATCACAAAGTGAAAGACTGAGATACGCCTCCATAACCAACCGTTCACCAGAGAAATCGAAGCAAAACTCGGCTTCAACAACTGAAATCCCTTCATCAAGTTAATGGCGGTCTTTCCAAAATAAATGACTAAATATTTAACAGCTACAATCTCATCCCTCGACAAGATAAATATGCTACTTGCATGCGATGCTTACCATCTGTCTGCAGCGTACCAAATTCGAAACTCAATGCCTGCAGAATTAATTGCCCACTACGCCTAAAATAGCTCACTACACTCAATGCCGTGCAGAGCATATATCGCAGATGGGTTTAGTGATTAATAGGAAAACTTGAGAGTGGTATAAGATGTGTTTAGGTATACTTTAGGTTATAGAAAAACTCTAACATACCTTCACCATATTTTACTAACATCTAACTAAATTAACAAAATGATAACTACTAACATTCAAAATTAAAGATACTAACATATAGTTAGGATTTACTAACATTAACTTTGAATTAAGTACATCATAAAACAATTAATATATTATAATTATACATAAATACCATATATATGCAAATATAAATAAGTGTATAAGTATATATCTATATGTATATTATAATATATATATATATATATATATATATATATATATATATATATATATATATATATATATATATATATATATATATATATATATATATATATATATATATATATATATATATATATATATATATATAAATATATATATATATATATATAGGCACAAATATTCTTTTCTAAAACCTTTCAAATTAAGATTTTATTAACAGAATGAGGATAGTACTCCTATCCATTAAATCAATAATATGAACTTGACATACGCAAATATAACCTCATAACAGAAGTAATAATAGAAAAGTAAACCAATTAAAATAGTCACCAACAAAACTTGATACCAAATACAGATCTTTAACTAAAATTTCATCAACATAATCACTATAAAAAACAAACAAGTATAGGTTTCACCAACATAAACAATTTAGAAAAATAACATCTGATAATCCACCAGTTAATCAGACATAACAATAATAGTAATTGAACGTTCTAATTCTGGAAATCAGATTATAATGAACCTAATCTCTCAACGAAGTTTAAGTAAGTGACATCAGAAAATTAATCTTCAAGGAAGATCCAACAACAGAACTGTTCCAGGATGAGCTAAGCTAATAAATAGAAACCAAATTAGAACAAAACATTAATAAGTGATACCAAAGACTGTCAGGGGTATGACACCAAGTCCTTCTCAAATCCTCCCAAGGATGAGGAGTAAACTTGCACACCCATAAACATGAATAAAAACAAGATGACAAAACAAGATTAAAGTCATAAACTCAAATGAAACTTCTCAATACAAAATTTACACACAAGATACTACAATTCACAAAATTCATACAAATTCATATATCTCAATGCAACTTCACAACAATTCCAAGATAGAGCCACCAACCTATCTTCTAAGCATTTAAAAATTGGAGGATTGAAGAAGAGCTTCCCTTGATTCGTAGCTTGTTTTTCTTCTCCAATCTACTTAGCCAAAATCTCTCTCTAATCCTCCTCTCACTCCACAAATCTCCCATAGACAAGATGATGAAGCCTCCATCCTAAGCCTCTAT
This sequence comes from Chamaecyparis obtusa, assembly GCA_027943335.1. Lineage (NCBI taxonomy): Eukaryota > Viridiplantae > Streptophyta > Pinopsida > Cupressales > Cupressaceae > Chamaecyparis > Chamaecyparis obtusa. The sequence goes on from BSBK01008994.1 coordinate 117,467, forward strand.
CCCCTAAAGACACTCAAACATTCCTCTCTCATTCCCTCTTCCCAAAACAAATTAGGTTTCTAGATACAAGATAAAATGACACTTGCCCTTGCTAAAGAAAAGGGATGAAATTCAACACATGGGAAAGTAAGGCAACTTAGAGAACATTTCCATTTTCGTCATAACCAAAGATGGCCCATTTAGAGAGACAAAATGGAGGCCTAGGGAAGTGGAAATGGTAGAAATAGGCCCCTTAACCCATGTACTAGCCTTGGGGCACTTAAACCCAACCTAAACTACATGTTGGGACTCTACAGAACCCCTCAAAAACTCTAGTTAAACTTGTATCCGAAAATGGAGTATTGATAACATAAATCTTGGTTCCCTAAACCACCTACCTAGCCTAGGAATACTCAAGACCAAACTAAGGAGAGGGTGGGGTCCATACTCCACTCAAGCATGCCATATCATCACAATGGTGTCAAGTGACACCCCACATAAGTACACATCACATAACACACTTGGCATGCTTAGTGGACAAATTACATTTATATTTTCACAAAATGAAATTTACATTCAAACATGTATTTACAAACATTATCAACCACATACACACATGCATCACATTTACGAATAAAATCACATTACAACGAGGTCATTCTCTTGTTAGAGCCAACCTTGGTTTCAAAATGATTGCACTTAGATCCATTCTTGTTTCCCCAAATTTACAACCATGGCCATATTCTTGCACACTCAATTTTGATGTTAGTACCTCATAAAATCTTTGCATTAGATAATCATTTCAAAAATGAAATAATAACATCTAAAGTTGACAATTATAGATAACTACATTTCATGAATCATTACCTAATCCACATTATATTCTAATTCTTCAAGCATCAAAATAGAAATTCAATTTCCACATAAGCATGTAATCCTAAGCTAATCATTGAACCATGATACCACCAAAATTTACTATCCTAAAAGATAACATAACAAATGCAGAATGCATAATTCATATAACATAGATAATCATGGAAGCAAAATTAGCATAAAAAGGGTACGACTAACATCATCATCATATAAATCTATAATAGTCATCTCATAAGATCTAATGATAGAAAATGTAAGCCAAAATAGGTCAAATGTCTCTAATCAAAGTATCATCCAGATGAATCAAATGCCAAAATAGCAATCAAGCTAGGATGGGTCGGGGTGGGACCTCACATCCTCCCCCACTAGGCATGAAATTCATCCTAGAGTTCATCAAAAAGATGGGGGTACTGATCTCTCATCTATGTTGTGTCCTCCCAAGATGCTATGACCTCATCGTGGCAATCGCACTAGACCCTAACCTAGTCTAGCTCTTGACCTCAAAGGGCTAGGGTCATGCGAGCTAGAATACATATTGGCTACAAAGCCAACTATCTGTTTGACTCCACCTGTAAAGCATCCCAATCAATGATATTAGAGTCATCATAAATATACTTCCTCAAAATAGATACATGAAAGACATCATGGATGCGCAACATGATAGGTGGAAAAGCTAAACAGTATGCTACTAGGCCTATCCTCTCCAAAATCTCAAAAGTTTTGACAAAGTGAGGGGCTAGCTTAGAACCCTTTCCAAAATGGATTGGGCTCTTATGTGGCCACACTCTCAAAAAGAATCTATCACCAATCATATACTCTCTATCAATCCTCCCAGCATTTGCATACTTCTTATGTCAATCCTAGGCCTCTCTAAGATGCTGCCTGATCAGATCTACCTGTTGCTCCATCTATTTGACCAACTTTGGACCAATGGAAACTCTGTCCTCAATCCTATCCCAACTCAATGATGTCCTGCAAGGTCTGCCATACAAGGCCTGATATGGAGGCATATCCAATGATGAATGATGTCCATTATTATAGGAAAACTTGACTAAATTAAGGTACTCCTCCCACCTAACCTGATGATCCATCACATACATGCATAGCATGTCCTCTAATACCTAATTAACCCTCTTAGTCTGACCATCTATCTCTGGGTGATATGCTATGCTAAAATTGAGCCTAGTACCCAAAGCAGTTTGAAGCTCCCTCCAAAAAGATGAAGTAAAGAGTGAGTCCCTATCTGATATGATCGTGCATGGAATGCCATGAAGTCTAAAAATATCCCTCAAAAATACCTATGCCACTACAAGTGTTGTGAAAGTAGTATGTATGGGTGAGAAGTGGGCTACCTTAGTTAACCTATCCATCATCACCATAATGGCGTCATGGTGATGAGATGACATAGGAAGACCAACTCTAAAATCCATGGATATAATGTCCCACTTCCACTTTGGTATCTTGTGTGGCTGAAGAAGTCCACCTAGATGATGGTGCTCTACCTTAACCCAATAACACTCCAAGCATCTATCCACTATCTCAACAATGTGTGTCCTTAAACCTGACCAGTGATAAAGTTGTCTCAAATCTGCATGTAACTTCTTGACTCCGGGGTGCACTACAAAGGAGCTCTATGAGCCTCAAGGATGATGAAGTCATGCAACCCATCAAAAGAAGGTACATAAATGCATCCACTATGGTGAAGAAGGCCATCAGACTCTAGGTTATAATCTATGAACTTCCCCTCCAGGGGTCTCTGAGCCTAAACCATCTATCTAACCTTTGAAAAGAAGGCATCCTCATGTAAATGCTATAGTATGTGCCCTCTCAAATCTGTGCTAGTAGTCATAGCTGAGAGCTCATGGCATCTCCTACTAAAGGCATCTGCTACCACACTCTCCTTACCCTTGATGTAGTGAATGTCAAAATCATACTTGCATAGGAACTCCATCCATCTCCTCTATCTAGCATTGAGATTTAGATGTGTGAATATATATTGAAGACTTTGATGATCTGAGTGAAGCTCAAATCTATAGCCCAATAAGAAATTTCACCATCTCATCATATCATGCACCACTGTTGCTAGCTCAAGGATGTGGGTAGGATAGTTAAGCTCATGAGTCTTGAGATTCCTGGACTTGTAGGCAATAGCCCAGCCATGCTGCATTAGTACTGCCCTAATCCTATCTAAGGTTGCATCTGTGCATACCACAAAATCTGCTGAAGGATCAGGTACCATAAGAATAGGTGCATTGGTAAGTTCTCTCTTGAGCTCCTAGAAAGCTCTCTCACATCTCTCTGTCCACTTGAACTTCTTCCCTTTCCTCTAAAGGGAAGTGATGGGATGGGCCACTCTAGAGAAATCCTCGATAAAACATCTGTAATAGCTTGCAAGGCCCATGAAGCTCCTGACCTCTATCACATTACTAGGTGCCGGCCAATCCATAATTACCCTAATTTTAGATGGGTCAACTAAGATCCCATCTCTTGATATCACATGGCCCAAATAGTGAACCTCTACCCTGAAGAATGCACACTTTAGCAAGCTGTCGTACAAATGATTATATATCAAGCACTGCAAGACTTGTCTCAAATGTTCCTCATGGTCGTGCTCATCTCAGGAGTATATGAATATGTCATCCAAGAATATCACCACAAATCTATCTAAAAATGAATGAAATACTCCATTCATGAGGCTCATGAATACAACTGGAGCATTCATGAGTCCAAAAGGTACCACAGTAAACTCATAATGTCCATATCATGTGTAGAAAGTAGTCTTGTTGATGTCACTATCCACGATCCTCAATTGATGATACCTTGACTTCAAGTCTCTCTTCAAGAACACTCAGGCTCCCTGAACCTAATCAAATAAGTCATCAATCCTAGGAATGAGATACTGATTCTTGATGGTCACCTTGTTCAGGTGTCTGTAATCCATGCACAAGCTAAGAGATCCATCCTTCTTCTTAATGAAGATGACGGGTGCACCCCATGGAGATACACTAGGATGAATGTGCCCTTTCTCCAAGAGCTTCTCTAACTAAATCTTGAGCTCCCTGAGCTCATGTGTAGTCATCCTATAGGGTGCTCTAGAAATGGGCTCTGCTCTTGGCACAATATCTATATGAAAGTTCACTACTCTAGGTGGTGGCATACCAGGTAACTAAGATGGAAAAACATCTACAAACTCTTGAAGAATAGGGTGGTCATCAAGAGAAGTTTCCTTCTCTACCTCCTCCTCTCTATCACTAATGGTGATAGCATATAACTAACATCCCTTCTGCATGCACTGCTTAAGCTGCATAGCAAAAATCATACGAAGGGATACATGTCTTTGAACTCCTACAATAACTGAGGTCACCCCATCATCATCTAAATACTCTAGTGTCTTTTTTCTACAATCCATCTTGGCTCTGTGGGAATAGAACCAATCCATGCTGAGAATGACATCATAGGATCCAAGTGGTGTGACATGAAGGTCAACTAATGTGGAAAAGTCCCTAATCTACAATTGGCAACCTCTCACCAAGGAGCTAACAGATACCCTAGCTCCTGAGGCTAACTTAACCTCCCAACTAACATCTTTCCTAACTACCACTAGCCCGCATCACTCCACTATGAAAGGTGAAATAAAATAGTCAATGGCTCCAGAATAAAAAAAGGATAGAAACACTACTACCTCTAATTGTGCCTATAGCCTCAATAACTATGGCGTGGTGCTCAGCCTGGTGGTTATCAACCACTAAAAATACTCTGTGTGCTTTGCCCATGTCTCCTACAGTAGGCTCAAAAGCTTCTACTCTTTGACTGTCAGCCAGACGGCCTATAGGACAATTCCTATCTATGTGCCCCATGGCACCACATGTGTAGCACGGTCCTCTAGCTTATAGTTGTATCCCCTGAGGCCTAGACTGCTGCTATCCTCCTATAGCACTAGACCCACTAAATCCACCTCTGGATGCCTAAGACTATCCCCTTTGATCTCATCAAGATCCCTGTAAGTGCCACTTCTTGGGCTTAAAGCCCTACTGTCCCTAAGAAGATTTATGTTTTTGGTTTTCCTGAGACTGCTATGGCTGCTGCTTCTACTGAGGTGCCCTAGATGATCCTGATGAGTTCTTCTAGTTTCCCTTCCAATGATACTTTTAGAAACCAAAAGACTGAGATGTGGCATTCTAGTTTTGCGATCAGTTCTACACATCGTGAGACCTATTATGGATCTCCTCAATGATCATAGCCCTCTCAACTGTATCACATAAATCTCATGTGGGTATCATCCACACTCTGTCAGCTATTGCATAGTTCAACCCCTTGATAAAGTGGTTGACTTGGAGTTTCTCATCCTTCATGTAGTCCAGATAAGGAATGAGTTTAAGAAACTTGTTCTCATACTGGGCTACTGTCAGGCCTCTCTATTGTAGGTTATGAAAATCATCGATGTGATGTTGTCTAAAATGCTCTAACATATATTGGGCTCAAAATCTCTCCAAGAAGATCTCCCATGTGAGGGTGTCCATGGTAAGATGACTCTTAACCTCCTCCTACTTCCACCAAGTGGAAGCATTCCCTCTCAACATGTGTACTAGAAAATGTTCCTTAAGGTTGCTCTTGTAAGAATGAAACCCAAAGCAATGCTTGAGGCTCAAAAGCCAAGCCTCTACCTTTGTCCCAACCATGGATCCCAAAAAGGGTGGTGACTATAGTCTAATAAGGTCTCTAATCAGGTCCCCTATGTCATGAGGTACTCTTCACACTACCCCTGGTGGTGGCTCTGACATGTGCACCAACTCACCCTCATGAACTGCCTACTCCACTACTCATCTAGGAGGGGGTCTCCTACTTCGCTCTTAGATTTTGGCTTGCTAGCCTCCTTGAGGTAATCTGTCCATAATAATACCGGCTAGATTCTGTAATGTATTAAGGATATCCTAATTGGGATTAGGTGGCGGTGAAGGAGGGGGTCTCTACTCATCACCTAGTCCCTCGGTTGCTCTCTCATCTCCCTCTACTACCACACGGCCACCTCTGGGTCTCTTCCCATGTCGGTGAGCACTACACATGACTAGAGGCATTCTACACTAAGGAAAAAACAATGGTAAGTTTGGAAAATGTAATGGGTTAAAAGGTTTCTAGAGTAGAAACTGTGCTCTGATACCAGAATGTAATACCCATAATATTAGACAAAACACAACAATAATTTTTTTTTGATTAAAACACTAAATGAACAGTAAAGTCAACTATGTTACACAAAATCCCATCGGTGCATAGCAAGGGATCGTATGTTAACGATGCTCGCATGGGATTGTCACCCAACGTCATATAGGGAAACATGAGGCATGCCCTGATGTGCCTTCGTCCCCTACACAACGGAAGAACATTAGGTGACATGAAAAGGATATACAAGGGGGAGGACATCTCCCTAAATAAGATACTAAGTTAGTCTAAAGGTTAATAGGGTCATACCCCTTGGAATAAAAAAGGGAGCAAAAATTAATCAAATAAAGAAAAAGTGTTGAGTCATAAAACATTTAAATAATATCTTTATTTAGACATAAATAAACTATACTTCTTCACTAAATTTTAACATTTACCAGGTTATTTAATTCAAAATTCTTTTAATAAAATTACCCCTAATATTCATAATTTAAAAGGTCTAGCCCCCATAAACAACCTTTTTTTTATCTATTAAAAATCATTATCATTTATATATCACCTTAAAAGGTACTTAAAGTACTTGATCATTTTGGTAAAACAATAATAAAATTAAAAGAATATTCCTTAACTATTATAATTAGACTAAAGTAACAATTATTTCAAATGAAATAAATATCATAATTTAAATTTCCAAATATACAAAGGTATTGCCACATCATAAACATTATAAATAAAATTGCTAGGGAAACTAATATATTGATCATCATAGACATTATAAAATTAAAAATAATTAAGAAGTGATTCAAATACACAATTACTTAGAAAGAACTAACTTTATTACAATATAAAAATGAACTTAAATAAAACCAGTCCATTTTGTTTCCTAAGAGTCAGCTTTATAAAAAAAGAAAGGCTATTATATTCCTTGGTATGTTTTTAAATTAAATAGAACATCATTTAAAGTTTATTGAAGAATGTAATAAAATATTTTAAAAATAAAAGTGGCTCCCCAAACCCTAATTCAAAATTAGGGTTGGGCTTACTTTATATCACCTCCAAACCCTAACTTTCTTATTTTATCTTTTTGCAGGTTTGAGGAGGGATGAAGAAGATGAAGGTTTATCTTTTTTTTTTTATGAGAATCTCATAAGCACAGGGGGGTTTCTTTCTGGGCCTACAAGATTTCTCTTAATATCATAAGAGTTCTTCTTGGTTTGTCTAAAGATATTGCCCATCTACTGGTTCTTACTATGGGTAAATTTATTTTAGTACCAATTCTATTTGCATATGATTAAAGATGAAACTCTTAGTTTCCAGATCTGTTACACAGATCAGTTGTAAATGTATATTTTTTTACAACCATTTTGAATGGCATATGTTATGAGGTTTTTTTATTTTATTTGGGGGAGATTATATATATATATATATATATATATATATATATATATATATATATATATATATATATATATATATATATATATATATATATATTAGGGTTTGATAAAACCCTACCTGCGTCTGCTTGTGGCTAAGCCACGACAGTGAGCTTAGTCACTGCCGTGACTGTAGCCACAACAAAGACCACAGTCTCTACCATGACTACAGTCACGACAGTGACTGCAGTCACTGTCGTGGCTCTAAGCCGCGGTAGTGACTACAGTCACTGCTGTGACTTAATCATGAGAACACTGCTACCTCGCCCGACCACTAGGAATAAACAAAGGGCTTCAGCCCTAAAAATTTTGCAAGACAATTTTTTTTAAATGCAAAATATGTATAATATAATATTATATATTATATATTATACATTATTTTATGTATAATATATAATATGTAATATTATATTATATAATATTACAAGTTATAAATATATATATGGCATTGTTTATTAAGTATATGAAATATATAATATATTATTATTTATTATATATTATACATAATTTGATGTATAATATATAATATATAATATATATATAATATAATAACACAAGTTCATTAATATATGAAAAGGAAAAGGAACATAAGACATTGTTTTTTTTTCTTTTTTCAATATAATTACTAATATATATATATATATATATATATATATATATATATATGTAGTATAATACTATATATTTATATATATATAAATTAGTAAATTATTATATGATATCATCTTTAAATTCTGATTTAGAAACAGAAAACAAAATGTGGCTTTTTATTTTCTTTTGTAAATCAGTGTATAAATTTAAAAAAATCATTTTTTCAATTTTGAACATTAGATAATATAATGTTTGAGTACAGTTTTAATGAGTCCAACTTATGTTGAAGAAAAAGAAAAGTATCTTGGCATCTGTTTAAGATAAAGAATAGATCCTTTACTATAATAAGGAGCTGTTTATTTACTAAATAGTTATTTAGTTAGAATTAACATGTTGAATTATATAGTATTGATCACATAAAAATTACTACTAGAAATAAACTTCATATAGTACACATAACTATATATATTTTTTGAAATAGTCTCACAGACTCAGACCAGCAGATTTTTCATTTTGTCGTTTCTTAAAATTAACATTTACAGGATTTGCAGGAATAAAAAACAAGAACAGAAAGTTGAATTGACAAATTAAAGTATAAAGAAATAACAATTTCCACAAATAACACATGCAGGAATTTTTATTTTCTTGACAAGAAAGTTCTTAAAACCAAACTTAATTTATTCCCACAAACAGTAATAATGTTTCTAGCAGATTATACATATGGGTCACTCTTGTTTACAAATGTACATATATTCTTTTCAAGGGCATCAACATTGGCTCTAACAGAAATGCCTTGTAAATAATCTTATTGCAAATAAAGGTTCTCTAAATTCAAGTATTTAAACATAATTTTTCTCCTAACAAAATTCAACTACAACATTGTCACAAAAATACATATTCAGAAAATTACAAGCTCTCCTTTGATATATACAAAGATCTATATATAATGTTGAGAGCTATTTTTCCAACTATACAATTTCTTTTTCAACATAACTAATCAAACATTTGTAATCAAAATGAATTAATTACAAGCATTATCATGATGCAAACATCTTTTGCAATCTCTCTTCCTTGACTTTGGTACTACAACTAGAACTTCAACTTCTCTTCAAATAAGTAAAAACCTGCAACATAAAATTCTTTCCACATGGCCATGGAGGTTCACCTCCCAGCCTAGGCCATTTCATGGTCACCCCTGAGCTAGGGGAATCAAGAGATGGATGGGTCACAAACATGCAACACTTACATAAACTTTCAACCATAATAGGAAACAAATCATGCACAATTGACTCCCTTCCCAAGCTAGCACAAAGGATTCTATAGTTGAATCCATAGATGGGTGAAGGTGGAAACTTCTCTTATGGAGACACCTATCTTATACCAAAACAAAAATTTCAATATATATCACATGCCTTCACAAGGCCCTTCCAAACATACAACTCAATTCCATGACCATCAACACATCCCTTATGACCTCCATACAAACATAAGAAGGCCCTCAAGGATGCCCATACATCCAAGTTCTCATACATAAAGAATTTCCAACTAGACTCTTTGCCCCAAGTCCTCCTCAAATCCTCCCAAGGATGAGGAGTAAACTTGCACACCCATAAACATGAATAAAAACAAGATGAGAAAACAAGATTAAAGTCATAAACTCAAATGAAACTTCTCAATACAAAATTTACACACAAGATACTACAATTCAAAAAATTCATACAAATTCATATATCTCAATGAAACTTCACAACAATTACATGATGGAGCCACCAACCAATCTCCTAAGAAATGGAAAATTGGAGGAATGAAGAAGAGCTTCCCTTGATTCCTAGCTTGCTTTCCTTCTCCAATCTACTTAGCCAAAATCTCTCTCTAATCCTCTTGTCACACCACAAATCTCCCATAGACAAGATGTTGAAGCCTCCTTCCTAAGCCTCTATCCCCTAAAGACACTCAAACATTCCTCTCTCATTCTGTCTTCCCAAAAAAAATTAGGTTTCTAGAAACAAGATAAAATTACACTTACGCTTGCTAAAGAAAAGAGATGAAATTGAACACATGGGAAAGTGAGGCAACCTAGAGAACATTTCCATTTTCGTCATAACCAAAGATGACCCATTTAGCGAGGCAAAATGGAGGCCTAGGGAAGTGGAAATAGTATAAATAGGCCCCCTAACCCATGTACTAGCCTTGGGGCACTAAAACCCAACCTAAACAACACCTTGGGACTCCACAGAACCCCTCAAAAACCTTAGTTAAACTTGCATCCGAAAATGGAGTATTGATAACATAAATCTTGGTTCCCTAAACTACCTACCTAGCCTAGGAATACTCAAGACCAAACTAAGGAGAGGGTGGGGTTCATACTCCACTCAAGCATGCCATATCATCACAATTGTGTCAAGTGACACCTCACATAAGTGCACATCACATACCACACTTGGCATGCTTAGTGGACAAATTACATTTATATTTTCACAAAATTAAATTTACTTTCAAACATGCATTTACAAAAATTATCAACCACATACACACATGCATCACATTTACAAATAAAGTCACATTACAATGAGGTCGTTCTCTTCTTAGAGTCGACCTTTCTTTCAAACTGATTGCACTTAGATCCATTCATGTTTCCCCAAATTTACAGCCATGGCAATATTCCTACACACTCGATTTCAATGTCAGTACCTCATAAGATCTGTGCATTAGATAATCATTTCAAAAATGAATAATAACATCTAAACTTGATAATTATAGATAATTGCATTTCATGAATCATTACCTAATCCACATTATACCATAATTATTCAAGCATCAAAATATTAATTTAATTTCCACATAAGCATGTAATCCTAAGATAATCATTGAACCATGATACCACCAACATTTACTATTATGAAAGATATCATAACAAATGCAGAATACAAAATTCATATAACTATTATGCACTAAGTTTTCACCCTTTGTATCAAGCTCTCGTAGTCTTGATAACCTAGTATAACATGGGAATCATCTCCAGGTTGTGGGACCTATGCTAACTGAGATGAGGCCTCCAGGTTCTAGGATAGTTCCTCTAAGATAATCACCGTAATTTGTTTCTTGATAGAAAAGTAAATCTTTTGAGGGAAAGGGATAGGAGGAATGCTTGAAAGGGAAAAGACTGAAAGAAAATTATCCTACTAGGTGATACACCAAAAATATGGTATGAATTACAATATAAAAGATGAAATCAATGAATAGACTTAGGCCCAGGTGATCACAAACTGAATAGGTTTGCATAAGTACTTCATAGAAGGGTCTATAGATAAAAAGAGTTATTCAGGGAAAGAGAGATTCTTTCACAAACAATAACACCCCTTGGAATTAGACAACAATCTATGAATTGCAAACAAACATTCACCTCTTCAACTAGGTATAGGAATGAGACAAGATATTTAAGGGGTTGAAGTATACCCACAAAAGAACTCACATCAAATCATCCACAATGATACACAAAATTGCAAAAAGAAAGAGGGACCAACAATCCTAAGATATCATTGAGAAGCATGTAAATATTGAATTGATTAAGAAATAACTCACACAAGAAGGCATAGGGACATGAAGAATGTCACAAAAACACCTTCAATATCTGAATTATCAATGGGAGGTTACAGAATGTAGAAAACTAGAGGATAGAAAAATGTCTCAGATAGCCTTCTAAGAAAAGATATTTTTTCTCTTTACAAAGTGTGAACTCTCTCCACTCTAAAGCTCTCCAAAAAACAATATATACATCTCCCCCTACACGCAGGTAGGAGCAAAAAAAATCTAATTAGGGTTTACATAATTTTTCATATAATAATCAAACCCTAAACCTATCCAATTCGGCCATAAATGCACATGAAAATATCCCAGCTAATTAGATATCTGTGTTTGCATGTCCATTTCATGTTTGTACCTTTAAAAATCTAGCCGCCATGATCTATCTACCTACCTACAACTCGGTCTCGCCACAACTGTTGAAATCTGATATTTTGAGATATTTGAATTTAAAAAAAAAGATAAAATGGTCACAGGTGGCGCTAAAAATCCCTATCAACGATCGGTATTCAAAAATCAATCTTACTTTAAAAAGCGACCATCAGATCTTCCCTTTTTACCTGGGCTTGACACTTGACTGCAAAAATAACCTTAAGTCTACCTCAGGTTCCAATTATCCTTTAGTCACAGAATTGTTTAAACCTTTTGTTGACCCCAGTTAAGTCTAGCAAACACAAAAAGGCTCTTTAGTCACAGATTCGTAGAAAACTCTTAACCCTAGGCCCAGAACCACCACATGTCACTCTTTCATTCACCCTTGATTGGTCTATAGGCATACACCTCAGCAAGTTTTGACATGGTCCCACTGTAGACAAGATTCTATTCCGATGGTAGGTGCATGATCTCATGGCCCCCGAATATTCCTCTAGATCTTGCGCTAGCCGCTAATCTCTTCAAGCCGGAACCCCTTCTGAAAAATGGACCCACCTAGAAATCTTCATCAACACTTGGCAACCAATTACATTTGAGCAAGTTAGCACACCTGATAGACTTGGACCCATGACCTGTAGAAAGAGCATTGGACAGTTGTCACTAAACCACTGACTTAAATAGCGTGCATCTTATCCTAGCGACAGAGCGACAACCACAAGATCTTGTTGTACTTTAACCTCTCAAAAAGATCAAGACCCATTGATAGGCCTTGAAAAAGTATGTGGACCAATCAGAAGCCATCATTTATATACACGTAGTAGTGGACCCACCTGAATGAAGAGTTACATCACCAGGAGAAATCAATGACTATCTTAAGTTCACAAACTTCTGACACTTTTCATGAGAAAACATGCTAGCCATTAGATCTAAAGAGGACTGACAACTAGGCCCACTAACAAATTACAAGTCATCTCCTTCTGACCAATGAAATACCTCCACATAGGACACCATGGCAATGGATCCATAAGGCCATGAAGCACTGAGAAAAGGGAAGATCGACGATTGTCGTAAGATCGTAAGCCTTTGACACATGCTATGAGATCTTATGACAACTACTGATCTCATCAACTGGGACCCCACTCAAAGTATCTTAACCCCAGAAGTCTTAGTGAAAATGCGACCAATGGAAACTCGCTCAGTTGCTGAATAGAAATCTTAACCTCGATTAAGTCTATAGAATATGAGAGCAAGGCATTTCACAGAATTGTTAAACCAAAAGTCTAACCTAGGGTTTTAGTTAGCGAATGCCTGACTGAAAGGCAATCCATGGAGTCACTGAATATTTTAGGGCACCACCATTTTACTTTGTGACCAGGGAAACACTATAGTCGCTAGTTCACCGAGAGGAAAAGGTAACCGCTGGAAGACTTAGAGAACTGGTGATTGAAGGAGAAAAAAAATTACGCATATGGGAATTGGGACCTTTTAAGTGAGGGATAAAGTAATGACCCAATAGAACATGGTCTAGGGTCTCTTAGAGTTTTTTGAACACCAATGACTAGTTTTTCAAATATTTTGACTTGTAGACTAGGGAATGAAAGAAATTGCAGAGACTAGAAGACATGGCATAAGATCATGAAAATTTCAGAGATGCTTGGCAAGGTGAAAATAGAGACTTTGGAATAGGTTTTATCCAAACTTTCATGTACATGGAAATTAGGGTAACATTTTTGGTGATTTCTACTGGATGTCAGCCTGCTAGACATAGATCAGTGGCCTTGACATAATTCATTAGGCATGGGGTCATTATGAGGAACACAAAATGTGATAGAGAGACAAAAATGAACATAGGGAGAAAAACTTGTGCACAGGCACTTGTTGAAAAGTAGGAAACTAACCTAGAAAATAGGAAGAAAGCAAGAAAGCATTTTTACAAAAATTTACAGAGAGGGATTAACCTCAAAGTAGGGCTTCAAGTGGAAACCATTCACTAAGATAGGTAGGGGAACTCCTTCCATATTTGATAGTTGAAAAGCATTGGATCCCCTACACTCTATTATAACAAATGGTCCACCCCAAAATGAATCAAACTTGGTATGTCTACCAAGCTTGGATCTAAACTCATCCCACTTGAGGACTACATCTCCAACTTTAAAATTTTTGATCCTGGCTCTTTTATCAAAGCTTTTCTTTGTTTGAATCTGATGGAACTCCATATCTTGCATTGATTTGTCTTTGAGTTCTTCCAACTCCATCAACTGAGCATATCTAATCTGCAAGGGGTCTCTTTCTTCAAATAGAGCATATTGAGTGGCCAAGTCCAGAGCTGGCAATTCAACTAAGATAGACAACTTGGCCTCTTTTCCATATACTAGCATATAAGGAGAATTACCAATAATATTCTTTAGGGTAATTCTATCTAACCATAAGGCAGACCTCAGTTTGGTATGAAAATCCCTTTGGTTGTCCTACAGAATCTTCTTGATTAGTTTAATCAAATTCTTATTTGTTGATTCAGCTAAGCCATTGCCTTGAGGGTAATAATTGGAACTGGTATTCAGATAGATGCCATTCTTGACTGCCCACTCTGAGACTTTGAGGCCTATGAATGCCAATGCATTGTCTGACATGATGGAATCTAGAGTGCCAATCCTATGAATTATATCATCATAAAAACCTAGGACAACACTCTCATTTGATTCTTTTAAAGCAATTGCTTCTGTCCATCTGGTGAAATAATTTGTTGCAATGATTATCCATCTATGGCTTGCACTAGATGGAGGTTTGATCATACCAATGAAGTCTATACCCCACTTCATGAAGGGTTGCTCTGTTTTGACTGGCTGTAGGGGCAAGGCTGCAAGCCTTTCTTTTCCTGCAAAATAGCACACTTGATGCATTTTCTTACATAATCATGACTATCTTTGAAAATAGATGGCCAATAGTATCCAACCCTCATGATTTTAAAAGCAGTAGTCCTAGGAGAAAAGTGACCTCCAGAAGGTCCATCATGAAATTCAAATAGGACATCAGCTATCTTTTCTGAATCTATGCATCTTAAAAGGACACCACAGTGATCCTTTCTGAAAAGAACTTCATCAATCAACACAAAAGGAATAGATTGTAATCTATAATACCTTCTTTTTGCTGAATCTAGATCTGCAGGACATTGTCATGTCTTCAAATAATTGATCATATTAGGCAACCAGCTTGCTACCTTGGCTTGTTCTTCTGTAGACTGCACCACCAGAGATGCATCTATTGTTTCTTATTTCTTTGAACCTTCATCCTCTTCCAATTTCTCACAGAGACCTCTTCCTCTAACTAGCTTGGTAGTTTGAATATCAATGTCATAGTCCATCACCTTGGTGATCCAACTAGCTCTTTTCTCATTTAGGTCCTTGGAAAGTAAAAACTCTTTGACACTTGGATGAGTAACTTTTAAATGTACTTTGCTATGGGTCAATAGATATCTAAACCTTTTAAGGCTCTTTACCACAACAAGTACATGTTTCTCCACAAAAGAGTATCTATGTTCATACTCTTCTAAACCTTTGCTTGTCATGCCTTGCAAGGGAACCAAGCAAATGCACAAAGGTTTACTTTGTAAAAGAAAACCTAAGTAGAATTTTACAAAAAATTTGAACTTTAAAAGTTTGCAAATAAACAAAACATAATCTAACTTCTTTCCAAGGTTCCCTTAAATGTAAATTAAAAACTGATAAACTATTAACAACATTTACTAACCATACAAATTCCATTTCAAGTTCTTTATTGGAAAATACTTAAACACATTCATAATTAATTTCCATCTAAAACTTTTTAAAGATCAAATTACTATAATTCCATTTCCTCTAACAAACATATTGCAATAGTACAACAAATGATTCATCAACATTTTACATAACCCTTGCCTGCTCTATGCTGTGGAAGATTCATCATTGGGGTCCCATTGGACCCTTGCCTGCTCTATGCTGTGACCCCTGAGGGTCAGTGTCTGCTGCTGTAGAATACGTATTGGCTCTAAAGCCAGCTGCCCATCCGCTACCTGTAATGCATTCCAATCCAAAACATGAGTCACAGTAGGAATATACTTTCTAAGAACTGAAACATGGAATACATCATGAATACGAGCAAGGCTGGGCGGCAAGGCAAGCCGATAGGCTACTGGTCCTATCCTCTCTAGGACCTTGAAAGGACCAACAAACCGGGGTGCCAACTTGGAGCCTTTTCCATAACGGATTGGGCTCTTTCGTGGACGCACCCTCAAAAAGACTCTGTCACCAGGAGAAAAGTGTACATCAATCCTGTGAGCATCGGCATACTTCTTCTGTCTATCTTGAGCTGTCACAATATGCTCTTTGATGCGCCTGACCTGTTCTTCCATGTCCTGCAACATCTCTGGCCCCAAAAGTACCCTGTCCTCCAACTGATCCCAGCTCAAGGGAGTACGACAAGGGCGGCCATACAATGCCTGAAAAGGGAACATGCCTATGGAACTGTGATAACCATTGTTATATGCAAATTTTACCAAGTAGAGGTACTCCTCCCAATGGGTCTGCCTATCCATAACATACATCCTGAGCATATCCTCGAGGACCTGATTGACTCGCTTTGTCTGTCCATCTGTCTCAGGGTGATAGGCTGAACTAAAGTTAAGCTGAGTCCCTAAAGCATGCTGAAGTGATGTCCAAAGAGCTGAGGTGAATACTGGATCACGATCAGATATGATTTTCCTTGGAATGCCATGGAGTCTCACAATATCCTTCATAAATATTCTGGCCACAGAAGATGCTGAATAGGAAGACTGTATAGGAGAGAAATGAGCTACCTTGGTGAGCCTATCCACCGTTACCATGATAGCATCATGTCTCCTGGGAGTAACTGGAAGTCCCACTATAAAATCCATGGAAATGATATCCCATTTCCATTCTGGCACTAGGTGAGGTTGCAATAGACCTGCAGGGTGCTGATGCTCGGCCTTCACTCTCTGACACTCTAAACATCTAGCCACGTAGTCCGCTATATCCCTCTTCATCCCTGACCAGTAGTACAACGGTCATAAGTCGGCATACATTTTCTTCACCCCTGGATGTGCTGAATAGGGCACCTTGTGGCTTTCTGAAAGGATAAGCGCATGAAGATCTCTGGCCATGGGAACATAGATTCTATTCTGTTGTTTTAGCAACCCTACTGAATCCAATGAGTATCCCAAGAAGCGACCTTCCAAAGGCCTTCCCGATTCTATCTCCGACTTAACTTCCTGGAACCAAGGTTCAGAAGTAAGGGCCTCCCTGATTCTGCTCTCCAGATCTGTGCTAAGGGTTACGACTGAAAGAGTATGTCGGCACCTACTCAGAGCATCTGCCACCACATTCATTTTACCTTGAACATACTTAACTTCGAACTCATATTCGCATAAAAATTCCATCCACCTTCGCTGCCTAGCATTGAGATTGGGTTGGGAGAAGATGTACTGAAGACTTCTATGATCTGTTTGGAGTTCAAACTTGTGACCCAACAGAAAGTGTCTCCATTTCACCAAGGCATGAACAACTGCTGCAAGTTCAAGGTCATGGGTGGGGTAGTTGAGTTCATGATCCTTGAGTTTCCTTGACTCATAAGCCACAACCTTTCCTTCTTGCATAAGAACTACCCCGATCCCCTCTAGAGAAGCATCTGTGCATACTACAAAATTTCTGGATGATTCAGGAACTACCAAAATTGGTGCACTGGTCAATCCGTCTTTCAGGGTTTGGAAAGTGGCCTCACACTTTTCTGACCAAACAAACTTCTTACCCTTTCTTTGAAGTGAAGTAATGGGGTGAGCAACCCAGGAAAAATCTTTGACAAACCTCCTGTAATACCCGGCTAATCCCATAAAACTGCGAATCTTAGGGACATTAGTAGGAGTTGGCCACCCTACTATGGCTTGAATTTTATCTGGGTCAACAGCAATGCCATTTCCTGATATGACATGCCCAAGATACTTAACCTTAGTTTGAAAGAATTCACACTTTTCAGCATTAGCATATAGTTGGTTTTCCCTAAGGCACTGCAATACTTGCCGAAGATGAACCTCGTGTTCTTCAAGAGTTTTGGAGTAAACCAAGATATCATCTAAGAACACTATCACAAATTTGTCCAGGTAGGTTCTAGACACTCCATTCATCAAGCTCATAAATACGGAAGGAGCATTTGTTAACCCAAAGGGCACCACCGTGAACTCATAATGGCCATACCTGGTGCGAAAAGATGTTCTATGAATATCAGCTTCTTGAATTCTCAGTTGATGATAGCCTGACTTGAGATCTATCTTAGAGAATATTTTTGCCCCTTTCATCTGATCAAATAGATCATCAATGTGAGGTAGAGGATACCGATTTTTGATGGTAACCTTGTTCAGTTGACGATAGTCAATACATAATCGGAGGGATCCATCTTTCTTCTTTACAAATATCACTGGCGCTCCCCAAGGTGATACACTAGGTCTTATAAACCCTTTTTCTAAAAGTTCTTCTAGCTGAACCTTGAGTTCCTCAAGTTCTTATGTGGTCATACGGTACGGAGCTTTGGAAATTGGTTCTGCTCCCGGCACCAAATCAATTCAGAAATCTATGTCTCTCTTGGGTGGCATCCCTAGAATTCCTTTTGGAAAAACATCCAAGTATTCCTGTAAAAGGGGGTGATCTAATGATATCTCCCTACTCTCTTCTTGATCTAAATCCTCCATTGTGACTACAAAAATTTGGCATCCTTTGTGCATGCACCTCTTAAGCTGCATCGCGGAAATCATGTGGAGAGAGATGGATGATTGAACCCCAATAATCTTCTTAGTTTTCCCCAAGTCATCAGTGCATTGAACACTTTTCTTTCGACAATCCAAAGTGGCTTTGTGAGCATCCAACCAATCCATGCCCAACACTACTCCATATGATCCCAAAGGAATCACTCTAAGATCCACTAAGGTAGAGAAAGGTCCAAGTTCCAAACTACAACTTTGAACATAGGTGTCAGAGACTACTCTTGCCCCGGAGGCTAGTTCAACCTGCCACCTATCTTCCTACCTTACTGCCTTCAGCCCACATTACTCTACTAAAGAGGATGAAATAAAAGAATCTGTTGCTCCAGAATCAAACAAAATGGTGGTAGAGATACCCTTTAACAAACCTGGAGTTTCAATGACTATCCCCTGACTATTGGCTTGTCCATGGTTTATAGCAGAAAACGCTCGATGGGATCTGCCTGAGTTACTACTGTAGGTTCTGAAGTGGCCTGTCTAAAACTAACTGCTGGAGAAGATTTCTGAGGGCAATTAACTGCAATGTGCCCATGCTGCCCACAAGAGTAACATCCGGTGTTTTTGACAAAATTTCTTCCTGCAGAAGGTGCACTAGATTGCTGGTAGCTACCCCGACTAGAGTTCTGGGGCATACTCTAAGCTGGTTGATGGTTTGGGAATTGTTTTGAACGTTGCCAGTTGTGAGGATTATTAAATTGAGAACTCCCACTTTTATTTTTGTTTCCATTCTGATTGTTGCTGTTGTTGTTGCTGACAAACTTCCTTTTGTGTTGGTTCTGGTTTCCTTTAGGTGGATAGTTCTTAGGTGTGCCTTGAAACTGATTCCCTGACCCAACCTGGAAAGTATTGCCACCTTGGCCACTGGTTCGACTTCCTAACCCCAAGGCTATGTTTTGTTCTTCAAGACGAGCCTTAATGACTACTTCATTTATAGTCTGAGGTTCAAACATTCTTACACTGCAGGCCAAACGACTGTTGAGCCCTCTGAGAAAGTGTTGAGTTAACAGAGGTTCATCATCCTTAAACCCTGAATATGGCTTGAGTTCCAAGAACTTCCTCTCATAGTCATCCACTGACATATTAAGCTATCTTAGATTATGAAATTCTTCGGCTCTTTCCCGCCTCCAATGGTCAGACAGAAATTTAGCTCAGAAAAGTTCTAGGAATAGTTCCCAAGAAAGGGTGGTGATGTCTAAGTGAAGTTTCTCTCTTTCTGTTTCCCACCATGTGGATGCAAAGTCTCTAAGGTGAATAATTGCAAACCGAGCTTTGGTATTACTGTGGTATGGGTGCATGGAGAAAAGCCTTTCTAATTCTAGCAACCAAGTTTGTGTGGAAGTTCCACCTTGTGTTCCCTTAAATGGGTTTGTCTTGGTTCTAAGGAGATCCCGCATATGAGAAGCCCGTAGGGCATCCTCTTCCAATGTCTGGTCTCTCCTCCTAGGACTTCTTTCTCTTTCCTCATTGTGAGTGCTACTTTCCCCATGCTGGCCTCTATCCTGCCCTGCCTCTAACCTCTGAAGGATTTGCTGTAGTAATTATGTTACTTGGGCTCCCTGAAAACCTCCTGATTGATTGTTAGATTGTTCCCCTTGTTCCTCGTATTGTTCTTCTTCTTGAGAATCTTCATGTTGGGATCTAGGAGGAGCATTTTGGGCACCTCCTCTACGACCATGGGTTATGGGTGGCATCCTGCCATGAGTTAAGAAGAATGATGAGTTTATGGTTTTGATTTTCATTTTGAGTTTTCCTAAGATGTAGTGTGAGTTTAAGGTACATGGACCCAATTTCTTTAGGTCCCAGTGTAGCAACTTAGTGCTCTGATACCAAATATGTCATGCCCCGCAAGGGAACCAGGGAAATGCACAAAGGTTTACTTTGTAAAAGAAAACCTAAGTAGAATTTTACAAAAAATTTGAACTTTAAAAGTTTGCAAATAAACAAAACATAATCTAACTTCTTTCCAAGGTTCCCTTAAATGTAAATTAAAAATTGATAAACTATTAACAACATTTACTAACCATACAAATTCCATTTCAAGTTCTTTATTGGAAAATACTTAAACACATTCATAATTAATTTCCATCTAAAACTTTTTAAAGATCAAATTACTATAATTCCATTTCCTCTAACAAACATATTGCAATAGTACAACAAATGATTCATCAACATTTTACATAACTTGATACATAACAAGATTACATTTTTCCATTAAATAAACATCCCATATAAACCTTTTCCTATGTCTACCCATTATTACATCACTTGAAAATTACATTACATTTAAACTCCTCATAGGAGAATACATAAGTTTACAACAACATGAATAAGTACAAGTCTTCATTCTTCAACAGGTGCTCAGACAGATATGAATCTTCAGTTGTTTACATCTGCACAAGATACCTCGATAGAAAGATTTTCCACCCAACCATGTGAAACTGGTAAGGTTTCACCCCCCGTGCTAGGAGATAAACACCAAGCCCACAAGAAGGAACTTACTAGGTTTTACCAAAAGGGTTGGATAACATTTCACACAAGTAAAGTACATTTCACAAGGGATTCTAAGGTTTGGGTAGGAAATCCTAAGCAACAACCTAAGTGAGTGTCATCGCATAGCCCTCACCCCTTGGGTTGTCCTGGTACTAGCCACACTGGGCCCCGGCCCCCAAGTAGGCACATGCGGAATCGAATGCCTTTCGTACAGACAAGCGCTATTCGATTTGTACCTATGCATAGGTACCTTCTCCCACTCCCATCCATAGCCTATCCTAGCGCTAATGGCATGGGCGAGGCACAATTTAATCTTTTTAATATTTTGAACCCATCCCTTAAATTTTATTAGGTTATCACTTGGTTAACTAACTCATCAGTCGGTTATCCTGGTCTAGCCACTTTAGGGCCCCGGCCCCGCACTGAGAGCCACTCACTTAGGGGTTAATAGGTTTCCTAACCCTAACCTAATCCCGTTAGGTTTTCCTAGCAAACCACTAACATGTCCAACAATTTCATTATAACAGACCTACCTAGGATGCTTAGGAGATCACAAAGTTTGGCAGGTTTGATTGCTGACAAGTTAGGAGGCAAAGGGTTTTGTTTTCAGTTTTCTAGTCCCCTCCTATCATCTATACAGATATGGAACTAAGTGTTTAAAAATATATTTACAACTTAAATATAATTATGTCATTGAATTAATGAGCTTCCTAGTTCCTAAATTTTGCCCTATGAAATGGATTAAATTATATCTAATATATTATATATATATATATATATATATATATATATGTATACATATAATAAATTAGATATATACCACATCGTCTATATGTACATTAAATGTTAATATAAATTTTACCCATTAAACTAATATGCCTCTTAAATGTCTTTGAAAAGAATATCTCCATATATTATATTATATATATAATATCATATATATTATATATACATATATAATATATTAAACTTAAGAAAACTCATGTGTTCAACATATAAATCGTATTATACATATAATATAAATATTATATGTATAATATAATTCCATTTTAATTTAAATAAAAATTTAAATTATATTATATATATAATATTACTCATATTATATATATAATATAATATGTTACACAAACTATTATAAAACATATATTATATTATATTATATATATAATATATTTAACATATATTATATATATAATAAAATACAATGTTAAACACCGAAAACAATTTTACAAAATAAAATGCGCATGGCAAGGGAAGGGGCCCGCTCCCGCGCGGTACCCCCGAGTACCGCCGGCAGCGGTCGCTGCCGCACGGCACCCGAAGGTGCCGTTGGCAGCGGACGCTGTCGTCCGGTATTGCGGGACCCGCCGCGGCAGCGGCCTCATACATTTTTATTTTTTTTCATTTTTAAAACATATTTAACAAAATTAATATTATTTATTACATAATAATATTAATAAGACAACAATTAATTATTTAATGAATATTTTAGAATATCAAAACAATAGTATGTTAATAAATTTATTTATATTTATATATATATATTTTTTAAAAGACATATACAGAAAATATAACTCTATTAATATTATAAAATACCACGTTGTGTATTTTTATTTTGTTTATCTAACTTCTTATACATTTTCTATGGTTTAATATTCTGTGAATTTACATTTTATTCAGTAAACATTAATATAATCAGGATATTAAAACTATTGAGTTTGCCGATCTAACATAAACGATAATGCACAAACAGACATTACAATAAACTAATTATTTCATATCTTAGGGAATATCAGGGAAAAGCTCCAACCTGGTAAATAGTTCCCTGGTTGATGAAGCCCGTTCCTGCAGAATTCTTCCGCTGCTCCCTGTTCCTCCGCTCCCAAATTTCTCTTGATTAGCCAAAGTTTCTTCGTTCCCAAAATAATTTCCAGCCCCCTCCTCCATACGAATCCCTTCCTAAAATATTAATCTCCTCCAACTATATGGTTGGAGAAGTTTCTGTACGGGAAGAAACTTCTCCAACTTCCATAGTTGGTTGGAAGTTAATAATCCTCCCGTAAACAATAATAAAATTTTGTTTATTTTTAATTAAAATATTCTCTAAAATAAGGTTTAATAATAAATTTAATTACTTACCTCACAAGGAATTCACATAGCACAATTGGTAACTAACTAGCCCCAACTTCTAGGAGGTCTCGAGTTCAACTCCCTCCTAGCTAGTTAGTTTTATTACCAAAAGCTATTTTATTTTATCTTATTTTATTTATTTCTTAATTTATTTTTATCAACAACCATAAAGCTAGTGCTATTTTGTTAATATAATTAAGTATATATTTATTTATATTTATGAATATATATTTATACCTTAATATACATATATGTGTTCATAAGCATATGTGTGCACCCATATGTTTATGACACATATAGTATAAATAACTCATTAAATAGATATCTAAACCTTTTAAGGCTCTTTACCACAACAAGTACATGTTTCTCCACAAAAGAGTATCTATGTTCATACTCTTCTAAACCTTTGCTAAAGAAAGCAATAGGCTACTCCAATCCATCTAAATTTTCTTGGGTCAACATTGCAGATATAACATCATGATCTCCATAAGCATAAAGGATAAAATCCTTACTGAAATTTAGGTTTAACAAGGTAGGAGCTTCTGTCAAGGCTTCTTTGATAGCCTGGAAATTAACTTTTCCTTCTTTAGTCCAATTGAAAGTTGAACTCTTCTTTAGCATGGCTATCAAAGGCTTAAGTAAATTTGCAATGTTAGGCAAGAACCTCCTAACAAAATTAATCTTTCCTATGAAAGATTGGAGACCTTTCTTGTGATGTGGTACGGGTAGCTCTAGGATAGCTGCAATTCTCTCAGGATCCACTATAATTCCTTCTTTGGATACTACATATCCCAATAATTTTCCTTCATGAACTGAAAACACACATTTCTTGGAATTAAGAGATATCCCGAACTCTCTAAACCTTTCAAAGATCTTCCTCAAATGTTTGATATGATCTACTGCATATTTTGAATAGATAGTTATGTCATCCAAGTAGACCAACACAAACATGTACATAAGGTTTTTAAAGGCCATATCCATTTCCTTTTGAAAAGTAGCACCTGCATTTGACAAACCAAAGGGCATCTTTTGATAAGCCATGGTTCCCCACTTGGTTGTAAATGCAGTCTTGTATTGATCCTCTTCATTTACTAAGATCTGATTGTATCCTAAATAACCATCCAATAATGAAAATCTCTTAGTTCAAGAGACACATTGTAAGATTTGTTCCATAAAGGGTAATGGATGGCATTCTTTTAGTGAGGCCCTATTAAGATCCTTGAAGTCAACACATAACCTCAGCTCCCCATTCTTTTACCTGACAGGAACAAGGTTGGAAACCCAACTAGTATGCTTAATGGGGTAAATGATACCATTTTCTATTAGTTTGAGTACTTCTTTGTGCATAAGTGGCTCAAGTTTGGGATTAATAGGCCTTTGCTTCTCCCTTACTGGTTTGGCATTAGGTTCTAATTCAATAGTGTGCTGAGCAAGGGCAGGGTCAAAACCTTTGAGGTCCTTATATTTCCATGGAAAAACATCACTAAATTCTTTGAATAATTAAGTGTAAGCTTGCTTTTCCAATTCAGTGTTTATCTTTCCAAATTGTAGACTCTTACCTGGTTCCAACTCTAGTTCAACACAATGTTCTTGTTGGACTACCAGGCCAGCTTTATTCTTCTTAACTTCATCATCCTTGTTGAAGACAATCTCTAATGTAACAAGACCTCTAGGAATCTTATTGAACTTTAGTTGTATCAGTTGATCACCATAATTTTGTGATAATCTTTCTTGATTATGCCTTGAAAAGACATCCTCTTCAAACCAGAACTGCAGAATTTGCTCATCATTGTCAAACACCTGCCAATTGACATTGTTATCAAGAATAGAGGGCCTAAAAATCACTTTGATATGTTGTTGGTCCATTTCTTTTAAAATGCTATTTGGAATATCATACTGAGATCCAACAGCAACCAACCTATCTTCATTTTTATTTAGCTTCCTAGGGATAGCAACAATGTTGAAAGCACAAAAATCTTCAATTATATGCCAAACTCTATGTTTGTATGCTTTCATGGTGTCATTCTTTGTTGCACTCATCCCTCTCACTTGGCTGACAACTAATTCACTATCACCATAAAATTTTAAGGCCTTAAGCCCTCTTTTTCTAACCCACTCTAGTCCATTGACTAGACTTTCATACTCTATAGTATTTCTAGTGAATGAGAAAATGAATCTAAAGGCAGTGTAATACCTTTCTCCTTTTGGGGACACTAGCATAGCACCACCACCAGAACCATGTCTACTTCTAGCTCCATAAAAAAATAGTTCCCAAACCTGATTGCTTTGATTCTCTGAATTAGTATCTTCTTTGAGAAGGCCTAGCTCTATGACTCCACTTTCTTGTATTAAATAAATTCCCAAACCAAAATCCCAAACAATATTTTCTTGGGCCTCTAAAGCTCTTTCATCTAGAAGAATATCAGGGATACTGTCTATCTTTGTGCTTGCTTCACTAATGGTTTGGAAGTCATTGTCATCAAATATAGGGCAATTTACATTGATGGTATTGGACACATATGGTTCTATATGGTGTGCTACTAATGGTTCTGACTTAATGGTAACCTTGGTCCCATACCTTGTATGAAATAACATGTGAGACCAATCGGAGGATAAATAGCCTCCTATCTTGGCTGTAAACTCCTTTGAAAGACATATAGAAAATAATGCAGGGAGATCTATGATATATATATCAAGTAGGATGGAGAAATTAGGACTAGCATGTAGGATTAGACTGGTATCCTTAGCCACACCTATAGTATTGATTGAGGATCCATCAAGTTGTGTAACCTTCTTTTGGAAGGGTTCATATTTTAGTCCTAATTGGTCAGTTACTTTCTTGGGCATTACAGTGCTAGTAGCTCCACTATCTACCATACAATTATGCACTAAATATTTTCCAATGATTAAAGATACATAAAAGGGAGGTGGCTTTGAATTCCTACCTTGAATGGCATTGGCCTTGGAGTTGCTACTTGGAGTCTCCTTTTCTTGATCAGTGTTAACCAACATTGGCTTTGTAGCCTCTTTTGTAGGTTGAGGAGTTGTCACTTCTGTCATGGGCTTCTTCAAGATTTTAGGCTATCCTGGAAGAGCCAAAGAGTCCCACATAGACATGGTGACATTGACCTTCTTCATGTTGTCTACAATATTAAAAGGTGTCACAGTGTGTACTTTCTATTGTGCTTTCACCATGATGGGCTCCACTTCTTTAGAATGTTGGCCTTCTTTACTTGTGATGGTAGGAGTCTCCTTAGGTGTGATGGGAGTAGCTTGCTGCAATGGCTTTGCAGATGTAGTGGCCTTGGCATTGGAATCTGCTCTCTCCATGTCTTGAGCTCTTCTTTTTGCTCTTGTAAAGGGAACAAAAGAAACTTCATCATTGACTCCATTGAAGTCTGGTTGCTCTCAATTAAAGAGAGCAATCTTTTTCTCTTGTAATTCTTGTTGAGGAATTGACCCACTAGATGAAACCTCTAATTGAGCTTGGGAGGCATTTTGAACCATTAAAGCTTGGTTCATCCATCCATTTGAGCATGTAGCTTGATTATGAGGTTGATTACATGGAAAAAACCATTCATTCTCCATGGCCATATTATTTTGGCTAGGAACCATATCCCTCACTCGATTTGCAGAATTGAGAGGTGTAGGATTATATGGTTGGAATGGTCTCTGATTAAAACTTTGTCTTTGTCCTTGATACCCTCCTTGGTATGGTGGCCTATTTTGTTGATAAGGCTATCCCTGATTTTGATATTGCTGATTAGGACCTTGGCCTTGTGGCTGAAAAGGTGGTTTGATTCCTTGACCTTACTTCTTTAGATTTGTGACCTCTTTAGTCAAGGTCTGCAACAAATTTTTCATTTCTTGTATACTAGTTTGCTTATTACTCTTTATTTCTTGTAACTCTTGAGAGAAACTAGCTGTTGGCTCTTGACCACTAGTACTAGCCTGAGGTGCTAATATGGTGGGAATAGGGGTAAATGGGGGTACTTGGGCAAGTGCAATGAGTTGAAGGCTAGAAAAGATGGGCATTGGAGGCCTTCTAACAATCATGCCTGCTTGGATCAAACAATTTTCAACTCTGATAGCTATGTCAAAAGCTTGGGGTAAAGAAGTACCACCCATAGACTAGATCATGATAGAAATTTGACCATTCAAACTTTGCAAGTAATATAGGAAAGCATGGTCAGTTGATGGTCTAACTAAGACTAGAATTCTATTCCATGTCTTAAGGAATCTATTATTGTAATCTATCATTTTCTCTTGAGGGTCTCTCTTAATGGTTGTTAACTACTCAACTAGAGGCAAGTTATTTGATTTGTCCTCAAAATGCTTACTTAATGCATCCCATAACTCATCACATGAAGTAATGGAACCAACAGTTAGAGTCCTAAACCATTCAAGAGCTTTACCTTTTAAAGAGGCTGCTAATAATTTTGTGGCCACATCTTCTTGGGTTATGTTGTGTATGTTGCAGATGGTGTTCACATCTCTTATGTGCTCAAAAGCAGTTGTCTACCCTTCACCTATGAAATTAGGTATACTCTTTAGTGCCACCAAAGGCACATCATGATGCACTACAAAGGATAATGGACTCCCTTGGTTGAAAGGTACAAAGGCAAACAACCTAGCCATTGTAGGAGTTGGAATCTGAAGATTGACAACTATGTGAGTTGTACTCACTGTTGGATTTGAATCCTCTTCTAGATCTTTGGTTAGAGATCTACCTCTTCTTCTGGAATGAAAGTGAAAAGGTCTCCTTTCTGAGGTATCCGATGGTGTTGATTAAACTCTCCTTGTAGGGGATTTTCTTTGAGTTGACCTACCTTTGTGACTTCTTTTTGAGGGCAACTTTGAAAATTTAGTAGGCTTAGAGCTCCTAGTCTCAATCTTTCTCATAAACCTTGAACAAGGTTGTCCTGAATCCTTCCACCAATGGAGCCACCAGATATACTTGATAGAACAACTTCTAAAAGTCTATAGTATGCAATCTGTATATCAGAGATAGCATAACAAAACATGAATTTCTGATTCTTTTACAGTCCCACCAGGCATGCTAGAATTGTTATACACTAAGTTTGCACCCTTTGTCTCAAGCTCTCATAGTCTTGATAACCTAGTATAGCATGGGAATCATCTCCAAGTTGTGGGACCTATGCTAACTAAGATGAGACCTCCAGGTTCTAGGCTAGTTCCTCTTGGATAATCACCTTAATTTTCTTCTTGACAGAAAAGTAAATCTTTTGAGGGAAAGGGATAGGAGGAATGCTTGAAAGGGAAAAGATTGAAAGAAAATTATCCTACTAGGTGATACACTAAAAATATGGTATGAATTACAGTATAAAAGATGAAATCAATGAATAGACTTAGGCCTAAGTGATCACAACTCACTGAATAGGTTTGCATAAGTACTTCATAGAAGGGTCTGTAGATAAAAAAAGTTATTTAGGGAAAGAGAGATTCTTTCACAAACAATAACACCCCTTAGAATTAGACAACAATCTATGACCTGCAAACAAACATTCACCTCTGTAACTAGGTATAGGATTGAGACAAGATATTTAAGGGGTTGAAGTATACCCACAAAAGAACTCACATCAAATCATCCACAATGATACACAAAATTGCAGAAAGAAAGAGGGATCAAGAATCCTAAGATATCACTGAGAAGCATGTAAATACTGAATTCATTAAGAAATAACTCACACAAGAAGGCATAGGGACATGAAGAATGTCACAAAAACACCTTCAATATCTAAATTATCGATGGGAGATTATAGAATGTAGAAAACCAGAGGACAGAAAAAATGTCTCAGATAGCCTTCTAAGAAAAGATATTTTTTCTCTTTACAAAGTGTGAACTCTCTCTACTCTAAAGC
This sequence comes from Chamaecyparis obtusa, assembly GCA_027943335.1. Classification (NCBI taxonomy): domain Eukaryota; kingdom Viridiplantae; phylum Streptophyta; class Pinopsida; order Cupressales; family Cupressaceae; genus Chamaecyparis; species Chamaecyparis obtusa. The sequence goes on from BSBK01008994.1 coordinate 146,761, forward strand.
TCTCCAAAAAACAATATATACATCTCCCCCTGCATGTAGGCAGGAGCAAAAAAAATCTAATTAGGGTTTACATAATTTTTCATATAATAATCAAACCCTAAACCTATCCAATTCAGCCATAAATGCACATGAAAATATCCCAGCTAAGTAGATATCTGTGTTTGCGTGTCCATTTCATGTTTATACTTGTAAAAATCCAGCCGCCATGATCTATCTACCTACCTACAACTCGGTCTCCCCATAACTATTGAAATTTGATATTTTGAGATATTTGAATTTAAAAAAAAAAGATAAAAGGGTCAAGGTGGTGCTAAAAATCCTTATCGACGGTCGGTATTCAAAAATCAATCTAACTTTAAAATGAGACCGTCAGACCTTCCCTTTTTACTTGGGCTCAGCACTTGACTGCAAAACTAACCTTAAGTCTACCTCGGATTCCAATTAGCCTTCAGTCACAGAATCATTTAAACCTTTTGTTGACCCCAGTTAAGTCTAGCGAACATGGAAAGGATCTTTAGTCATAGATTCACAAAAAAATCTTAACCCTGGGCCCAGAACCACCACATGTCACTCTTTCATTCACCCTTTATTGCTTTGTAGGCATACACCTCGACAAGTTCTGACAAGGTCCCACTGCAGACAAGATTCTGATCCAACGACAAGCACATGATCTCATAGCCCCCGAATATTCCTCCAGATCATGCGCCAGTCACTAATCTCTTTAAGCCAGAACCCCTTCTGACAAATGGACCCACCTGGAAATATTTGTCAGCACTTGGCAACCAATTACATTTGAGCAAGTCAGCACACTTGACAAACTTGGACCCATGACCTGCAAAAAGAGCATCGGATGGTTGTCACTAAACCACTGACTTAAATAGCATGCATCTTATCCTAGCGGTGTAGCAATAACCATAAGATCTTGCTATACTTTAACCTCTTGAAAATATCAGGACCCACTGACAGGCCTTGAACACCTATGTGGACTAATCAGAAGCCATCATTTATATACATGTAGCAGTGGACCCACCTGAATGAAGAGTTAAGTCACTAGGAGAAATCAATGGCTGTCTTAAGTTCGCAAACTTCTGACACTTTTCATGAGAAAACATGCTAGCCATTAGATCTAAAGAGGACTGACAACTGGGCTCACTGACAAATTACAAGTCATCTCCTTCTGACCAATGAAATACCTCCACATAGGACACCATGGCAATGGACCCAAAAGGGCATGAAGTGCTGAGAAAAAGAGAAGATCAAGAGTTATCATAAGATCGCAAGCCTCTGACACATGCTATGAGATCTTATGACAACCGTTGATCTCATCAATTGGGACCCCACTCAAAATATCTTAACCCCATAAGTCTTAGCGAACACGTGACCAATGGAAACTTGCTCAGTCGCTGAATAGAAATCTTAACCTCGATTAAGTCTGGAGAATATGTGAGCAAGGCATTTTGTAGAATCACTAAACCAAAAGTCTAACCTAGGGTTTCAGTTAGCGAATTCCCGACTAAAAGGAAATCCATGGAGTCACTGAATACTTTAGGGCACCACCATTTTACTTTGCGACCAGGGAAAAACTGCAGTCGCCAGTTCACCGAGAGGAAAAGGTAACCACTGGAAGACTTAGAGAGCTGGCAACTAAAGGAGAAAAAAAATTATACACATGGGAATTGGGACCTTTTAAGTGACTGATAAAGTAACGACCAAATAGAACATGGTCTAGGGTCTCTTAGGGCTTTTTGAACAGCAATGGCTAGTTTTTCAAATATTTTGACTTGTAGACTAGGGAATGAAACAAATTGCAGAGACCAGAGGACATGGCATAAAATCATGAAAATTTTAGAGATGCTTTGCAAGGTGAAAATAGAGACTTTGGAATAGGTTTTATCCAAACTTGCATGTACATGGAAATTAGGGTAACAATAACATAGATAATCATGGAACCAAAATGAGCATAAAAAGGGTACGAATAACATCATCATCATATAAATTTATAACAATTATCTCATAAGATCTAATGATAGAAAACATAATCCAAAATAGGTCAAATGTCTCTAATCAAAGTATTATCCAGATGAATCAAATGTCAAAATAGTAGTCAAGCTAGGATGGGTCGGGGTGGGACCTCACACAGTCATTCCTGACATTCTCATATCCTACCTCCACCCCTACCACCATCCCCACCATCATCTCCACTATCATAATCAGACTCCTCATCAATGCTTGATATCCTCTCTAGTGGATCTATAAACCTTAGAAATAGGTTATGAGCGAACCAGTCTGCATAGTCATCGGTCATCCCAACATCAATAATCAGACCTCTCATATCCCAAGGAAGATGGCCCAGCAACTCAATCTCCTGGCATGCTATCCTCAAATAAACACATGGACCCCATAGAGATCTCTCAGCCTGAACTAGGGCATACATCACAACACCATGAGGCATACCTTAAACATGGCCATACTACCGCAGCACTCGATGAAAGAAAAATATCTCAATAATACAGGAGATCAACCTATCAACCATCATGGGGAGAAAATAAAAGGAAGCTTTGTAGCATCCCCAGGCCAAGCCTTACATCATCAATAACCCTGCACCAGTAATCTACCTTGCCCATGTGGGCCTAGACAACCATACCATCATACATCTAGGTGAATGACCATCTCAGATCTCGGTGATGTGCTACAATCGGTCATGTCATTGAGATATGCAGAATGAGTAGCAGAATGTCTATACACAATAGTATGCAACTCATGATCGAGCTGCACCAAGATACATGATCCCCAATCAAACTGCCAGGGCTGGGCCATCAAGTCCTCCAAAATAGGACCCCAAACAACTGCAAATCCATGAAAAGAGAGTAGAAGGGTGCCTACACACAGCAATATGAAACTCATGATAGAGCTATGCCAAGATGCACAATCCCTAATCAAACTGCCAGTGTTGGGCCATCAAGTCCTCCAGAATAGAACCCCAACCAACTGCAAATCCATGACCTCACCGATCTGGTATGAGGAAGCCTTAGATCAATGCATCTAATACTACTAGAAGAATTGAGAAAGAATGATACTGAGACCACTAAATTTGATCATCACCAATCATAGGATCCTAGAAGACCCAAAGACACATTGCACCATCATATACCTGATCATAGAATACCAGCTCTCCTCATGTGGGAATGTGAAGGATGTGGTACACATCCTGAGGGGTGTTTGTCATCTCACCCATTGGAAAATGGAAAGTGTTATGGTTTGAGTGCCACCTCTCAGCCATAGCAATGATCAATCCTCGATTCACTTAGAATCAAGGTAGGACAAGTATGAAAGACAATCCATAAAGACCAATATGTCGACGATCTGCACCGCTCAGATCATCAATCATGCTGAATGGAAATGGCTACAAACCTTGAACTGACAGTGACTTAAGCACTGTCTGCAAAAAGCAAGTTAAAATTACATCTATTTTGAAATCAGTTATCTTTTGAATTATCCTAAGTCAATCAAACATTTACAAAATATCAAACCACAATCAATTTTCCTAATTCTATTCAGAGAGGATGGAAAATTCATCATCATCCATCATCTAAATCTAGATGAACAATCAGACATTCAAATTAAAATTGACTAAAACTGACATCCTACGACTCGCTATCAAAATCAGATTTCTTACCTATGCTAATCAATTGATCGATGACACTTAATAGTTTGAAAACTGACCAAGGCATTTATTAAAAAATTTCTTACTAGGGTAAAAGTGCTATTTTAATGTTTAAAAGTGCTAAAACTCAAAAGTGCTATTTAAATGTTTAAAAGCACTATCTAAATGATCAAACATGTTGTTTGAAGGCATATGCACTAAAACTATTCAAAAGTGTTATTTTACAATTTGAACGTGCTATTACATAACTCAAAAGAGAAAATTCATGCATATGTGCTAATCTAAAAATCAAAAGCATATTGTAACCTAGATCCTATGCGTAAAAGCACAATTCCACTTTATGGACACACTATTCAAATGCGCAAAAGCACTAAAAAACAAGTAAAAGTGCTATTAAAAATTGCAATCATGCTATTTCATTTTCAAAATGCAAAAAACTAGGGTTTTTATATGAAAAATTCAATTTTTTGGAAAACTAAAGCATGGAATGAAAAACTAAGAGGTTCAGGCACTTACCAGAGGTCTGTATGTCAGTGGTTGTTGAAATCAGCGCCTATGCTTGAACCTATGCTCATGAATTAGAATCACCATCATATTTACCTCAAAGGAGTCAGAGAGAAAAAGTCAAAGTTAAAAGTGAAAATGAATAGTGAAAATGACTTTTTACCCCTTTATATAGACCTTTTTGACCTAAAAAAGGGCATCTTTGACCAGAAAATGCCCCGGGACCCAAAGTTTTCACCAAATCAGCTGAATCAGGGGCATTTGTCATCACACGAATGCAAAATCAATATCAAAAATAAAATTGAAATTCATTTATAATTTGACCTAATTAACGCAAAATGACCAAAACTGTCAACTTTTTCAAAACATCACTCAAATTTCATTTCATTTCTGAGGGGGCATAGACTCAGATAATCAAGAATACCAACATCATCAAATCAAGGGCATGACCATCAAATCAGAGCATGATCTTTTATTAGAAATGTTTTTGCTAATCAATCGAAAGGGGCATCAAACATTGAATTGGATTAAATCAGGCACTATATCAGCAATCTATCATCATATCAACCATCAAGACATGAAATCAATCAGAACTGCATCAATCTGATCATCAGAATCTACATCTCATATCGAACATCGAAATTGACCATCAAAGAAATTAGGACATTACATCAAAATCAGGACCTTATATCAGTTGAATTAGGACATTCTTTGAATCGACACACTTCGTACGTCGACTCAAAGAGGGGCATTTGTAATCATCGAAAAGTGGATAGGATCATTCATATGATTAATCAAGGAAAAACTAAGGCAAAATAAAGGCAATTGAATCAAAACAAACATTTAGCCAATCAAAATTAAATTAATCTTTAAATCAATTTAATTAAAAATGAAAAGCCATCAAATCAAGTTAAATTGATCAAATCATGATAAATCAAATCAATGTGCAATTAATCTAGTTAATTGTATAGTTTGAATTAAATCAAATCAACCCATTTAAGGGGTACACATGGCTAAAAAAATGAATTAAAATCAATTAATTAAGTCCTATTTTCTCTCAACACCACATGGGAGAAAAAAGTCTCAACCAATAGGATTTAAGGAAAGAGCTCACATGGATCAAGCCAAAATGAATCTCAATCACTCAATTGGAAAGAACATCTTGTCCACTCATCTTGTCTTCTTGTCCCAAGCTTTGAGGATAATCCATTTAAATTGTCTCCAAAGGTTGGAACCAATGACTTAACCCCAACTCAATCATGATCAAACCCAACTACACCCCCTACCCTTGCCAAAATCTATAAAAGCAAGGCATAAATCACTCATAACTCATCCACAAACCTGATAATAGCATCTAACCTCTTGCAATTTAGAGCTAGAAAGGAAATTTAGAGCTAAATAATTGTATTCAATTTGGAATTGAACATTTAAGCTTTGTTTATCATTTATTCCCATTCTAGGACTGTCACTAATGGAGGCTTGCTAAGAGCTTTATCATTAGCATCCCTAGCTAGAGATCCATAGAGTGCTTAATTGTCAATTATTAGCTTAAATAGATTGACATTTGTGGTAATTTAGTGTTTATTTTGATTTATTGATGATACTAACCCTATGAAGGTACAAATTCTAGTACAGAGTGGTCATGAATGATTATTTTAGTAAATTTCAAATTAAAATGCATAAGAGATTCAAAATGCCACCCCAATTTGTGGAAAAGTATAAGGATGAGTTGTTTTTGAAGTTCACACCGATACATGCATAATAAGAACTATGGAGCCAAGAACCATGTGGCTTCCACCCATGGGATATGAACTAGATATTGATGTTGCCTCTATTCAAATAAAAGGATTGTTAGAGAAACCAGTTGGAAAAAGTGAAACTCAGTATGGTACATTTGAAGAAGTAAAAGAGAAAATAAGGATAGGTATCTTGATACCTAAGGCAATTAGAGAGACAAGAAGAATGGTAAACACCTTATTTAAGAATCTAGGAATTGTTGCTAAAGAAGAAGTTTTTGAACCGTCAGAGGTTAAGGGGAAGAAGACAAGAGTAAATAAAGATACCCCCAAACCAATCAGTGTGGGACCATAAAAAAGGTCTTCCTCTACACCGAGAGAAAAGAAGAAAGTAGAGGTAGAAACATTAAAGACAAAAAATTACATTAGAGAGAATAAGCCTACTAGAAGGCCTAAAAGGAAATTAAAGTTGCAACAAGAAAGTGACACTGAATCTAAAGACTTAATACAATTTTAGGTTGTATAAAGTAAAGTACCTAAAGTGAAAAATCTTGATGAATTACTCAAGACACTTGAAAAATATGGAGGTTATTTGGTATTAAAATAATTAAAGTATGAAAAGAGAAATGATGAAGAGAAAAATAAAATTGAAGAGGCTGTCATAACTACTTTACACAAGTTCAGAACAACATCTGTTGAAGTGACATTGAATATTGATGATGAAATTTATCAGAAAATTGATGGTAGATAGAAGTTTGCTCTAGTAGTTGAGAAGGAAATGAGAGAGAGGTCCTTGGCTATTACTGTCCTAGAGCTAACAAAGAAAGGAATTAAAGACACACTAATAGATTATTCAAAATATTTTGAGTCAAAAGAAGAGCACTGAGTATCATGGTTGGTAAGCTAGCAGAAGTGTAGAATAACATTGATGATCTTTGGAGAAAGATCTTCTCTATATATCAATCGACTATTGAGGAAGTCAAAGATCAAGAAGACAAGTTAGATACAATTGACTTGAAAAAAAATAAAGATGAAGTAATAATTGAGGAAATAATAGATCAAGACCTTGATGAAACAATACAAGTTGATGAAGACGTCATGGCAACTGAGGCCATAGAAACAAAGGTAATGGACATTGATGATTCTGCTAAGACAAGGTTGATGGTAGAAGATCGTATTATTGAGCAAGTATTTATTTTTCCTGAGATTGGAGAAGTAATATTAGAGGTGACAAGAGATGTACTCATCAAAGTTGATTCCCCCACCGAGCTAGCACAAGAGACCAAAGCAAAGGAGACCAAAGAAACCAAAGAGACCGAGTCTACACAAGGTCAGAATCAAGAGTCGGTAACTCCCACAAAAACTATAGAACAAAAGAAGGATCCCAAAAAAGAACAAGTAAAGGAAAAAAATGGAGAAAATAAAGAAGGAAGAGAAGAAACAAGAAGTGTAGAAGAAATAAAAAGAAGAGAAACCTAAGGACACAACCAGTGCAAAATCTGATACAAAGAAGACATCTTTAGTGAAGGGAAAAACCAAAAAGAGAAAGCATGAAAAAAAGGTTGATGTTTGCAAAACTATTGTTATTCTAAAGGTTGATATCTTAACCATGAGTCCAAAGGAGCTCTCAGAGTTCAGAGATCTACTAAAAAGGAAAGCTTCACAATACAAGCTAATAGAAAAGAATTTGAAAACAAATATTTTGAACCAAGTGAAATACATATTAAGTGAGATTGTACCAGAGGAAAATATAAATGAAAAAGGAGACATTTATAGCTAGTTAAGAGAACTGGTGAATCAAATAAACTGTCCTAGTACTGATACTTCTGAGTACATGATGAAAATACACAAGAAGAAAATGGAGACCAAATTGATTGAAGAAATTCTTCAATTAGTTGCATTAGACAAGGTAACTCTTTCTGAGTTAATTAGTGAATTGGAAAATGAATTGCAAATAATTCTTTCATTATTTCAACAAATTTCTTTAATTTCCAATTTCACCAAGGATGTCAAAGAGAAAGATGATAATGTGGAAAAGGAGCTCACTAAGCAGTTATCAAAAGTTTCCACCAAGCGTGATTCTATAAAGGAATATTATGAAAGGCTCAAGAACTTGCTGAGAGTGAAATATGAGCTAAAAAAATAGGAGAATCAAATCAAAATGGATCTACTAGAACTCCAAACAATTTTGATTCCACATATTGAATCATTACAGAATCAGGTACATAAGACCAAAGATTTAGTCAACACACCAGATGTTAGTGCTATGGACAACATGGTAATTTTGACCCTTGATTTAAGTGAGAAAATAATAATGTTTTAAAAACTCAAGGATACATGGAAGGCATCACTGAAGGATGCTCATGAAAAGTACAAATCTATTTTGACAAGATCCCTCCATTGAATAAGGAGTAAGTTACTATTTTGGCATTTTTGTTAAAAAAAGGAGAAAATATGTAAAAGGAGGAATATATTATATTTAAATGAAGGATGAATAGATATGTTAAAGGATATATTAGTGAAGTAATAATTTAGGGGGATTAATGAGTAATAATTTTACCGAGGAATGGATATATGAGTGGATATATGGACAAGGACAAAATTTGAATTTTTTTTTGATGACTTTAAAGTTTTTAACAAAGATACCAAAATAATGACAAAGGGGGAGATTGATACTCCTAAGAGTTATTTTTTGTCATTAGCTATGATGAAGTCATAATTATTGTCCAAGTCATTCAATAAAGAAGGAAAGACAAGTCGGTAAAGAAGGAAATGTTGGAATTATGGAAAGGTGTGTATTGAGAAGGGAGGAGTGAATCAACACCCTTAAAAAATTTCAAGCTAATCCTTGTAAACATGTACTTCAATAACTAACTGTGTCAAATTTGTTTACCATACACTTAATAACATAATAGAAATGTAAATGCATGTAAATAAATCAATAAAACATACATGAAACTTCAATACACATGATACATGTATTTTGGTATTTCCAAAACCCTTGTTAGAAGGTAAAAACTATGGTGGGGATGGAACCCACAAAGATTCACTTCTATAGAAATAAAGTTATCGATCAAGGCTTGCAAATATTGATCACTTATGGTGATCTTACCCTATTAGGAGTAACAAAAAGATCAAATAGATCTACCTGGTTAGAGGATTTTAGCAACACAATATATGTGTGCACTCAGTTAAAAGATTTATTAAAGAACTATTATGTCCACTTTGTTGGGAGATTTTGAATCTACTACAATTGTTAGAGAGTAACACTGATATATGATCTGTATGAAAAACAACTCAAATTGCTGATATCAAATCCAATAAGTACAATAATAATATCACCTTGTTGTGCTGAATATGTCCTTCCGTACTGCTCGATAACCTTATGTCTATTTCTAATAAACTGAATGCTCTGTCAAAATCCTTTAATCAAAACCCTATCGGATCTTCAAATTTCCTTGTGTGCAGCCACTTCTTGATGATATATGTCAAAATGACATCTTAACAATACTTATATCAAACTTATTTGACCTAATTAGGGTTTTACATTATCTTAGAAAACCTAAGATCAACGATTCATATGATTAACCTATATCATCATTACATAGGAATCATCATTCATTAAATGATTACTGTAATCACCTAAAAATGGACAAGATCAATTAGGTGAGAAATTAAGGCAAAAATAAAAGAAATTAATTTAAATCAAGCTAAAATCAAGGATAACTTAAAATCAAGCCATAATTCAAATTTAATTAAAAATCAAAAGCCATAAAATCAATTAAAATCAAATAAATCAAAAAAAATCAATTAATTATACAATTAATCTAATTAATTGCATAGTTCATTTAAATCAAATCAACCCATTCAAGGGGTACACATGGATAAATATTTATTTAAATTTAATTAATTAAATCCTCTTTTCCCTCAACCAGAAAATGGGAGGAAAATGCATCAACCAATAGAATTTGAGAACCAAGCTCACATGGATAAAGCTCACATCGAATCTCCACCACCCATAAAGAGAAAGAATCTTGTCCACCCATTTTGTCCTCTTGTCCCAAGCTTTGAGGACAAAATATTTAAATGGTTTCCAAAGGTGGAACCATGTACTTAACCCTAACCTAACCTTGATCAACTTGACTCCACCCCCTACCCTTGCCAAAATCTATAAAAGCAAGGCATAATTCAAGCAATAATCATCTAGAAATTTTTAAGAAGCATCAAACCTCTTGTAATTTTAAGCTAGAAAAGGAAAATCTAGAGCTAATTAATTTTTTTCAATTGGAATTAAATTTTTTTAGCTTACTTTATCTTACTTTCTCATATTAGGACTGTCACTAGTGAGAGCTTGCTAAGAGAAAATCATTAGCATCCCTAATTAGAGATCCATATAGTGCTCATTTGTCTTTTAAATAGCTTAATTGAATTGCATTTTTGGTAATTTAGTTCTTATTTTGATTTATTTGACAAAGCTAACCCTATGTAGGTACTAATCTTAGTGCACAAAATGGCACCCACCGTGAGGCATTAGGCCTCACTAATTTTTAAATTCGGAGAAGTGAAATTTTTCTTCCAAATCCTTTTATTGTTCTCTGTTTTGCAGGTTTTTCAACACTTTTACAGGTTTCTCCTGTGCATACAATACTTTCTCCAATGCATACAAGGTCTGAAATGGTGCATCCACAACAAAGTTGTGCACCTTTACACAGAGTTTCAATGCTTTCAATCTTTCTATTTTCTTGTCTTACTTCTTTCAGCGTGTTTGCCCTAACTCTGCAACACTTCTAATTGATTCTCCAATGTGTACAAGGATTTCTTTATACACCTTTGCTTAATTAAAAAATGCATTTAAATTCAGTTCCTGCACTTTTAATATTTTTTTGTAGCGCATTTGATAGTGTTAACAACACTTTCAATCATTTAAGAAGTGCATTTAATAGATTTTGTTGCGCATTTGATTAAATTACAAATTTCTCAAATCTAACATTTGGAAAATGATTTATGCGTGTTTGTAGGATGAATGGTCATAGAAAAGTAGAAAAACCAGAGACTAGATTTAATTGTGAAGGAAAAGCATTGTCTAAAAGGATCAAGGTGGAGAACATAGCAAATATTAAGCTAGTTTTGGAGAATTCACAACAAGGAAAGGAGGTATATGAGCATTATTAGAAAATTGTAGAAGCCTACAAATGTAAATTTTCTTCATTAAATTAGATTTACTTACCTTAATCGATTTGCCTCAAATTTGATAAGTAAGGTTATATTTCTAATTTTGTTCTTGTTTTTCTTCATTGTGCTTGTTCGTACTGACTAACTTGGTGGAGGAGAAGAAAAAAAGGAAGGAACGATCGCCACTAGGTAAGCATAAATAATGGAAAAATCATCAAAAATGCCCCTTGCGTTTGCTAGCTTCGATTAAAGGTAAGCCTAAACTTGGTCAAATTTTCTTTAAAATGTGGCCTTGTGATTTTCATTTTAATCTAGTAATTAAAATAGCATAAAGTATAAAATCAAACACTTAATCAAATAACCCCTTATTTGTGGAAAAAAGTAGAAATACTCGATTCCCATTAGTTAGTGGGTTTTGGAAATTGAACCTTGTTAAAAGTGTCTGGGAATCAAGAAATAGATAGGGATATGATCTTCACCTTTTTGGTGAATCAAACTCCCATAGCCTATCTCTTAATTCCATTTTTATTGCTTTCAATATGAACATACTAGATCTTTAGTGGGCTCGCCTCCTGAGATTTGCCTTAATGGGGCCGGTGAGAGGGACAACCCAAAGTGTGATACATTTTCCTTTGCCACAAAAATCCAACCCACTATAAAATAAAATGCATGCATCCTTAATGGGGTGTGTGACAAAAGGATATTAAGCTTTCGAACTTCCTCGAGTAGTCCTACAGGATTGCGCAAAACTCTGACATACCGATGGTGGGAAGCCTCCTAGTTTTTGGAGGATGAAAAATTAGTGTCCATTTTGAATGGAATCTTGATTAAATACCTTGTTAAAATAATAAAGCCTACCTTATAGAGCCATGTTTACGAACCAACTTGTGAACTAGGTAGATTTCTTGAAGTGTCTTTTTATGCAAAAACCCATGATAACATCCTTATACATTCAAACACTTTATGTGTAGAGGGTTAAAAAGAACAAGTGTATTTGTGATTGGTTTGTTTGAAAAATACATGTAACAAGTGAGAGATATCCATTTTGAAAATTCATCTTATATTTTTAATCTCTTCACAACAACAAATAATTACCAAGTTTGGGGGAAAAAAATTTGAAATCAAACCTTGTTGGATGCCGATTTCTACACGATCTCATAGACTCAAACTATATTTACAAGAAGATGACACCTACATTGTGAAAGAGGTCCCTGGATTTGAATCCCAAAACTCTTTTATAAATCACAACCAAGGGGATAGTCTCCCAAATATTTTTGAAAATAGAACTCATCCACTGGATAGAAAATCCATGTTTTATGATTATGTCCATGCAGGGAATAATGACAACATTAATAATGCCAATCAAGGACCTAAATAAACACTTGAAGATAAATCTAATATGGTAGCTCAAGACATTGAATTTCTTGAAGTCATGGACAAATTAATAGAAAGAGATAGGGAAAGATATTTCCTAAATTTAGCCCAAGAAGGGGTGAAACTTCCACATGATTACGACATTGATCAACTTAAGAAAGACAAGGAAGATGATAATCCAATGGGGGAAATAAATAAACCACTAAAAATGTTCCAAGCCCAAATCGACCTAATGAAGAAGGCAGCTGAACCTAAGCCATTCTCTGTCGAGGCCTTGTGCCCATTTCCTTTTGACAAAAGCTTGGTTATGGTACCTTTCCCCAATCAATGTATTCTTTCCAAAATATGACAAATATACAGGTAAATCAGAGCCACAAGATCACCTTATAGAGTTTTTCACTCAAAGTATTGAGTTTATGCATGATACAACTTATCTAATGAGATTTTTTCCAAGAAGTTTGGGAGGCCAAGCCATGGAATGGTTCTCAAAAATTTTGGAAGGGATAAAGACATTTGAGGAATTAGCCTCTAAAATTGTAACCCATTATTCTTATAATATTGAACACGAGATTACCATGCTCAACCTATGCAACACTAAACAATGAGATGGTGAATCTTTCCTAGGGTTTCTTCAAAGGTGAACATTCTTTGCAAGATATCCTCAAAGCATCCCCGAAAAGGAGAAAATGGAGATATTTATGAATAATCTAAATGTAGAGATGAACTATAGGCTCCAACTCCAATGTGCCCCTACATTTGAAAAACATCAAAAATGGTGTTAAAATTGAAGAAGTATTGGTGAAGAGAGGGGAAATCAAAATTATTTAAAGAAAATAAACCCTATACCAATACTAATAACAATAATAACTTGTCTAATTATAACAAAAATAAAGGAGCCAACAATCACAATGATAAACCTAGACTATGGTTGAAAAACAATAATAAAAATCTTGTGAATGATGGATTTGTGGAAGCACACAACTTAAAGGCTACCCCTTGTTAGTGCTCAAATCTACAGATGATTAATAATTCGTGAACTCATATAATCCCAATAGATGCATTTGACAAAATTGCAAGCACTAAGGTATTAAGGTTATAAAAATTTTCTTCACTTTGAGTATAAGAACTCAGGCAGGTTTACCTATAACAATTCACTGTTTGAAATGAGCTTTGAATTGAGAATTAGCTCCTTCACTGTTATATTGTCCTTCTCAGAATTAACTCAATAAGACATTGCAACTCTTAGTATGGCCCAAATAATCCTGATACACAACACTATGATAGAAATTATGAAAACAACAATATTGAACAGTGGCTTAAGGATATTCATCCTTCTTCTTTTTAGAGTTGAACTCAAGGAAGGTTAACCTCATTCAGTGCTTCTACAAAGCATTACAATATACATCTATGAACTTGTCATAGAATAATTTAGATTAAGATTGTAGAGATAAAGTAAAATGAATTAGTTGTTTATATCTTCAAGTGGTAACATGTGCAAATGTATCTCAAACCAGTGCCTTATTCTACTTGGGCATCAGAGTCAAACCCTATCTCCACAAAAATCTACCAAGAAAAATATACTAGAACTCAAATGACATGCCTGACATCCCATTCTTTTAATTCCTATCACTGTCATCAAATTCATATATGGACAATTAATTCCTAGAGACCTCCCTTAAGATTTTACTCTTCCCTTGAAAGAAACTTAAGTTTAACCCCTATATTCACCTTGTAAACAATGCATTGAAAAAGCCTTACAATTTGAATGCATAAGAAAACCAAAGTATCCATATAAAAAGACAATAAGTAGTAGTAATAGAGTTCTGATATGCTTTGTATTAATATCAAAATGTGTTAATATAGTATTCTCTTGACTTCAAAGAAAACAAGGTTCTATATTTCAGAACTTCTTTACAGAATGTATTAACCCCCTCTCAAAAGAGCAAAAAACTTGCTATATCTAATCTCAACCATCTTGGAATCCTCGAAAGGATGCAACAAGCTTGGGATGGATAGAAAAGATCTTACACTAGAGACAAGATTACAAACTGACAAAATTTGATTGTAACAACAGATTACAAATATCTATTTCTCAATAATTTTGCAGGTGGCACCTTTGTCTAAAGATATTTCAGAGCAGTTGCTAAATTTGTTGCATGAATGATGACCACCATCTAGCTAACTTACATCATCCTCTATTGGAACACACTCTCCCTCAAATTTTGGATCAGGTGCCATGTGCATTCTATTCTTCTTCCTCTTCTATAAGCTAGACAACCGGCCTCTTCTTCTTCTTTATTGTCAACTTCTCCCAAGCTACCACATCATCATCAGATGGCCAGTTGTAAGTCTGCAATTCCTGTAGTAATGTGATTTTCTTATCCCACATGGAGTTAGTTATATTTTTGGCCTCTGCCACAAAGCGTATGCAATCATTCTCAATTTTAAAAAGATTGTCAATTATGTTGTTACATCTCTCAAAATCCAAAGTATTGTCACCACTAAGGAAAGCATCTTGTGAAATCACCAACTGATCCATTGACAGTTTCCATTCTTCCAAATTAATCACATTTCCATTGTCATCACATATTGGAGGTAAATACCTGATGTAACTCTTATAAAAAATAGACAACTTAGCCTTCACCTGGTTAGACTTACCTTTAAAAAACTTTGAAACAACACTAACTAAGCCAATCTTCTCAAAAGCTTCAGTCACTACCCCAAGGATCTTAGGCTTATGCTCTTGTAAGCTATCAAGTTTATCAAACAACAAACTTCTCCCAGACCAAATACTATGAAGTGGCTCCAGAGTAGCCAATGATTCATTCACCTTTCTATTGGCCTGGTGCAATTGACTAACTGATTGATAAACTATTTCCATCCTTTCTATTATTTTATCCCACCTGTACTACACAATCTTTGACATAGGTTCCAAGGATGCCTCTATCCTTATCTTTTGTAGGTCCTCAATAGGTTTCTCAGGTACTTCCTCATCTATCTGAATAGGGGCCTCAATTTGCATAAAAGGAGGAGGAACTATCTTTGAGGCTTCTTCAAGCTTAACTTTCACTTCTGCCAACTCATCCTCTAATTGTTTGATCTTCATCATTTTCAAGTCTCTATCCTTGGCCACCAGGTTTGCACTTTCAAATAATTTTGAATACCTCTTAGTCAATTGAACTATTTTTGCTTCATTCAGGTTAGCCCAATGAGTTACTACCTTGGAAACTTCAAGGTCAGTTGTATTTTGCATAGTCCATATGATCTTATTCCCTTCCATATTATCCTCTATACTTAATAGAGATGGCTTTTGGGTCCTAGGGGCCATAGACCACATTGCAACAACTTGAGATTTAGGGTCACAGCCGCTTCCTCTTATCATGTCACCAATGTGAACCTCATATGATAGGCTACCCCGTGGTTGCTTCCTTATTTGATCTATGATGAATGCAGAAGTTAGATCCCATCCTAGAGTCAATAGTATTCCACTTGACTTAACCATTTGTCTAGCTTCATCTACAGTTATAGGATCCAGGCTAGGATCATAAGAAGCTAAAGCTCTCAATGTTTCTTCACTTGGCTCCACACCTTTAGGCATAGCTTTCTTCACCTCTTGTTGCTTGTTCCAAATAAGAAAAATCCTAAATTCATTAGTTTTAATAAATTGGTCATCACTCAAAAATTCCTCCTGATAAACCTCTTTGATATCCTTTTCTAACCATAGGGATTGTTCCTTATCTGTTTCATCAGTGGCCAACTTCTTTCCTACTCTTATTATTTTTCTCAATTGGTGATGGTAAGCCCTATCACCTGGCACTTGAGCAGATGCTCTGTCAATTATTCTCTTTTGTTTTCCTTGCCTTGAAGGCTCTCCTTCCTCAAGCCTCTACTTCTTCAAAGGTGGCTCTTGGACATTCTCTATCTCTGGCTAGTCTTCAATAGGCCCAACAATCTTTACATTCCCAACTTGTGGTGGGCTATTTCCTTCTAGGGACTCATGAGAAGACTCCTCTTGATCAGAAGATGAATAATCCTTCCTTTTCTTTGGCTACTTTTGGTTGATCAATTTCTCCAACTGATTTGATAGAGTGTCATGCATCTCTATCATCTTGTCAATTCTTTTCAAATAAGGAAGGTTAGGGAAGAAACCCTTAAAAGGAAGTTGGGCTGCCGTCACTTGTTTTGATAGATCTATCAAATCAAAGTACCTGTTCCATCTCCTTTTAACCTCATCATTCTTTATAATGTTTCTGATTACATCTTCCTCATCTAAACCTTCATGTTCCTTAATCACACCAATGTTTGGAATATAGACCATCCTGGCAGTTTTGATAAAGTCCTCAGGATCTACATGTCTACAAGCACCAGTAACCATCTTGAATTGATTTAACCATGCAGTGATTTGAGGAAATGCCCTCTTTCCTACCAGGAAGTAACCTATCTTGAATTGCCTAAGTGTGAATGTACCCTTCCTATGAGGGGCTAGAAGTTCTCTATCTATGCACATTAACTACCAAACAAATTTCAAATAGGAAACTCTTGGAGGCACAAATTTTGGTAATAGATGTGGGGGTTGGGGGCAACTGTAGACTCTCAAAATTGTAGAATTTTCCCCAAGTAAAAATCACCCCAATTATGGTCTCCCTGCCACTTGTCCACAAACTGCAATGGTCTTAGGATCCTAAGGACCCTTGGGGATATCCTTGTGACATTGATGCCTAACATCTTTATAATTGGAAAGATAATGAAATTCTAAAAAACACAAAAATCCCCTTCATTGGAAGTAGAATTCCATAACCTCACCCATAATTGCACTGGATTATATTGGCCTTCGAAGTTAAACCTTGGTTTCAACATGTTCCAATCAAAGCTATTGATGTTGAAGAACAAAATTAAGTGCATTAACAATGAATAATGCATGAACTTAATTGGACTCTTACTTTCTTTGATAGAAATAAAACCCTCATGCATTCTATCAATTATATACTGAATGTAATCATAGTCAATATTTACCAAGGAATTTTGGATGTCTAAGATTATCATCAACAAATCAGCTAGCAAGAATTCTACATCTCCATCAATTCCCAAAACCCTACACAACCCATAACAAGTCTGCCTCATATAGTGATAGAGGGATTTAAATTGGTAAGGGACATTCATGTGAGTAGGGAGGGGAGCTATATATTTATCCTATTTTGGGATGTGCTTCATCATTTGGTCCTTTATTGTCCTTATGTTATTCTTGTACTTCTCTCTTTCTTTGCTCAGGTCAATTTCGGTGGAAGAAGACGCATAGAAATTAAAGGATTTCATGAAAGAACCCCTATCAAGAGTAACCAAAGGTGACTAGTCCACTTTTCTAATTATTTTGGAAATAGGTTTATAATTCCTAGCTAGTGCAACAATTAAATCCACGTCTAAGAATACATCAGGAACAACTAATTTTCCCAAACCCAAAGTCCAACCATTACACACAGGAACATGCCTATCTCTATTTCCATAAAAGAAGTTGAAAATAGTATAGCCTGTGCTATTTGGTATGATAGGATCTCTACAAAGCCCTAGAACATCTTCAAAAACATCATCGGGAGCTCTTTTGTTCTGACTGGATCCTGGCAGCAATTTCATGAATTCATCTGAATAGTTTGGCTTGCCTTTGTCTTCACCAATTTTAGACTTGGCTTCACTACTAGAAGATGTTGCAATCCTCTCAAGTTGACTCATCTTTGCTATATAATTACCTTCAATCTCTGCAAACTAGATTTACTTGGCACTCAAAAATTGCTTTAGAAAGACACAATTCTCTTCGACTAATTTTGGACACAAGAAACAATGAGTTTAGCTTATTTATCAATGCAGATCAAGTGTGTAAAACTACCACAATCATTGAAAATCAGTCCTTAATTGCTCCCACATTTAATTCCACATATTACCAATTTTCAAATCATAGCTAACCGATGCAAAGATGTTGACAGATAGATTTAGAAAACTCAAAAACAAGGCAAAAAGGCAATGATTACTACTCTGTACTTTAACATCTTGTTTACATCATGAAATCCTTTCTTGAAACTGATTGGATGGCTTATTAGTTTACTCTCCAGCTTGACACTGTACTTTATCCATGCAGGCAATAGTCTTTTTCTTTTCTTTTATTACCTTTTCCAACTAGGCCCATTCAGCAAATCAGTGACTGAAAGCTTCTCGTGATTGCTTAATATAGTGTTAACCCTAGATCATATTTAGAGAACTGGTGACCAAAGCCTTCGTGGGTTCTTGCAATGCAATTCTTAAATCTTCTTCCACTTAGCGAATCAGTGAACAAGGTGATCACCTTAGAGTACTTGACTGCAGTTATCATTTGGAGAACTAGCAAATAAGGCCATCTCCCATTCTCTTAATGTCCCGACTAACTATCAACTTTCTTGGAGATTTGGCAAACAAAGGGTTCACGCATTTGCTTAATGAAACAATTAACCACATGATTATTTAGAGAACTGGTGAAGCCTTTACTCTCTAAATCACTGAATCTTTCCTTAACCGTCACCTTCATTCTGAGACTTAGTGACTGTATGCTTCGCTAATTCGCTAGATGTTAGTGCTAATTGCCCAGATATTTGGTGACTTGGCGAATAGCTTATCTCTAAATCGCAAAATCTTCTAGCTTTGACTGCCAGCATCACATGACTTGGTGAATGCAATTAGTTGACCATTTCACTAAAACATGTGGTCTTTAGTCATTTGATTATGAGACGCAGTGAACAAAGGGCTCATTGAATCTTGCAATACTTTAAACATTGAATATTTCATTACACGATTAAGCGACTGAAGACTTAAAACTTTGCTAAATGTTTGATTTTCCCATTCACCAAATACTTCTAGCCTTTACCTTTCTTTTAAGAGAACTCACGACCACATGATTCACTAAATCGCCAGATCATTTAGCATTTTACTAACTCATTCCAAGAACAAGCGAACACAAAAAGCATTACCTCTGCCAAACTCATTTCATCAATTTGTCAGAACTGCCAGAGTTGGAGGATAATAATACAAGTACTTCAGTCGCTCATTCACCAAATCAAACATGTAGGACCCAGAAAATACTTTGAGATTAAAACATAACCATTGATCTTGACACTGATCCATGGTATTTGCTAGGTCACCAAATCATTTAACCTTTAACTGCTTGATTTAGAGAATGAGTGATAATCATTGTCACCAGGTCACCAAGGAATAAGTGAATAAGAAATAATGCATTCACCAAGTCATGCAAAGTTTTCTAATAATCGTCGGATACTTGGAGACTTCGCGACTGAGGATAACACTTAACAAGGTTCCAACCTATTCGTTGATTCACCAAAAACTATATGAGACATGCAATGACACTTTTCGATTCAGCGAACACTTGAGATAAATAAGCACGTGCACGGCTAACCACTTAAGTGACTAAAAAGGTAACAATGAATTAATAGAATTCAGGGCTGACTTGAGGATTTTGACATGAATTCGAAAATCTTTAAGGACAAAACGTAGGGTAAGGGTTTTTTCGAGCTTGGTCATGACAATTTTTTATGAATTTTATAAACCCTAGACCAGGCAAAGAACTTACAAGGAGACTAAAACAAAAAATGGACAAAAACCTTAGAAAATTAAGAATATACCCAACACCCCCTTTAACTTATCAAGCGGGGAAGATTTGACATATAACATCAATCAAATGAACAAATCCCCTTTCAATAATAACAATCCCAACAACAACAACAAGAATGCTAGCAATAACAACAACAATCCCTTCAACAATGCCAACATCAACAAACCAAAGCCATTCTTTTCCACATATCAAAAGAGAAAATTAACCTTTTTAAAATACATTAAGAACTTTGGCAGCTAATAAAATCATTACCTTACCTGAATCATGGCCATACGAACCCCAAGTCAAGCCTAATTTGTGGAATGATTCTCATCATTGTGAATACCATCGCAACAAGGGCCATAAAATGAATGAATGCATGAAATTGAAACATCTTATGCAAGATCTAATTGATGATGGAACAATAAAGGTGGAAGGGCCTCAAAATAACAAAGACCATACAAATTTTGAAAACCCTTTCCTAGACCATGATAAAGGGGAATCATCAAATGCTAATCAAAACAACAAAAAAGGTAATGAGAAGGTCAACTTTTCTCACACTTATGATAACACCATCAATACTCTAAGTAGTGATGAAAACACCATAAATATTTTTGCAAGTTGACTATACTAGTGTATATGACTTAATATAGTGTTGTCATTATGAAAACAAAGTCATATGATGTTTTTGAGTCAACACTCATGATAAGAAGATCAGAAATTGGCTAACTGTTGAAGACTCGACAATATATAGAGTACCTGAAGGTCAGAGCATTAGCGCACATGCATAAGATAGAATTATGGTATGCACCCTAGAAGTTAAGTTGGTAAGACCATATTCATGCTAATTCTAAGAGCACATGATCAAAAGATTTAGTATGAGGAAAATATAGAGAGTTCAAGTTGCACAGATAGTGAATACCAGAGAAGAACAGTGCAAGCAACCGACTATTGGTATTTTGGTTAGTGGTTATATTATTATTGTGTAAGGGATATGAGCCTATTGTAATTAGGTTTTAGACATATAATTATGTTTTTTTGTAAAAACACTTGATCCAATTCAATTGGAAGCGTTGTGTGTAATCAGTTAAAGGGTTGACCTAGTTAATTATTTTGTATGGACATATAAATATTAGATGTGCCATTGTAATGAAGTATGGAAGTGGATAGAGAGTTGAAATAAGAAGAGAAGAAGTATACAAAGGGTTTTTAAGATGTATTAGAGATTTTCAAGAGGTCAAAGTATCAGCGCATCAAAGGAACTGATTAGACAACCAGTGTCACAGTGCCAGTTCATCCAGGAGATATAGTGTGTATCTGAGATCAGAAGGTCGCAACCTTCACCACTTGAGAAATGAGATCTATGGTATTGTGTCCACATGCCTAACATGGTTATTTTAAAAGACTCCTAATAGGGTTTGACCCTTGACTAGGTCACTGTACTAAATACATTGTAAAGAAACTCCTAACAGGGTTAAGGATCTTCTAACAAGGATCATAAAACACTAGTACAGATTATTAGTGGGTGTCAATTCCCACTGGATTTTTTACCTATTTGGGTTTCCCTATAACCACATTGGTGTTATGTGTTGAGTTCATGTTTCTTATTTATGTTAATGTTCATTTCAGTACTTAAGCATTCAAGTCAAGTTTAAAGAAGTAAAGAAAAAATATTAAATTAAGTGAACGTTGATTCACCCCCCCTCTTAGTGTTCCCATTCCTAACAATTGGTATCAGATCTTTGGTCCTTAGCAAAGAAGTTTAACCACTTGAGAAGATCATGGAAAAACCAGAAATGAAACATTTGAAAATAAATCTTCAAGCTATTCTTGAAGACCTGGACAAATTTGAAAAAGAAATTGAAGAACTAAAAGAAAAAGTCAGTGATGCTCAAGAAGTTATCAAAAGGCTAAGAAAAGATTTAAAAGAATGCTCTACCAGTGATTTAGGGATAATGATCAAGAAGATGAATGAAGAAAATACATCCTTGAAAGAGATGAATGAAGAATTGGATGATAAGCTAACTAAAAATCAGTAAGTCTATGATGAACAGATCAAAGAGAACCTTCAACTCAATGAATAATTGAGGCAAGAACACATGGAAATCTTGGAGCTAAGAAATAACAAGGAAAGCATGGAATCTAAATTGAAAGATGCTAAGAGTCACATTGATAAATTACACACAAGAAAGGATCTGATTGAATCTCAAATGTATTCTCATAAGCTTAAAGGAGATATCAGTGACATTGGATTCAATGAAGCACAAAATCAGATTGACAACATGTGGGCAAGAATGAAAGCACCAGAAGACACCAGAGATGCTAATGAGACTGGAAGTTAGAATAAAGATCATGTGGAACCATTCAAGAATGAGCACAAGCCAGTAGATCAAACCTGTTATGCATGTAACAAGCATGGACATATAGCAAGGAACTATAGATAGGTAAGACCTTTCAATGGTTACTATTATTCATGCAATAAATTTGGTCATAGAGCTATGAATTGTAAGACAAGTCAGAAGAACAAGACTCAACATCAGCCAAATGTAAGAAGTTCTTAGAATGTTACACGTTAGATATGTAACTATAATGGTCACTTAGCTAGAAAGTGTAAAATGGTAACCCATGTCAATACCCAGAGGAATATAAGGCCTCCAATTATTTGTCACTCATGTAACAAGGCTGGACACATCTCAAAGTTTTATAGATCAAGGATGCAAAGTAAGGAAAACCCTAGAAATCTAGAAGAATCAATACTAGACATCGAAGGAGAAGTCAAGTTTGTGAAAGTTTTAGAAGATGCAAGCTTGATTTGGTCAGAGGCAAAGAAGGATAAGGTTAATGATAATTTATTGGATGCATCCATAGTGGACACACCCTCTACATCTAGATGAATGACCCTGAGGGTCATAGGTGGAGCTAATTTAGCTCTAAACTCCTGCGCAACCGATATACTCACCCTAAGAGTATGCACCTTTGGACTTAACCATTTGGAGACTAGAAGAACCTATGTGCAAGAGCACACTAGCTGATTGACTACACAATGAAAGTTGGAAATTAGCAGTGACAGCCTGGTTTACTAATGCAGGAGCATCTCGGGTCCTTGGAAATCCTGTGTCACCAAAAAGAATTTGGAGTTTTGTCTGTGTTGCTTGGTTTCTTCTTTAACTAAGTTGGTCGGTAGTTGGTCAGTTTCCTTTGGTTACTGAGTGTGGTTAGTTGTCTCCTGGGTGGTCGGTTATTTCACTGGCGCTCGACATTACTTGTCTGCTACTCAGTTATCTTGTTTACCAATGGGTCTAGTTTTATTTCCTGTTGTGGCTAACTTGTGCATTTATATTGGATCATATATTTAATGTTGGAATCCATCATTGGGAAGTGTGTGGTCCCAGATTTGACCATTACTTCTATTGATTATGGATCTGAAGGCCGACTCAGCTCGGTAGCTTCTTGTATAAATGTAGATGTTTAGTTGTAGTTTAGCGAGTCAATTTTTGGATAGAAGATAGTAAACATTAGTTTGGAGATTTGGACAGATCCTCACATGTTTGAGGACTTCTGAGATTCATTGTAATATTAGGCCCTAACTGGGAAGGCCTTACAGCTTGGCATGTACGATTCTAATATTTGATAGTATATGAAAGATCTGGCATTCTCTCTCTCACTATTATTGTTTGTTGCTTCTTCATGTGTGTTTTAGGCTTGGATCATTAGGGTGCACCATTTTTTGGCCCCTGTTTCCCCATGCATTATGTTAGGTGGTATCAGAGTGAGGTGAGGTCTTGATCTAGTTCTGTGGATCTAGGTTTGTAGGTTCCTCTTGAAGCCCTAGTTGAATTGTTGTGGGGTAGCAGATTGCAATCTAACCTACAATTGTAGAGGGTTGTCAAGATGGTTAATGGAAGGTGAGATGAAGATCTAGGATTAGAAGATATGCTAAGGTATATTGATGCTAGATTAGAAGTAGTAGAAACAACCCAAAGAAGATGTAGACATCTTGAAGATGTTAGTGATGATGAAATTGAGGAATAGGTGAATACAGAACCTGCTCTTGTTATGAATCAAGGTGAAGAAATATTTTTGAAGGCTTTGAAAAGTCTGAAGTCAACACCACATTTCAATCCTCTTGAGTATGGTGGAAAGCTAGATTTTGATGAATTGGTGGACTGGATCACCGAGATGGAAAAGTATTTTGAATATGAAAACATTCTTGAGGATAAGAAGGTGAAGATTGCAAAAACAAAGTTGAAAAGTCGTTCATCCTTATGGTGGGAACATCTGCAATTGGATAGAAAAAGTAAAGGCAAAGACAAAATGAAGGTATGGAGAAAAATGGTCAATAAATTGAAAGGAAAGTTCTTACCCTATGATTATCAGATTAACGTAGTTCGATGAATGCAAAGTTTGAGACAGAAAGATAGCTCAGTAAAAGAGTATACTGAGGAATTCTATAGATTAGATATCAGATCTAGACATGATGAAGATGATGTGGAAAGAATTGGTAGATACTTGAATGGTTTGAGATTTTCCATCCAAGAGGAAATTAGTATGGTCAAATTGGAGAACATTGAAGAGGCTTATCAATTTTCTTTGAATGCTAAGGAGAAATTGAACAAGAGACATGAGAGAAGATAGAGAGGTTGAGGTGGTAGATTCCCTAGAGGAAGAGGTAGATATAATGGTGAAAACGGTAGATCTGAACTAGAAAAGACAAATTTGGACAAAGGCAAGACTGAGTGGAAAGGTGAAAGTTCTAGAGGCAGAGGTAGTAACTACCGAGGTAGTTATGGTAGAGGAAGTTTCTAAGGAACTTTTTATAATTGTGGAGAAGAAGGACATATATTGTTTAAATGTATGTAGGCTAGTAAGAAGGCTGGTAGTAGTAGAAATGCTTTTGTGAAGGAAGAGTCACTGAATGAATTTGAGAAAGAAAAAAACTTGATGGTAAGGAGAGCACTGTGGAATGAAAGAAAGAAGGAAGATCCGGTACGGAAAAGTTTGTTCAAGACCAGATGCAGAGTTTTTGACAGAGTTTGGAAGGTAATCATTGATAGTGGTAGCTCAGAGAATTTGGCATCTGAAGAGATGGTCACAAAATTGTAGTTAGAAAGGTTGGTACATCCAAAGCCCTATCAAATTTCATGCATCAAAGATGATCATACACTCCTGGTAAGTGAACAATGTTATGTGAATTTGAAGATTGGAAAGTACTATGATAAGGTGTTGTGTGATATCATGCCTATGGATTGTTGTCATATTTTATTGGGTAGACCTTGGCAATATGATAGACATGCTATATATGATGGGAGATTGCATAAGTATAATATTGTGGATGATGGAAAGAAACAAATCTTGTTACCATTAATGGAAGAACCTGTTAGTAATGTTTGCACATCTATGAAAGTTTGTTTGATGGAAGGAAGAAAGTTTGTTAACTCTTTGAAGAGGAATGATGTATGTTTTGTTGTGATTCCTAACAAGCTGAGTAAGAAAATAGAGGATAATGTTCATGAGGAGATTGATAAGTTACTCACCAAGTATAGTGATATCATTTCTGATAATGTACCTAATGGTTTGCCACCGAAAAGAAGCATTGATCATTGTATGGATCTAATCGCTAGAGCTAGTTTACTGAAGAAGGCACCTCATCAGTTGACACCTACCGAGAATCAAGAATTGAACCAATAGATTCAAGAGTTCCTGGAGAAAGTCTTGATCAAAGAAAGTTTGAGTCCTTGTGTAGTACCTATTGTATTGGCACTAAAAAATAATGGAGAATGGAGAATGTGTACTGATTGCAGAGCAATCAATAAGATAAGAGTGAAGTATAGGTTTCCTATACCGAGAATGGATGACATAATGGACAATTTGATTGGAGAAAATTATTTCACAAAGATTGATTTGAAAAGTGGGTATCATTAGATTAGAATCAAAGAAGGTGATGAATGGAAGACTACTTTCAAGACAAAGGAAGGTTTGTATGAGTGGTTGGTTATGCCCTTTGGTTTAACTAATGCACCGAGTACTTTTATGAGATTTATGAATGAAGTTTTTAATAAATTATTAGGTAAGTTTGTGATTGTATATCTTGATGATATTCTGATATTCAGTAAGACCATAGAATAACATTTGTTGCATGCTAGACATGTTTTGTAGAGATTGAAAGAGGAGAAGTTTCTGATAAATCTGAAAAAGTGTTCATTCATGAAAGAAGAGATTGTGTATTTGGGATTGGTTATTTCAGTTGATGGTTTGAAGATGGATCCTAAAAAGGTTGAAGCTATTTTGAATTGGCCTAAACTTGTGAATGCTAGTGAGGTAAGATCATTTCATGGTTTGGCAAGTTTTTACCAAAAGTTCATAAGGAATTTTAGTTCAATCTGTAATGCTATGACTAAGACTATGAGAGGAGACAAAAGAGAGTTCAAGTGGACACATGGAGCTGACAGAAGTTTTGAGACCCTGACGTAGAAGGTTTCTAAATTACCTATTTTGACATTACTTGATTTCAATAAAGTATTTCAAGTAGAATGTGATGCAAGTGGAAGTGCAACTGGAGTTGTGTTGAAACAAGAAGGTAAACATATTGCTTTCTTTAGTGAAAAGTTGAATGATGCTAGAAGAAAATATTTTGTCTATGATCAAGAATTCTATGCTATTGTTCAAGCATTGAAGAAATGGAGACATTATTTGATACTGAGTGAATTTGTGTTGTATATTGATCATAAGGATTTACAATATTTGGATAGTCAGAATAAGTTGAATCAAAGACATATGAAATGAGTTGAGTATTTGTAGAGTTATACATTTGTGATAAAGAATAAGAGTGGAGTCACTAACCAAGTTGCTGACACATTGAGTAGAAGAAGATCTTTGATGACCGAGATGAAAAATGAAGTTCTTGGTTTTGATGAGATGAGAGATTATTATGAGATTGACCCTGATTTTTCTAAGCCATGGAGAAAGTGTAGAGCACCTATTTCAAATCAACAAGACACTAAATCAGATGAATATTTCATTCAGGAAGGTATTTTGTTCAAAGGTATTCAGTTGTGTATATCAAGAGGAGTAATGAGAACTAATCTAAGAAAAGAGAAACATAGTAGTGGTTTGGCTAGACATTTTGGTATTGATAAAACATGGAATTTTCTTAAGGAAAAATACTATTGGCCGTAGTTGTATAAAGATGTTCAAAAATTTGTGAAAAGTTGTGAAATTTGTCAAGTTGCAAAAGGAGTAAGTCAGAATACTGGATTGTATACATTGATTTTTGTTCCTGAGAAACCTTGGATTGACATCAGTATGGACTTTGTTCTTGGCTTACCGAAGACAGTAAGGGGTAATGATTCTATATTTGTTGTTGTGGATAGATTTTCTAAAATGGCACATTTTATACCTTGTAGAAAGACATCAGATGCAGTACATGTAGCAGATCTTTTCTTTAAGGAAATTGTTAAATTGCATGGATTATCAAGGAGTATTATCTTTGACCGAGACAGTAAATTTGTTGGTTATTTTTGGAAAACACTCTAGAAGAAATTTGGCACTAAGTTGAAATATAGTTCTACATTTCACCCAAAAACTGATGGATAGACTGAGGTTATGAACAAAAGTTTGGGAAATCTTTTGAGATGTTTATTTAGAGACACACCAAGTAATTGGGATTCTATGTTAGCACAAGCAAAGTTTGCATATAATAATTCAATAAATAGGAGTACTGTAAAGACACCATTTGAGATTGTGAATGGCACACAACTGAGAGGAATATCTAATTTGAGAGACATTGCTGATGAGAATAAGAAAAGTGCTGAAGGAGTTAAGTTTGCTGAGTATATGAAGACATTGCATGAGGATGTGAAGCTGAAGCTGGAAGACAGTAATAAAAAATACAAAGATAGAGCTGATAGATCAAGAAGACATAAAACTTTTGATGTTGATGATGAAGTGATGGTTCATTTGAAGAAAGGCCAATTTCCTATTGGAACATATGGAAAGATGAAGATGAAGAAGTTTGGACCTTGCAAGATTTTGAAGAAATTTGACAGTGGAAATGCATATGAAATTGAGTTAGCCGATGACATGGACACATCATTGATTTTCAATATTTCTGATTTGTATGAGTATCATGAACTTGATGAAGAAGTGACAGTACCAACAAAATATCCTAAGAAGTAGTATGATGAAGTTGAATAGATTTTGAAGAAAAGAGTTGGCAATAGTACAAGAGGAAAATAGTACATGGAATATCTAGTTAAGTGGAAGAATAGACTGATGGAAGATAGTTCTTAGATTTTGTAGTCTGAGTTGGATGTAGCTTGGACTAGACCTACCAAATGATTTGGAGAATCATTTCTAAATAACCCCAGCTGTCTGATGCAGGAGCATATCAGGTCCTTGGCAATCTTGTGTCACCAAAAAGAATTTGGAGTTTTGTCTGTGTTGCTCAGTTTCTACTTTGACCAAGTCAGTCGGTAGTTGGTTGGTTTCCTTTGGTTATAGAGTGTGGTCAATTCTCTCCTGGGCAGTCAGTTATTACACTGGCACTCGGCATTGCATTTTTTCTGCTCAGTTATCTTTCTTACCAACGGGTCTAGTTTTATTTCCCATTTTGGCTGACTTGTGCATTTATATTGGATCATAGATTTAATGTTGGAATCTATCATTGGGAAGCATGTGGTACTAGATTTGACTGTTAATTCCATTGATTGTGGATTTGAAGGTCGATTCAGCTCGATAGCTTCTTGTATAGATGTAGATGTTTGGTTGTAGTTTAGCGAGTCTTTTTTTGGATAGAAGATAGTAAACATTAGTTTGGAGATTTTGATAGTTCCTCATAGGTTTGAGGACTTCTGAGATTTATTGTAAATTAGGCCCTAATCGGGAAGGCCTTATAGCCTAGCATGTATGGTTATAATATTTGATAATATATGAAAGATCTGGCATTCTCTCTCTCACTGTTGTTGTTTGTTGCTTCCACATGTGTGTTGCAAGCTTGGATCATCAAGGTGCACCATTGTTTGGCCCCTTTTGCTCCTATCTTGTGTCATTTACACAACAAGCATTAATGGAAAAATTCTTACTTTAAAGTACATATAAGCTTTTAGATCTCTCATTGCATTTGAATTTAGAATGATTGGAGAGCAAAGGAGCCCTAGCATTTGAGTATGAAGGATTATAGATTGATTCACCAGTGTTTAGCAAGTGCATTTGATTGGTTTCAGAAGCCCCAATCTATCGCACCGATTCAGAAGTCTTTGAGATCATTTGGAAAGAAATATACAAGTAATGGCTACTCCCATTGTATTTGATGTGGTAGAGAAGAAGAGATATGTGTTTAAGAGGCATCCATTCAAATCCACACTAGACGACCTAGAAGGTGCATTCTCCCACACTCCCATGGGTTTTATGCATGTGGAATATATCAAGGCATACATATATTGCAAGAAGGAACTAGTAGGTTTGGATAGAATAAGAGCACACATGGAAACAATGATGAAACCTGATAAATCCTTCATGGATGAGTATGCATAGCTTGAAAACCACCCGATAATTGAATATGTGACTGCATATGAGTTCTATGAGTTTGAATGGATAAAAATTCTACTTAGTAGGATTCATGATGACCTATTCTGGATAGGTGAAGTTCCAGTACGGATCACAGGTGACCTAATTCATGAGATGAAAGGTCTCTCTAAGAAAGGTTTCATTCTTCCAATAGGAAAGGATGTGAGAAAACTAGTTGAGAAAACTTTCAAATCAAGAAGTGATAGGTGCAGAATGAAAATAGAGCCTATAGAGGAGAAAGACATCAAATTGATGTTCATGATACTGGGATATAGGTTCCAGCACACTAGCAGAGTAAATAGTGTGTTAGTGGCCACCATTCTAGCAACAATAAGGTTGGTAAGAGAGAATGGAGAGTTTAATTTGTGTGAGATCTTGTGCGTATAGCTAATATACAACATAAGAGCCATCAAGCATGATAAGACCAAGATATTCAAGTTTGGGTCTTTAATAATCTATATGTACTTCCATATTATTGGAAAGGTGTTTGATTTGTATCTAGACAAATCTATTCCCACTATGCCTTAGATATCATTTAAGGCATCCATAGAAAGTACTCTAAAGGACTACATGAATCTGGAATTGAAGACATTTAGGGCCAAAATGTAGATGAGATATAGGATTCTAGAAAGTATTATTGAGAAATACAAGGACAAAATTTGTTTCATGGTGGAAACTGATACAACCTATTTGGAAGTAGTAGAACCAAGGACAAAGTGGATTCATCCACTTGGATATGAAGTTGAAGAGCCTATTCTAGAGGCTTATGCTCAAGTTCTATTGTTAGCACCTAAGGACCCCAATGAACCTAGATGGGGGACTTGTGAAGAGAAAACAAGTGAAGTAGATACTGTATTGAACAACACAACAACAAAAAGAAAAGTTTCCAAGGTTACTTCAGAGATTTTGAAAATTCATGGAGTTTCTCAAGAAGACCTAGACAAAGCAAGGCAAGAGAAGATTGCTTTGGAAATATAGAGTGAAGCTGTCGCAAAGATAGAATCTGATGATCCAAATATGAAGAATGTGAAAATTGATAAATCATATGATCAGAAGGGTAAATATAATGTTACCCCTCCTAGGCCCACAGTAACAATTGATCTTACTACTCCATTGGAGTATAAGGCAATAGAAAAGAGGAAGAAAGAGATCAACACTATTCATCCATCCTCGTGAGAAATAGGAAGCAAGAGAAACAATCAAGAACCTCCAGAAGTAAGTTTCAAACCTAGTCTTAGTGTGTTAAGTACAAGGCTTGTTGATGAAGGAAGAATTGATCAAGTAGGAAAGTTTTATGAGAAAGACAGTGAGATTGACAAATCATATATTCATGGAATGATTGTCAAACATATGCTAAAGTTTAAAAAGACAGTCCTAGAACTCAAAATAGTGATTCTAGATAATGTATGGAACATTTTGGAATTCTTGAAGAGATAGGCAAATGAGGAAGATCTGAGAATAAGAGATAAAATTATAGATGAAAGTCTCCCAGTATGTTCTCTTGAAGAAAAATCCCTATTGTTAGATTTGGTGAAAGCACACCTCTAGACTAAGACAAGAACATTGCATATCATGGATAAAAATTATGAGTTAGTAGCCAAAGAGATAGAGAAAGCCTTTGAGAAGGTATTCTTGAACATACACATGTATCCATCTACTGTGCACACAACTAAGTACCTCCTAAGGAAGCCAAGGAGACAGAGACCACAAATGTACCTATGATAGGTCCTCTGGATTCAACACCTATAGTTGAAACACATATAGAGGTAGATAAATTTGTGCCCATGATAGAGTCACTAAAGGATAGCACTATCATTATTGATAATTTTGAAATTGAAATGGTGGCAATAGATAAGGACTTGGACAAGTTCGAAGAAGCCTTTGTAAGCACACAAGAGGCTGAAACACTATGCGGTGGTAATTCACCTGAGATAGAAAAAGAAAAAGAGAAAGAGATAGAAAAAGGAGAAGAAGAGGTAAAAGGAAATGACCCATTAGTTGAAATACTAAGAAAAGTAAAGCAATAAGTGATGGATAACACTCCTATCACTCCCTCAACATCATTGTTTTCAAGCTTGACACCTGGCACCACTAATTTGGACTCATGGGGAGAAGAAGACCTAATCAAGTTTAGTGTCTTGGCTATGAAAAAGGACAAGGAGAAATAGGTAATGATGAATCCCCTCTTTGTAGAATCAGTAAATATCCTAAACAAAATTGTTACCAACAAATAAGAAACTATCCAAGGTACACTCTGTTGATGATGTAAGTGCAATTCTTTCACAGTTCAAGAGTAATTTCTCTAACTAGGAAAAATCAACATCATTAGTTGTAGAAGAGAAGTATATGGAGAAAAGACTACATGAGTTGGTCAGTAACTTCTCACTAGACCTTAGTTCACTCAAAGTTGGACAAGCAACTTTGAAAGAGTTTGCAGCAAAAGGAAGGAAAATTATTACTGATTGTATGAATCAAGATAAGTTGATAGATGATGACTACAAGAAGACTCAAGAAGCAAAGGCCATGATTAAAAAGGTGAGGAAATCAGTAGAAGAGCCCTCTACTGATATAAACATGTGTAACAATGTATATCAGGGACAGATTGCCAAAATTGAGAAGGCAGAAAAGGAGATGTCAAAGATAAGGGCTAGGTAGACTCAGCTTAGAAATGCTCTTGCGCCCTCCCTAGATGTGTTGAATCAAAATATCAAGGAGATCAATGCCACCATGGTGACATATGATCAAGGTCCTATTTTATATTTGGAGAAGATGGAGAAACTACAATATGCATTATGCACCCATCTCCAAACAATCAATACATTGATTGCATTTTGGAAGCAAGAGATCCAAAATTTACAGATTGCATACCCGAATGTTCTATCAGTGTAAGTACTTGTACAGATTTAGTTTTGTAACACCTTTGTCATTAATTTCAAAGGGGGAGTATGTATAGAATATGGAGCTATAGCTATGTAAAGAAAATATATAGTAAGATGACATAAGGGAGATATAAGATAGAGTATGATTAAGTGTTTTTTGTATCAAGGGATAGTTAGTAACTTTGCCATATTCCTTTGTTTCCATCAATGAAAAAGGAGGAGATTGTTGGGAAGTTGACTATACTAATTTATATGACTTAATATAGTGTTTTCATTATGGCAACAAATTCATATGCTGTTTTGGAGTCAACGCTCATGATAAGAGGATCAGAAATTGGCTAAGTGTTGAAGACTGGACAGTATACAAAGTACTTGAAGGTTAGAGCATGAACGCACATGCATATTAAAAAATTATGGTATGTGCCCTAGAAGTTAAGTTTGTAAGACTATATTCATGCTAAGTCTAAGAGCACATGATAAAAAAATTTAGTATGAGGAAAATACAGAGAGTTCAAGTTGTACAGACAGTGATTACCAGAGAAGAATAGTGCAAGCAGCCGATTGTTGGTATTTTGGTTAGTGGTTATATTATTGTTATGTAAGGGCTATGTGCCTATAGTAATTAGGTTTTAGACATATAATTTTTTTTTTTTGTAAAAATGTTTGAGCCAATTCAATTGGAATCATTGTGTGTAATCGGTTAAAGGGTCGACCTAGTTAATTGTTTTGTATGTGCACATAAATATTAGATGTGTCATTGTAATGAAGTATGGAAGTGGATAGAGAGTTGAAATAAGAAGAGAAGAAGTATGCAAAGGGTTGTTAAGATGTATTAGAGCTTTGCAAGATGTCAAAGCATCAAAACACCAAAGGAACTGATCAGAAAAGCAGTGTCACAGTGCTAGTTCATCTAGTAGATATAGTTTGTATCTGAGATCAGAAGGTTGCAGCCTTCACCACTTGAATAGTGAGCTCTAGGAAAGTGTGTCCACACCCCTAATAGGGTTATTATAAAAGACTCCTAATAGGGTCTGACCCTTGACTAGGTCACTATACTAAATACATTGTAAAGAAACTCCTAACAGGGTTAAGGATCTTCTAACAAGGATCATAAAATACTAGTACAAATTATTGATGGGTGTCAATTCCCACTAGGTTTTTTACCTATTTGGGTTTCCCCATAACCACATTGGTGTTATGTGTTGAGTTCATGTTTCTTATTTATGTTAATGTTCATTTTAGTACTTAAGCATTCAAGTCAAGTTTAAAGAAGGAAAGCAAAAAGTTTAAATTAAGTGAACACTGATTCACCCCCCCCCCCCCCTCGCTCAGTGTTCCCATTCCTAAGAAAATGTGATTGTGGTTAAAGAAAAGCCAAAAGAAGAAACATATAATGTTGTAACTAGGGGGAAAGCATCAAAGATTACCTTAACAGGAAATGCCCCAAGAATTATCTTACCAAATCAAACTTCATCTTCATCATCAAAGCAATATAATTTGGTAGATCAATTGCAAAGAACCCTTGCACAAATCTCTATCCTAGAATTACTCAAGATTTCACCAACTCTTAAGGAGATTATAGAAAAGGCCTTAGTGGAGACCAATGTGCCTTTAAATTTAGATGCGGATAAATTCTAAAACATGGTAGGCCATCTTGTTGCACCTCATTGCTTATCCTTTTTAGAACAAGATGATATGTCCCTAAACCACCTGCAAAATATGCCCTTGCATATAGAGGTCCTGATCCACAAGCATAGAGTGAAGAGAGTCCTCATTGATGGGGGAGCCGACTTGAATATTTGTACCTTAAACTTGGTTAAAGCCTTAGGATTTTATGAGGAGGATATTGACCCAATGAAAAAGATACCTATAAAAGCCTACGATGATGAAGAAAGAGCTTCCAAAGGTGTCATAGTACTTCCTATCTGAGTTGGTCCAATGTAGAAAGAGACCATTTGCCAAGTATTTGACCTAAAATTGACTTATAATATTCTATAAGGAAGGCCATGGATCCATGAAATGTAGGCCGTACCCTCAACCTACCATCAATGTCTAAAATTTCCTTACTTAGGACAAGAAGTCATGGTAAGTGGAGACTCAAACCCCTTTCAATATTGTGTTAAAAGGAAGCCTATTAATGAATCCTTAGTCCCACATAATGTAGAAGGGTCTATTTCCCAAAGAATAGAGCAAGGGAAAAGTTCAAAAGATCTTCCATCTTTGAAGGGAAAAGGAAAAGAAGAAAGAGAAATTGTTGTTGAAAATAATCAAAGTCCTACTAGCCTAACTACATTGACAAAAGGAAAAGAGAAGGTTAGTGAGGAAAGTGCTCCCGAGAAACAAAAAGAAGACCAAGCAAGATCTATTCAAATATAAACCAAAGATTCCCATTATCAAAAAATGGATCATATGATGAAAAACTTTGAAAAGCAATGTCAAATCAAATAAAAGCATGTAGGTGAATATTCACTATCTATGATGGATCTACCCTTATCTCCAAAATCCCATGGAAGAAAATCTAATCTACCTCATAAATACAATGATCACTTTGTGAGGGAAAGTACATCTTCATCCATGGATGAAGAAAATAATGAAATCCTAAATTGGCTATATAAAGATGAGGAATAAAGTGCACATGAAAAGCGCATCCAAAATATAAGCATTCCCACACATCAATATGGGAAAGGATTCCAAATAATGTAGAAAATTGGATAGAAAGGAAAAGGGCCTTTAGGAACAAGAAATGAAGGACTCATTAAACCCATTGAAATGACATGGAGAGATAGCAAATAAAAGACTAGATTAGGGTACCTAGAACAATTATACACTCAAAAGAAGTATCCCTTGGTGTATGACCAAATTTTACAACTAGGTTCCCAAAGTGACAAGGATTCAAACAATTGGGAATGAGAATCATTGTCAAGTGAATCATGTCAATATAAAGAGGTTTATGTCATCTATACCTATACTTCTAGCAAAGGGCAAGAACAAATCTCAAAATCAAATCAAAATCAAGCATCAAGTTCTAGTCAAGGAGTCTTAGATAATGTGCCAAGTTATGAAATTGAAGGAAATATAGGAGAACCTTACATACCATTATGGAGACCCACTATAGAGGAATCTAGCTCTAGGTTTAATCCAAGAGATTGGAGGATTCTAGTGAGGAAGATTTGACCCTAGTTCTCTAGAGCATCTCGAAGAGGCACATATCATAGAATTAAGTGATACGATGTTTGAACCTTCAAATGAGGTCATTTCCTTAAACCATATTGAACCAAACCAAAGCATTGATCCCTTGACCCTTATGTTAGGAATAGTCCCAAGAGATAACTGAGAGGGGGGGTGAATCAATTATCTACAAGTTTCAATTCTTTATCCAATTAAGTATACTTAAACTTTAAGCATAAACACAATGAAAGAACACTTGAACACAACACATATATTTTGGTTACAGGGAAACCCAAATAGGTAAAAACCCCAGTGGGAATTAACACCCACTAATAAAATGCACTAGTGTATAATGATCCTTGTTAGAAGATCTTACAACCCTATTAGGAGTTGATCTTTACAATGCAATAAGTATAGTGACTTGGTCAAAGGTTGGACCCTATTAGGAGTCTTTTATGATTGACCCTGTTAGGGGTGAGGATGCACTGTCCAAGAGCTCACTGCTCAAAGGGGTGAAGGTTGCAACCTTCTAAATAATAGATACACACTATATCTGGATCTTGGTGAACTATGAGGTAGACCTGCTACCTTGATCAGTTCCAATGAATATCACACTCCATATTGTCTATCACATATACCTCTTCTTGATGACACAATACTTCACACTCTCTGGTCTGCTCTAATCTTTCATCTTCATGCCATACTTCTAGCGATCATAAATAACTAGCTATATGTATCTTTCCTCTAAATGATATAATCAAGTAAGCCTATTAGAACCATCTTGAAATCATATTAGAGAAATAATAAAACTCTCCAATTATATCTCTACCGGCTCTTTTAAGAACACAACACAAACTAGGACCTGTCCAACTCAATAAGTGGACACACACTACACACTGTTAGCTCTACCAAATTAACTGGTACTTTCTCCTTAAGCTGAATTAAATCATTCTTCTCCAATCACTAATCCAAGAATGCATACTGTAATGATAGGTGCAACTCCTATACCAATATAATCTCTATTAGCTCTTTTGAGTAAACATAGGAAATTGCAACTGGTGAATAGAAACAACATAACTTCACTTCTACTACACACTAGACTTTGTGTCAATGAATATAACATCACCAACATGTCTCCATCACATATCCAAATGCACAAGGCTCCATGATAATTTTATGAAAAATCACTCATAGAACACTGCTTGTAACTCTGTCAGGAACACTGCTGACACAAGCTGCTACATAAATGTCTATACTAACAATTAACCTCTACATCCATGATATCATTTTGATAAAATTTCCATGCTACATATACTCAAAGCTTTTTGTATAAATGTTCCACACATGCTACTTACCATATGTTGTCATTAATGATAAACATACAGTCAGCACTAGCTTGCTAGAAAATCTCCAAGAATCTCCCCCTTTGGCATTGATGGAAACATATGGAATGAAAAACACAACCAATCCAAATGAATAATTATTTTATAATATTCTCCATTTACTCATCAAAAACTACCCCAAGGATGAATCCTTCATCTATTGCAATATTCTTCAATATTCTCCATTTCCTCAACTGAACTATTTCCAAGACTGAATACCATTCCCTCTTGCTACTATATATTGCTCCTTAATTTTTTATGTGCTCTCCCTTTAATGATATTTTTCATGACTATATAATACTCCCCCTTTGAAATTAATGACAAAGTGCGCTAGACATTTAAGCTCCGATACTACTTCTTAAGTAGAGTAGTCAACCATCCATCAGTCACTGAGGATTGATGCTCTTTTCCACTTTCTCTAAGTAGAATCAGGGAAGGGAATTACTTCCAAATTCTCCTTGAGATACTCAAAAGTACCCTTTGGTAAAGGCTTTGTGAATATATCTGCTATTTATTCCTTTTTACTCACATAATCCATCTTGAATTCTTTCTCTGCCACTTTCTCTCTAAGGAAGTGATACTTAATCTCTATGTGTTTTGCCTTTGCATTCATCATAGGATTCTTTGACATGTTGATAGTGCTATTATTATGATAATGAATAACAATAGGATAATCAATCTGACTTCCAAAATCCTTTATCATCTGCTTGATCCAAACAATTGTAGAATAATTCAAAGATGCTGCAACATACTCTTCTTCTACTGTTGACTGAGAGATACAATTCTACTTCTTGCTTGTCCAAGTGACAAGTCTATCACCAAGAAACACTGCTCCTCCTAATGTACTCTTTCTATCATCAATGCATCCTGCCCAATCTACATCCATATATACATGAAGAAGCTCAACATCCTCTGAGTTAGGATACCATAGACCATAATCTATAGTGCCCTGTAGATATCTAAATATTCTCTTTATTGCCATCAGGTGACTTTATTTAGGCTCTGCTGCAAA
Source organism: Chamaecyparis obtusa (assembly GCA_027943335.1). Classification (NCBI taxonomy): domain Eukaryota; kingdom Viridiplantae; phylum Streptophyta; class Pinopsida; order Cupressales; family Cupressaceae; genus Chamaecyparis; species Chamaecyparis obtusa. The sequence continues at coordinate 184,843 of BSBK01008994.1, forward strand.
TCTTCCAACAATATGAACTACATTAGAAATGTACGGTCTTGTTTGAGTAAGATATATGAGTTTACCAATTATAGATTTGTATAATGTTATATCTACTACTAGAGAATCATCTTCTTTTGTAAGCTTGCATCCTCTTATCATAGGTGTACCCACTGGCTTGCAATCATCCATCTTGAACTTCTTCAATATTTCTTTCACATACTTAGACTAATTTATGAAAATACCTTTCTCTATCTACTACACATTTAATCCCAAAAAGTATTTGATAAGTCCAATCATGCTCATCTCAAACTCGCTTTGCATCTCCTTAGAAAATTCTACACTAAGTTTGTCAGTACCCCCAAAGATAATGTCATCAACAAATATAGCTACAAGTAATAGTCCTTTAGATGTCTCTCTTATGAATAGATTACAATCTGCTACTCCTTTCTTGAATCCAATTTTTGTTAGATATCCATCAAGTCTCTCATACCATGCTCTAGGGGCTTGCTTAAGTCCATAGATGGCTTTCTTCAATCTACATACCATATCAGGTTTGTTTGATAAGGTGAATCCTTCTGGCTGCTCAATGTATACTTCTTCCTTTAGCTCTCCATTCAAGAATGCTGACTTAACATCCATCTGATAAATTTTAAAGTTTTTGAATGTTGCATAAGCTAGAAATAACTTAATGGATTCTAATCTACTCACTGGTGAAAATATGTCTGAATAATCAATACCTTCTCTTTGCACATATCCCTTACATACTAACCTTTCTTTATTCCTTACTACTGTACCATCTTCATTCATCTTGTTTCAAAATATCCACTTTGTTCCAATCACATTCTTATCACTAGGTCTTGGGACCAGTTCCCAAGTATCATTCTTGATAATATGATCTAGTTCTTCTTTCATAGCATCATGCCAATCTAAATCATTACATGCATCTTCAACACTTAAAGGTTCAATCTAAGATAGTAAACATACTGCCTCATTTCTTGCTAAACTCTTTTCTTTTGATCTTGTTGTGACTTTGCTGCTCTGATCTCCAATGATGTCATCCTTAGAGTGATATCTAGATGTAAAATTTGGAACTTTAGGTGATACTGTCTCATCTTCCTTATGAGTTTCTTCGTCACTTGTTTTAGGGTCATTGAATAATACATCAATACTATCAAACATCTCTTCAACAACTATCTCACTAGTGGAAGGACTGGGTTCTTCTTCAATCATAGGTGCATAGTCATGATATCTTTCTTGAACCATAAAATTTTCATCAATCTTGACATGAGAACTTTCAATGATCTTCTTCAATCTCAAATTAAAACATCTATAAGATTTTCTTTTAGTAGAGTAACCAAGGAAAATACCTTCACCACTTCTTGCATCAAAATTGCCTATTGCTTCATCCCTCTTGATGTAGCACTTTCTTCCAAAGATTCTAAAGTATTTCACTATGGGAACATTACCAAACCATATCTCATAAGGTGTCTTGTCCACGCCAGGCCTCAATTTTATTCTATTGATGGTATAGACTGCTGTATTGACTACATCTCTCCAATAGGTATGTGTAACTTTTACTTCAATCATGATGGTGCATGTTGTATCAAGGATGATCCTATTCCTTCTCTCTACAATCCCATTCTACTGAGGGGTTCTAGGTGCACTCAACTATCTCTTTATGCCATGTTCTTCACAATACTCATAAAATCTGTCAGAGGTGAATTCTCCTCCTCTATCTGATCTTAGACATTTTATCTTTAGTCTAGATTCATTCTCAACCTTAGCTTTGAATATTTTAAACTTCTCAAATGCTTTTGACTTATCTTTCAAGAATGCAACCCACATCATTCTAGAATAATCATGTAAAAATGAAATGAAATACCTTTCACCATAGTATGATCTTGTTTGAGTTGGTCCACATAGGTTTGTATGAATCAGATCCAACTTGTTCTCTACTAAATTATTCTTGCTTCTAAATGAATTCCTCACATGCTTTCCCATCACACATTCCCTGCAAATAGTATCAACTAGCTTTTCTATGCTAGGTAGATCTCTTACTACCCTCACATTTATTATCTTTACTATGTTATCAAAATTCATATGACATATTCTTTTATGCCATAGCCAACTATCATCAACTTTAGCAACAAAACAACTTGAATCTAAATTAAGGTGAAAAACATAACCTTTAGTCTTTGAACCTGATGCAATCATAACACCATCCTTGTTGTTAATGATGCCCTTGTTGTCTTTGAACTCCAACTGATAACCTTTTTCAAGGAATTTCCCAACACTAAGAAGGTTATGCTGCAGACCATCTACATAGAGAAAATCATGAGTGTTGTTCTTTCCATCCAATGTGATAGCTCCCCTACCAATGATAGGTTTAGGAATGTTATATCCAAATCTAACCATGCCACCTTTGTATTTTTCTAGATGAACAAATATTTCTTTATCACCCGTCATGTGATGTGAACAACCCCTATCTATAATTCAATCTGTCCTTATATCTGCTTGTGAAATAAATGCTAGCTCTTGTTCCTTTTTCTCATCTTCACGATCCATCTCATCATACATATTTTCCATAATAGAAATGAATCCAATTTCATCTTCTACTGAATCATCATCTGATACTCCATCTCTGGCATAGTAACATTCCTTTGTATACTTAGGCTTGTAGTTATTCTTGAACTTCTTAACTCTTGTAGGACACTTAGATGCAAAGTTACCAATCTTATTACATGGAAAGCATTTGAATGGCAATTGACCTTCATATTTTCCTTTTCCTTTCTTTTCTCTTTTAGCAATCATAGAAATGAAATCATCTAGTGCTTTCTCTTCATCATCATCATCAAAATTACCAGAAGTGTTTACAGATTTCTTACCATGGACTAATACTTTGAAGGTTGTCTCACTTTTAGGTTCTGTCTTCAATGTTGAAATATCAAAAGCTGAAATTTTTCTGATCAAGGTCTCTCTCTTGAAATTTTTTGAAAGCTAACTGGTCTCATCAAGGATGTTGATCCTATTTTCATACTCTACTATAAGATTAGTCATCAACTTATCCATAATGTCTTCCTCTGAGATCTCTCCACCATTGTTTCTAATTCCAACAACTGCTTCATTAATCCTTTGGTTGTAGGCTCTAATGTCCTCTTCAAGTAGCATCTCTAATACATTTTATCTTTTCATCCAATTCTTTCTATGTGCATTCTTTGCTTGTCTATCTCCTTCAAACATGTCTTCTAGGTGCTTCCATATCTTGTAAGCTATGTCTACTTTCTTTATCTCTGAAAAATCACTATCAGATAAGGCGCTGATAAGGGCTTCTTTGGCTATTGCATTCTGATGGAACAAATCCTTCTACTTGCCAGTAGCATCATCCTTTGCAAGATCTACTAGAGAGGGGATTTTAACTTCTTTGATAGCCACTTCAAAAACTTCAAAAGCAATGCACTGTAAATGTTTCAACATTTTTTTCTTCCAATCAGGATAGTTCTCTCCATCAAACTTAGGATTGTCTTTTCTAAAGAATGACATCTGATCAACCTCAAGTTGTTAAAATTTCTCTCCGAGGCACTTGGCTTTGATACCAATTATTAGGAATAGTCCCAAGAGATAACTAAGAGGGGGGGGGTGAATTAATTATCTACAAGTTTCAATTCTTTATCCAATTAAGTATACTTAAACTTTAAGGATAAACACAATGAAATAATACTTGAATACAACACCAATATTTTGGTTATAGGGAAACTCAAATAGGTAAAAACCCCGGTGGGAATTAACACCCACTAATAAAATGCACTAGTGTATAATGATCCTTGTTAGAAGATCTTATAACCCCGTTAGGAGTTGATCTTTACAATGCAATAAGTACAATGACCTAGTCAAAGGTTAGACCCTGTTAGGAGTCTTTTATGACTGACCCTATTAGGCATGAGGATGCACTCTCTAAGAACTCATTTCTTAAAGAGGTGAAGGATGCAACCTTCTAAATAACAGATACACACTATATCTAGATCTTGGTGAGCTGGGAGGTAGACCTATTGTCTTGATTAGTTCCAATCAATAGCACACTCTATCTTCTCTATCACATGGACCTCTTCTTGATGAAAAAATACTTCACACTCTCTGCTCTGCTCTAATCTTTCATCTTCATGCCATGCTTCTAAAGATCATAAATGACCAGCTATATGTATGTTTCCTCTAAATGATATAATCAAGTCAGCCTATTAGAACCATCATGAAATCATATTAGAGAAACAATAACACTCTCCAATTATATCTTTGTTGGCTCTACTAAGCATGCAACACAAACTGGGACCTGTCCAAATCAATAAGTGTAGACACACACTACCCATTGTCAGCTTTACCAAATTAACTGGTACTTTCTCCTCAAGCTGAATTAAATCATGCACTCTTAACCAAACATTTTTAACTCTTCTCCAATCACTAATCCAAGAAGGTATACAATAATGATAGGTGTAACTCCTGTACTAATATAATCACTGTCGGCTCTTCTGAGCAAACACAAGAAATTGTAACTGGTGAATAGAAACTACATAACCTCACTTCTACTAGACACCAAACTCTATGTCCATGAATATAACATCACTAACATGTCTCCATCATATATCCAAATGTGCAACACTCCATGATAAGTGTACAAAAAATCACTCAGAACACTGCGTGTAACTCTGTTAGGAACACTGCTGACACAAGCTTCTACATAATTGTCTATACTAACAATGAACCTCTATGTCTATGATATCATTCTAATAACATTTCCATGCTACATATACTCAAATATTTTTGCATAAATCTTCCACGCATGCTACTTACCATATGTTGTCATCAATTGCAAACATACAATCAACACTGGCTTGCTAGCAAATCTCCAACACCTTATCTATCTCGAGTTAATTGAATGGGATTATATTGAACCTACCATCCTCCCCACATTCTTGAATGACAACCTCATGTCCCAATATCTTAATGCAATTGAACCTTCTTCTACCATGGAATATCAAGAAGAAGTGACAATGGGAAGTATCCAAACTCTCAATTCAATTATAAATAAAAAAACAAAAAAAATAAAAAATGGAAAGAATCTAATGTTGAAAACCACATTGTGGCAACATTAGATCAAAAAGAGAAAGAAATAAAGAATGATTCCAAAGGTGAAAAGCCAACAGAGGCACCTAAGGAAGGGAGTTTGGATACTTTAATTAGGCACTACGAGGAAAGATCTCCTATCTTAACTGAACCAACAGAAAAAGTGAACATTGGGTTAGAATCAGAACAAAGATTCATCCATCTAGCAACATCCCTATCTAGTGTAGAAAGTGAAGATTTCATCAAATTCTTCAAAGAAAATAAAATCAATTTTGCATGGTCTTACAATGATATGCTGGGACTAGATCCTAATTTAATCATGCATCATTTGAATATTAAAGGAGTAAGACTAGTGAAGCAGAAACTAAGAAAGATGCATCCACACATAGAATTGCTTGTAAAAGTGGAATTAGAAAAATTGTTGAAAGTCAGGTTTATAAGAGGCATTGATTATGCCCAGTAGATTTCAAACTTTGTGCCAGTTTCCAAAGTGGACAAATCAATCAGAATTTGCACAAACTTTAGGGATCTTAATCTTTCATGTCCTAAAGATGACTTTCCGCTACCAAGCATAGACACCATTGTGGATTTGATAGTAGGACATTCTATGTTCTCACTTATGGATGGGTTTAGTGGTTATAATCAAATAAATATAGCACCATAGGATCAAGATAAAACTATATTTACATGCACATGGGGGACATTTTGCTGGAATGTTATGCCTTTTGGTCTCAAGAATGCAGACACAACCTATCAAAGAGCCATGTCGACCATATTTCATGACATGATGCACAAATTCATGGAGGACTATGTAGATGATATACTAGCTAAATCCCACTTAAGGGAGGAACATCTACTCATCTTAGAAAAGACATTTGTAATATTGGAGCAATTCAAAGTAAGGCTAAACCCAAAGAAATGTGTATTTGGTGTACAATTAGGAAAGCTTTTGGGATACATAGTTTCGGCCAAAGGGATAGAGGTAGACCCAACCAAAGTAAAAGAAATCATGGAAATGGGGACACCTCGAAATATTAGTCAAATGAGATCTCTTCAAGGTAGAATATAATCCATCAGGAGGTTCATCTCTCAATTAGCATAAAAGTGCCACAATTTCACTCAACTCCTTCACAAGGACACAATTTTCAAATGGGATGATAAATGTGAAGAAGCATTTACCTTATTGAAGAAATACCTAATGAATCCTCCAACTTTGATGCCACCAATTAGAGGGAAGCCCTTAATTTTTTACATCTCAGTGACAAAACATGCACTAGGGGCACTTTTGGCTCAAGAAGATGAAGCTGGAAAGGAAAAGGCCATATACTACATAAGAAAAAAATTGGTGAAGTATGAGCTGAAGTACACCTTCATTGAAAGAGAATGTTTGGCCATAGTTTTTTCTTCCCAAAAATTATGCCATTATATGTTATCCCCCAAGATTTGACTCATTGCAAAGATTGATCCTTTAAAATACCTTCTCAATAAAATAACATTGAATGGGAGACTAGCCAAATGGGTCATGGTCTTAAGTGAATTTGATATAGAGTATGTAGACCAAAAATATATCAAAGGCCAAGTAATAGTGGATCAATTTGTAGAATCACCATTACAAGATGAACATCCCATTCAAGTGGAATTTCCAGATTCTAAAATTGTTAGTGTTGAAGCAAAAATATGGCAATTGTATTTTGATGGTTCTTATACACAACATGGATCAAGAGCTGAAATTTCATTAATTAATCCTCAAGGGTCTACAATTCCAAAATCATACAAATTTCTATTTCCATGCACAAATAACATAGCTGAATATGAAGCATTGGTCATTGGCATAAAGTTGGCATTAGAATGGAAAGCAATAGAGCTACAAATTTATGGATATTCTCAACTAGTTATTAATCAAATTAATGATGAGTATCAAACTAAAGATGATAATCTGATAGCATACAAGAACATGATTGAGAATCTCAAGAAATATTTCATTCTAATCACATTTGAGAAGGTACCAAGGGATAAGAATAAAGCATCAGATGCAATGGCTAGTTTGGCATCACTTCACCAAATGCTAGATCAAAGCACTAGATATGAATTCTTGGTAGAAGTTGAGAAACATACATTTTACCCTTCCCATCCTCATACCATTTGATTACTAATAGGACATGAATCACCTTGGTATAGAGCCATTTACACCTACTTGAAAGATCAAATCTTACCTTTAGACCAAACCAAAAATGAAAAGAAAATATTTATACACCAAGCTTCCCACTATACTTTAATATCTGACACATTGTATCATAAGAGTCTAGATAGAATACTTCTAAGGTGTCTAGAAAAAGAGGAATCAACCATAGCCTTACCAGAAATCCATGAGGGGATTTGTGGGTCGCATTCAAATGGTTTAACCCTAGCTAAGAAACTTCTTAGGATAGGATATTTTTGGCATACTATGGAAAATGATGCTTGTAACTTTGCAAAAATCTATTGTAAATACCAATATCATAGGAACTTGATCCACCTACCATCACAAGAGCTTCACCCCATGACAACACCTTGGCCCTTTTATCAATGGGGTTTGGATCTTATAGGTATGATTTATCCACCATCTTCAAATGGTCATAAATTCATCATTACTGCAATAGAGTATTTTACCAAATTAGTGGAAGTTGTACCCTTATCCACAACCATAGGAAAGAAGATATCCTTGTTCATATTAAATCACATAATATGTAGATATGGTGTTCCTCATGCCATCATAATAGATAATGAAAAACATTTCAAAAACAAGGATCTGAAAGAATTATGTACAAAATTTCATATGGTACATCACTCATCTTCGATATATTACCCATAAGGTAATGGGAAAGCAGAAGCTACAAACAAGAACATCCTAAAAAATATTGAAGAGAATGGTGGATAATTTAGGTAGAGACTGGCACATTCAAATAAAACCTACTCTATGGGCTTATAGAATGAGCATTAGAATGCCAACGGGAGCTACACCATTCTCCCTAGCCTATGGAACTAAAGCAGTTTTACCCTTGGAGGTAGAAATTTTGTTTTTAAGAGTCTCTTTGCATGGATTGTTGAGTGAGGAAGAATATAGAGTTGCTAGGTTGCATGAACTAGAACTGCTAGATGAAAGGCAGCATAAATATTTTGATCAATTAAAAGTGTATCAAAATCAAATGACCAGAAATTATAACAAGCATATCAAACCAAGGCCATTCCAAATAGGTGACTTAGTTTTGCAAGAGAATCCCAAGAATTAAGAAGAAAGGGAGAAGAAAGGAAAATGGGAAGCAAACTGGTTAGGACCCTTTGTGATCACTTTATCTTTTGGCACTTGCACCTATAAGATAGCTGATTGTGAAGGAGAGGAGTTGTAAGAGCCAATAAACATTATACATCTAAAAAGGTTCTACACATGATGAAAATTGAAGGGAGGTGGAGAAAAAGAGTATCAGAGATATTAGATGAGAGACCATCCTATTTATTGTATATCATTAAAAGCGATCTTGAAAATACTAAAAACATTGAAAAATGGAAAAGAGAAAACAAATCAGAAATGCAGAAAAGATAAAAAAAAGTCAAAAATTGAGCATTAAGAAAGCTAAAAACATTAAAAAATGATCCTAAAAAAGATGTTGTCTTGGTGAAAACCTAGTAAATAGGCACGTTGATGATATGGAAAAAAAAATTTGGAAAATTGGAGAAAATACAAAAAAATAAAAAGAAAAGAGAAAAAGTATCTTGGTGAAAACCTAGAAAATAGGCACCTTGGTAGAAAAAAAAAGAGAAAAAAGCTTTAAAAATAGAAAAAAGAGAGCAAATCCATTCAATTGGTGAAAACATGGTAAACATGCAACATTGAAAGTCCAAGTCAGTCTCATGCCAAGTGGTCATCCTTGTAAATATTGCATTCACCAATTTTTTTATAGATTGCATAATAAAGCCCCACAATTGCATTTGCAAGTACCTAAAGGTTTTGTCACTAATCCAATCTGCAATTTATCCCAAGTCCCGCAATGCAATCATAATAAATTGGGGGAAAAAATCTACTCTAAAGGAGGAAGGATTCACCAAAGTAAATATCAATCTGACACTAAATCAATTAATCAAAACACAAGTGACATGCTCAATAAAATCCAGATCCTCAATCCAAATTTCAATCAAACGCAAAATTTTGATCCAAGATCCCATAAGGACACTTATCTTTATCAGGATTAAAAATATGAAATGGATAAAACTACACTTGAACTATGGATTTGAAAAATGATGCAAATTTTTTTTCTAAGTGTTGATTTGATTGATGAAATCATTTCTTTCTAGCGAATTGATGAAAGTTTTTAAACTAGACAAGCTATGATGAAAGCATGACATTTTATGGATTTCTGAATGAGTGTCTTAATGTCAACATTTTGAAGTATGTATTATTTTTCTAAGGATGTGATCATCAAAGAATCATTGAGGACATGTACATATGGAGAGACTAAGATCTTTTTTTGTTTACACAAAAGGATATTGTTATCCTAATTTTCTACATTGAGGATGATAAACATAAATAGAAAAAACATTGCATAAAGGAACATCCATTCAAATTTACTATGTAGGTGATGTACATAAATATTTTTCTATTACATTCATATCATTTTTTATTGTACTCTAAGTATTGATCATATTCAAAATTTTCAAATTCATAATTGATCATTACATTGTGTATTCAAATTGAATGTAATAGACAAATGTTCTTTCATATTTCATCTTTCATGTTGAAGCAGAGTAAAAATTGCAGAATAGAAAGCATGATAGAAGTGTGAGTAGGGTCCCATGCATTGCCTTGGATTCGTCTACATTTAGGAGCTGGTTGTCTATCTAGGTCTTCTGGTTCAAGTCTTCAGGTCCTGTTTGAGTCTTCATGTCATAGGTCTTTAGGGTTTGTCCTGCATCATGAGAGAAAAAGATGTTAGATCTAGTTAGATCTAAGCAATGCATAAAACAAAAGCATCATACAAACAATCAAATCTTTCAAAGTTGCACATCTATCTATAATATCAATTCAATAGAAAAATATGCACCTACATAAACTGAATAATAGTATTAAAGGGACATGACTCCATGAAAACTTTTACTATTTATGGTCATCATTATGCATGTTTTTATATGAACTAGATATCTGAATCAGAGGGACTTAGTTCTTGTAGATGAGAAACCTTTTTTTAGGATAGTAGGATAGCATTAGGTTACTGAACATATCAGTTGATTTACTTTAATGCATGAATTCCATCATATAGGGGACTCTTATAACCATAGATCATGTGGTCATGTTCACTAACATTACATATTGGATTTGGTTATGTTTTTTAAAACAGAGTAATCTAAAATGCATTCTAGGAAATATACTTTGTATTTCTTATCACAGTCAAAAGAAGAAGAATATGTAGTGTCTAATGCACTAGAAGGATGTCTAATTAATCATATGTAGACAATGACAGAATATGCAAAGTATCAACTTCAAGGTCGCAAAATATGTTGGTGCGTGTCACGAGCCCATGCTCAAACCTCATAAACAAACTTTATTGCTGAGTTGCATCCATTTTAAAATCATTATGTGCTTATACATAAAGGAGAGATATCATGATGTGTTCACAAGAGAAGGAGCTTCAAAATGATCAAATGACAATGATAATAAAAGATGCTACAAAGTGACAGTGTTGAAATGCTTCAGAAATTGCATTGTTTAAGTATCAAGAAATGTTCATAGAATGTATATTTTTGGGTGTCATGAGCCCATGCTCAAACCCCATGAACTAGCATTTTTAACATAGTTTCATTTCATGTTTGAGAGAGAAATCATTATAATGCACTGATCACTATTATTTCTAAACAAGAAAGACCAAACAGCTAAACATTTAAACATCTTGCAATGGAATCAAGAAACATCTCAAAGTCATAGCATAGCAGAGATTAAATAAAAATGGTGGCTATTTTCAGTCCAACAGATAAATCAAGCATGATGGTTATTATCGATTCAAACAAAATAACATTGACATAGGCATGATCACCATTGACAATAGACAGGACACAAAAGAACTTCAAGTTTACAGCTGGCTACAACAAAAAATTGAGTTCCAAGATAAATGGTAAATATGTAAGGAGCCAAAAGTTCATATTCTCCATCTTTTCAAGCCACAAAGTGGAGGCATCAAATAGTGCTAAATTATAGATAACTGGCAACAATAATGAATCATCACACAATAAGCTCTAACAACTCAAAGCTTTCCAGCCGCAAAGAAGTGACAAATCAAATAGTGGGGTTTTTTTAAAAAAGAAAGCAATAATACATTATGAAGTTAAAAGCAACTCTCAGTTTTCCATCTTTTTAGCAAACAGAAAAAGCCCTAAAATCAATGCAAACAAGGAAGAGACAACTTAGCCTTCAAAAACAAATGTTTGAGTTAAACACAAGAAGAATGAGTTGTCTCTTAATTAGGTTGAGATCTTTGTGGGAGTCGAGTTCCAACATCATAAAGCCCACATTCCTTTCAAGGAATCTGAGCTTCATGCTTACAAAAAAAGAGAAAATGGAGAGATCAAGGAGTTCCCAACTTCAAGAAATCAAAGCCAATGCTTCAACAATCAAATACCAAGTTGCAGTCAAAACCCGAGATCTTGCAATCAAAGCCCAACTTCATCGATCCAAGCTGATTTCTCTATTTTAGTAGGAACTTCCAGCTAAGAGCCTGACTTCCAATCAAAGCTTGAGCTTCAAGCTCAATTAATAGTTGCAGCCAAAAATAAGATTAAAAACATAGAGTTTGAGCTTCAAATGCATGACAAGAGGAGGTCTTCAAGACACAACATAACTTCCGTATTGAAATATTGACCTCCAGATCAAGAATCGGCCTCAGTAAAGGAGTAAATCAAGGGACAAAAAATTTACAGGTCACCATAGTTTAGGGTTTTCTCCCAATGTTTTCCCCAAATCTCAAAAGAAAGCACAACTCGTGAACCAACAAAAATGCCAGATTTTGGTAAATTTGAGGTTTTTAGTAGAGGAGCAATTAATGCCATTAATGACTATAGTTTTGACAGCAGAGCCTCAAGAACACAATTGCCACCTTGCCTTGTGGATATTACTTTGAGATTGCTAATTGTATGAAAGCCGGTTATCCTGACTATATGTTGTAATCAACAATAATATTTAGACTTAGGATTTTTAAATTTAAATCTAAGTTATATATAGGCTTATTGATGTCAATAGATGGTTTAGGGCATTGTTTATTGTATTGAGTTTGGTCTCAATTTTAGGCTAATTACCATATGTTGGTAATAGGTTTAAAAGATATTTATGTTAAAATACCAACATTAGGGGCACGATTCGAGGCATGAATTATGCTATGACTTAGGGCTTTCTTAGGGTTTTTGGAGCTAATTTTGGAGCTGATTTAGGGGGACCATGATTTTAAAATTTGGGTCTTAGGAGGGTTTAAAATTGAGTTTCTTAATCAGTTTTGGGGGTTCAGAATTGAGGGAAAGAGAGCTTTGTGAACATATTGGTTCCATTGCACTTTTTTGCACATGTTTTGTAACCACTTTTTAGATTTTGAAAGAAATAAAGCAAGTATTTCATGTTGCATATATTTTTTGAGTATTGTAATCAATCCTTTTCATCTTTGTTCATTTAAGTGTTTATTTTTTTTTGTAACAAGGAGAAGTGAGTTAATTCAATTCCTCCTCTAAGTTATCCAAAATCAAACCTTTTGCAGAATTGGTATGTTTGTTGACTTATTTTCATTGTTTGTGGTATATACCCTAATAGTGAGTTTAGGTTAACTTATATGTTGAATAGTGAATGTTAATGCAAATCTCAATAGTTTCTGCATTGTAGATTCTAGTTTGAAATTCCTGACAAGTCTGAGTCCAGTTTTGGTCTATCACCCCCCATTTTCATTAAGTTTTAAAAGCTTTTCTTTCTTCCCTTTTCCCAATCAAATTTTAGTCTAGGTGATATTCCAAATCCAATAGGGACCAGCCTAGAATCCAGAGATTCCTTCTTAATCAGAGTCCACCCACAACTCAAGAAGTTTTCCATTGTTAGCATGAAATATCAGTGTACCCTATTGCCTGAGTTAGGGTGATATTTCAAGGCCTTAACAGATACCTTGGCTATTTTGATGTTAAATATCATAATACAAAAATCCACTCACAACATAGAATCTGACAAAATTGGTATTCATACTCTCATGGTTGGTTTCAATCGGTGACAATTGTACCAAGGATGGGAAAGCATCATGTAGAATAGAAAGAAGTATTCATATCAGCATAGTTGAACTAGTGATGATTGTACTAATTTCGGGATTCCAAAAATGCTCAATGATGAATATAAGCTCCTAATTTATGAATAATGACAGCTAGCTACATCCATTTTAGATTAAGTGCATTTAAGTGATTTTCCTGTCTTAGTTTGAAAACATAAATTGGAAAAGATAAAGGAAGGGGGTGGAGTATATCAAATATTGAAATCAAAATGCATATAAAAAACTATATGTGATAGAGTGTGTTGGAATTAAAAAAAAAACAAAAGGTGATTTGCATTAGATTAATGACATTTGTTAGGTCCATTTAGATCATGATAACCTTGCATTAGCTTAGAACTTGAACCTAAGTTTATATAAATTTAGTTGCCTTAATTTGCATTCATTGCATTCATTTTTCAAACAAATCTCTCACTCTCATTCCAGGTCATATACATTAAGCTCATTTGTGTTAGTTTTCATTCATATTTGAAATCATTCATACTCATTAAGTCATCACATTTCATTATTCATGGAAATTCATTACATCTCATTATATTTCATTAAGTTAATCTTAAAATATTGCATACATCTAGTTTATTTATTTCATCTGGTTGCACTCATATAAAATCTTTCACTAGGTCATTTCATTAAGTTGCATTAGTTACATCCATTGGTTAATACCCATCATTTAGATTGCATTAATTCATTATTACTAATATTACATGGCATTCATTACTGAGCTCATTATATTTTCAATATCATATCATTAGTACATTGCATTGTTCATTTAGGTGCATTCATCCAAATTCAGACATATAAAACATTGCAGTATATCCAAATTTAGGTCATTTCCATTTTCATATAGGTTCTTCATTATATCATTTAATCATTAATCATTAAAATCATCCAATTTCATAATTACATCCATCACAATGTGCATCACAGTTATATACTATAAATCCATTACATACAACCATCTCATCAAATAAATGCATCCATAAATACCATCACATCTCATTAATCATTAAACCATTACATCATCATATAAAAAATGTGACATATGCATCCATCTACTCTATGTCATAAATAAGAAAAATATTTGCATCAATGTAAGTTTAGGCATGTGCATTCATATTATAAACTGCATTTTTAGAAAGCATAAAAATAAAGCATGTAGAGATAGAATCATATAAATTTGCATATCAATTAAAGCACCTGAAAGATGAAGTCCAAAACATGATGACATCATATAAAGTAACTCTAAACAAAATGCATATCAAAGTCCATAGTCTCAACAAAATAGATAGTATCTAAAATCAATGTCCATCAAGATATCAACAAGTATCAAAGAATGAGTAACATCAACTGATAAAAGAATAATATGAGTCCAATGTCTTGAGATAAAAAGTGAATCAATCATATACATCAAAAAATAAGGAATGTCATCCTAATAACGGGTCAACTACTAGAATCACCAGCACCATCAAGATCGTGATCAACATCTGGAGCTCTATTCAAGCTAGCCTGTAATCCATGCTAGCTCATAGTAGCCATGAAGGCCTGCATCATACTACCTAGTTGACTGACCTACTATCTAATCTATGATATGTTAGACTGTAAAACCTAAACATTAGTAAAATTTTTTGGAGCCTTTATAGGTGGAGCCTATGGAGTAGCTGGAGTAGGTGGAGTCTATGGAGGAGCCATGGAAGATGATGGAATGGAAGTAGAAAAAGATGGAATGAAAGAAGGAGAAGATGGAATAACAAAAGAAGATGGCATAGAAGAAGAAAAAGAAGCCTGTACTGGAGGAGCTTGTGGATGTACTGGTGGACCCCATGCCTAATCTAATAGTATTTGAGTGGCCTAAGCATTCGCATTAGCCAAAACCTAAATACCCACCTGTCTGGAAACTCTCACCCTATGTTGGCCCCATCAGGCCAATATTGTTGGCAAGTTGACTATACTGGTATATATGACTTAATATAGTGTTGTCATTATGGAAACAAAGTCATATAGTGTTTTGGAGTCAGCGCACTTGATGAGAAGATCAAAAATTGGTTAAGTGTAGAAGACTGGACAGTTAGCAGAGCACCAGTAGTTTAGAGCATCAGTGCACGTGCGTATGACCGAGTGGTAAGAGTGTATTCATGCTTAGTATATGAGCGCATGATCAGATATGATGCTCAGTCTCAAAGCATCAGTAGGTATGTGCCCTAGAAGATAAGATGGTAAGAGTGTATTCATGCTTAGTCTATGAGTACATGATTAGATATGCATGTATGATGAAGTTATAGATAGTTGAAGTTGCATAGCCAATAAATGCCAGAACAGAATAGTGTATGTAGTCGACTGATGGTAAATTGATTAGTGACTATATTATTGTTGTGTAAGGGCTATGTGCCTATTTTAATTAGGTTGTAGACATATAATTATGCTTTTTTGTAAATGCGCTTGAGCCAATTCAATTGGAAGTGTTTTATGTAATCACTTAAAGGGCTGACCTAGTTAATTGTTTTGTATGCACATATAAATATTAGATGCGCCTTTGTAATTAGTCATGGAAGTTAATAGAGAGTTGAAATAAGTAGAGTGAAAGTATGAAAAGAGTTGTTGAGATTTATTAGAGCTTTGAAAGAGGTCAAAGCATCAACGCATCAAAGGAACTGATTAGACAAGGAGTGTCACAGTGCCAATTCATCCAGCAGATATAGTGTGTATCTGAGATTAGAAGGTTGTAGCCTTCACCATTTGAGTAGTGAGCTCTAGGACAGTGTGTCCACACCCCTAGTAGGGTTATTGTAAAAGAATCCTAACATGGTCCAACCCTTGACCAGGTCACTATACTAAATACATTGTAAAGAAACTCCTAACAGGGTTAAGGATCTTCTAACAAGGATGATAAAACACTAGTACAGATTATTAGTGGGTGTCAATTCCCACAGGGGTTTTTACCTATTTGGGTTTCCCCATAACCACATTGGTGTTATGTGTTGAGTTCATGTTTCTTATTTATGTTAATGTTAATTTCAGTACTTAAGCATTCAAGTTAAGTTTAAAGAGCCAAGTAAAAAGATTTAATATAACATTGATTCACCCCCCCCCTCTTAGTGTTCCCATTCCTAAAAATTGGTATCAAAGCTTTAGTCCTCAAGAAAGAAGTTTAACCACTTAAGGAGATCATGGACAAAGAAGAAATGAAACATCTAAAAAGAAATCTTGAAGCTTCTCTTGAAGACTTGGACAGATTTGAAAAAGAAATTGAAGAACTAAAATAAAAAGTCAGTGATGTTCATGCAGTCATCAAAAGGCTAAGGAGATTGGAAGTTAGAATAAAGATCATGTTGAACCATCCAAGAATGAGTGCAAGCTAGTAGATAGAACTTTTTATCCATGTAACAAGCATGGAGATATAGAAAGGAACTATACAGAGGTAAGACCTCTCAATGGTTACTATTATTCATGCAATAAATTTAGTTATAGAGCTATGAATTGTAAGACAAGTCAAAAGAACAAGACTCAACATAATCAGAGAAATCAGAATTAGCCAAATGTAAGAATTTCTCAGAATGTTACATGTCAAATATGTAACTATAATGGTTACTCAACTAGATAGTGTAAAATGGTAACCCATGTCAATGCGCCGAGGACGCAAAGTCAGGAAATCCCTAAAAAGCCAAAAAAATCAATACTGGATACCAAAGGTGAAGTCAAGTTTGTGAAAGCTTTAGAAGATGTGAGCTTGATTTGGTCAAAGGAAAAGAAGGATAAGGTTGATGAGAATGTATTGGATGCATCCGTAGTGGACACACCCTCTACATCTGGATGAATGGCCCTCAGGGTCATAGTGGGAGCTAATTTAGCTCTAAACCCTTGTGCGACTGGTATACACACCCTCAGAGTATGTGCCTTTGGACTTAACCTTTTGGAGACTAACAAAACCTATGTGCAAGAGTGCACTAGATAATTGATTACACAATGAAAGATGGAAATTATCAGTGATAACCTAGTTTACACGACAAGCATTAATGGAAGGATTCTTACTTTAAAGTACACAAAATGTTTTAGATATCTCATTGCATTCAAACTCAGAGAGATTGGAGAGCACAAGAGCCCTAGAATTTTATTGTGAAGGATTGCAGATTGATTCACCAATGTTTAGCAAGTGCATTTGATCAGTTATGGAAGCCCCAATCTATCACACTGATTTAGAAGTCTTTGAGATCATTTGGAAAGTGATATACAAATAAGTAATGGCTACTCCCATTGTATTTGATGTGGCTGAGAAGAAGAGATATGTGTTTAAGAGGCATCCATTCAAGTCCACACTAGATGACCTAGAAGGTGCATTCTCCTACACTCCCATGGGTGCTATGCATGTGGAAGATATCAGGGCATACATATATTGCAAGAAGGAACCAATAGGTTTGGATAGAATAAGAGCACACATGGAAACCATGATGAAACTTGATAAAACCTTCATGGATGAGTATGCACATTTGGAAAATCATCCTATAGTGGAATATGCTATGGCATATGAGTTCTATGTGTCAAAATGGATCAAGATCCTACTCAACAAGATCCATGATGACCTATTTTGGATAGGTGAAGTACCGGTTAGGATAATAGGAGATCTAATTCATGAGATGATAGGAATCTCAAGGATAGGCACCATTATTCTAGTGGGAAAGGATGCTAGAAAACTTGTAGAACATGCTTGCAAATCAAGAAATGATAGGCACAAAGTGAAAATAGAGCCTATAGAGGAGAAAGACATTAAATTGATGTCCATGAT
The DNA here is from genome assembly GCA_027943335.1 of Chamaecyparis obtusa. Taxonomy (NCBI): domain Eukaryota; kingdom Viridiplantae; phylum Streptophyta; class Pinopsida; order Cupressales; family Cupressaceae; genus Chamaecyparis; species Chamaecyparis obtusa. Next base: position 203,032 of record BSBK01008994.1, read on the forward strand.
ACTGGGATACAGGTCCTAGCACACCAGTAGAGTAAACAGTGTGTCAGTGACCACCATTCTAGTAGCAATAAGGTTGGTAAGAGAGAATGGAGAGTTTAATCTATGTGAGATCTTGTGCACACAGCTAATAGACAACATAAGAGCCATTGAGCATGACAAGACCAAGATATTCCATTTTGGGTCTTTAATAATATATATGTACTTTCATATTCTTGGAAAGGTGTCTGATTTGTATCTAGACAAATCTATTCCCACCATGCCATAGATATCCCTTAAGGCATTCACAAAAAGTACCCTTAAGGATTACATGGAATTGGAGTTGAAAACATTTAGAGTGAGAATGTAGATGAGGTATAGGATACCTAAAAATATAGTTGAAAAATACAAGGATAGTATTTGTTTCATGGTAGAGACTAATACAACATGCATGGAGGCTATTGAACCAAGAACAAAGTGGATTCATTTACTGGGATATGGAGTTGAAGAGCCTATTTTAGAGGCTTATGCTCAAGTTCTATTATCAACACCTAAGGACCTTAATGAACCTAGATGGGGGACTTATGAGGAGAAAACAAGATAAGTAGATGCTATATTGAACAACACAACAACAAAAAGAAAAGTTGCCAAGGTTACTTTGGAGATCTTGAAAATTCATGGAGTATCTCAAGCAGACCTGGACAAAGCAAGGCAAGAGAAGATTGCTTTGGAAATAGAGAGCATAGATGTAGCAAAGACAAAATCTGATGATCCAAAGATGATGAAGGTGAAAATTAAGAAATCAGATGATCAGAAGGGTAAATTTGATGTTGCCCCTCCTGTGCCCACAATAACAATTGATCTTACTACTCCTTCGAAGTATAAGACAATAGCAAAGAGGAAGAAAGAGATCAGCACTAGTCATCCATCCTCATGAGCAACAAGAAGCAAGAGAAATAGTCAAGCACCTCCATAAGTAAATTTCAAACCTAGTTTCAGTGTGTTGAGTTCAAGGATTTTTGATGAAGGCATAATTGATCAAGTAGGAAAGTTCTATGAGAAATATAGTGAGATTAACAAATCAGAGATTCGTGGAATGATTTTCAAACATATGCTAAAGTTTGAAAAGATAGTCCTAGAACTAAAAATAGTGATTCAAGACAATGTATGGAACATTTTGGAATTCTTGAAGAGATAGGAAAATGAGGAAGATCTGAGAATAAGAGAAAATTCTAGATGAAAGTCTCTCGGTATGTTCTCTTGAAGAGAAAGCGTTGTTTCTTAGATTTGGTGAAACCACACCTCTCGACTAAGATAAGAACATTGTATATCATGGATAAAAATTATGAGTTAGTAACTAAAGAGATAGAGAAAGGCTTTGAGAAGGTATTCTTGAAGAGACACATGTATCCATCTACTACGTGCACAACTCAAGTGCCTCCTAAGGAAGCCAAGGAGTTAGAGACCACAAAGGTATCAATGAAAGGTCCTTAGGATTTAGTGCCTATAGTAGAAACACATACAAAGGTAGAAAATTATGCACCCATGACAACCACTAAAAGATAACACTATCATCATTGACAATATAGAAATAGCCATGGAGGCCACAGATAGAGACCTGGATAAGTTTGAGGAAGCTTTTGTGAGCACACAAGAAGCTAAAATCCTTTGCTATAAAAATTCACCCAAGCCACAAGAAGTACACATTCAAGATATAAAAGATGAAAAAGAAGAAGAGAAGGAAATAGAAAGAGAAGAGCAAGAAAAAGAGGAAGAAAAGATGGAAAAGAAGAAAGAAAAATAAGAGGAAAAAGGAAATGAAACAATAGATAAGCCATCTATTTAAATCCTAAGTAAAGTAAAGAAATAAGTGATGGATAGAACTCCTATCACTCCCTTAGCATCATTGTTGTCAAGCTTGACACCTAACACCACTAGTTTGGACTCATGGGGAGAAGAAGACCTAATCAAGTTTAGTGTATTAGCTATGGAGAAGGCCAAGGAGAAATAGGTAATGAGGAATCCCCTCTTTGTAGAATCAGTAAATATCCTAAACAACTTGTTACCAATAGATAAGAAAGTGTCCAAGGTACACTCTGTTGATGATGTAAGTTCCATTCTTTCACAGTTCAAGAGTAATTTCTCTAACTTGGAAGAATCAACATCATTAGTTGTAGAGGAGAAGTATATGAAGAAAAGACTAAATGAGTTGGTCAGTAACTTCTCACTAGACCTTAGTTCACTCAAAGTTGGACAAGCAACTTTGAAAGAGTTTGCAGCAAAAGGAAGGAAAATTATTGCTGACTGTATGAGTCAAGACAAGTTCATAGCCAATCACTCCAAGAATATTCAAGAAGCACAGGATTTGATTGAAAAAGTAAGGAAGTCAGTAGAAGATCTATCTACTAATGTAAACATGTGTAACAATGTATATCAGGGATAGATTGCCAAAATTGAGAAGGCAGAAAAGGAGATGTCAAAGATAAGGGTTAGGTAGACTTAGCTTAGAAATGATCTTGCGCCCTCCCTAGATGTGTTGAATCAAAATATCAAGGAGATCGATGCCACCATGGTGACATATGATCAAGGTCCTAGTTTAGATTTAGAGAAGATGGAGAAACTACAATATGCCTTATGCACCCATCTCCAAATAATCAATGCATTAATTGCATTTTGGAAGCAAGAGATCCAAAATTTATAGATTGCATACCCAGATGTACTTTCAGTGTAAGTACTTGTATAGATTTAGTTTTGTAACACCTTTGTCATTAATGTCAAAGGGGGAGTATGTATAGAATATGGAGCTATAACTATGCAAAGAAAATGTATAGTAAGAAGATATAAGGGAGATATAAGATAGAGTATGATCAAGTGTTTTTTGTACTAAGGGGCAGTTAGTAACTTTTCCATATTCCTTTGTTGCCATCAATGAAAAAGGGGGAGATTGTTGGAAAGTTGACTATACTAGTATATATGACTTAATATAGTGTTTTCATTATGGAAACAAAGTCATATAGTGTTTTGGAGTCAGCACACTTGATGAGAAGATCAGAAATTGGCTAAGTGTAGAAGACTGGATAGTTAGTAGAGCACTAGTAGTTCAAAGCATCAGCACATGTGCATATGACTGAGTTAAGGTATGCACCCAAGAAGATAAGATGGTAAGAGTGTATTCATGCTTAGTCTATGAGTGCATGATGAGATATGCAAGTATGACAAAGTTACAGACAGTTGAAGTTACACAGCATGTAAATGCCAGAACAAAATAGTGTATGTAGCTGACTAATGGTAAATTGAGTAGCATCTATAATATTGTTGTGTAAGGGCTATGTACCTATTGTAATTAGGTTTTAGAAATATAATTGTGTTTGTTTGTAAACACACTTGAGCCAATTCAATTGGAACCATTGTATGTAATCGGTTAAAGGGCTAACCTAGTTAATTGTTTTGTATGCACATATAAATATTAGATGAGCCTTTGTAATTAGTCATAGAAGTTGGTAGAGAGTTCAAATAAGAAGAGAAGAAGTATGCAAAGATTTTTTAAGATGTATTAGAGCTTTGCAAGAGGTCAAAGCATCAGCACATCAAAGGAACTGATCAGACAAGCAGTGTCACAATGCTAGTTCATCCAGTAGATATAGTGTGTATCTGAGATCATAAGGTTGTAGCCTTTACCATTTGAGAAGTGAGCTCTAGGATAGTGTGTCCACACCCCTAACAGGGTTATTGTAAAAGACTCCTAATAGGGTCTGACCCTTGACCAGGTCACTATACTATATAGATGGTAAAGAAACTCCTAACAGGGTTAAGGATCTTCTAACAAGGATGATAAAACACTAGGATAGATTATTAGTGGGTGTCATTTTCCACTGTAGTTTTTACCAATTTTAGTTTCCTCATAACCACATTGGTGTTATGTGTTGATTTTATGTTTCTTATTTATGTTAATGTTCATTTCAGTACCTAAGTATTCAAGTTAAGTTTAAAGATCCAAGTAAAAAGATTTAATATAATACTGATTCACCCCCCCTCTCATTGTTCCCATTCCTAACAAATATATCCATACCAACCTGATGTAGAACTCTATCCAGACCACCACCTCAGACTCTTAGTTTTCCACCCCTCATCTGGACACCACTCCTAGGAGGAATAGGAGAAGTAGCTATAACAAGAATAACGAACCTGCCTCCTCTGTCCCCTCACTAACCTTGTCATCCCCAACAACCTCATCTCTGACCTCTACCCCCACCATCATCATCTTTGCCATCATCATCTGACTCCTCAACACCTAAAACCCTCTTTGTAGGATCGATGAATCTCAGAAAAGGGTTCCAATCAAACCACTTGGCATAGTCATCTATCATGCCAACAATGAGATAATATTAAATATCCCATGCAAGGTGGGGTAGATATAGCGAATCCTAGCGATCTATCCTATAATCTATTTGAGGGCCCTAGAGTGACCTCTCCACTTGTACATAGGTGTATAATGCCAATTCCTGAGGCATGCCCTGAATCTGGCCATACTGTCGTAGAACCTTATGAAAGAAAAATCACTCAATAATCAGTGGTGTATGCCCTATCATCCACCATGGCATACACATGAATGGTAACTCAGCCACATCCTCTAGCCATGCCTCACATCCAATATATGGTTTCCAGATGACCTGATCAATATCATCAATGATGCGTCTCCAATAATCTGACTTGCCCAAGTGGGCCTGCACTACCATCCCCTCATATATCCAAGCAAAGGGCCAACCTAGATCACAATTGTTGGGCCTTTTTTCTGTCAGCAAAAATCTTGTGAGATTGGCCTCTCCCCTACATGTTTTTGCTAAATGTCCTACCTCATGCCCTTTATTTTTGTCACCTTGCTTTAGTCCAAGCCGCATCCTCTTAAATCACCAAACTCAGAAAGATATTCAAATTTCAAAATCTACTGGAAATATTGTCAAAATTTTCTATAGTGTTGAAAACCCACAGTGTTTTCAAAAATCCATGATGTTTTCAGTCTATGTGTTTTTGGCCTTTGTTGTTTTTGACCCTGTGCTTCCTACTTTTGTGCACTTATCCTTTGGCATCGAAAACTCTATGTGTTTTTGACCTTGGTCTTAACTGCGTAGGTGCGATCTGTTGGTGGGCCCTAGCTCTTCCCATTGCCCAGTGTGGTTAAAGCTCGGACAAGATCTGTGGACGTCACTTGTTCGCCTGGTGAAGTTGTACGATGTTTATCCTTAGCACTTTTGTGATGGCCGTCAAATTTTTTTATGTGAGCATGATGTGGGCCCGATGTCAGAGAGGTGACAGATGGCATATCCTTATTGGCTCTCACATGGCCACATGTCAGACTTTTCTGACATGCGATCATGCGACCACTTGCCATCTGTCCGCATGGGTCCCGACTCTTCACAATTGGTGGTTGCAGTTTTGTGGTCTGAGGTGGTGATGTGGTAGCCTGGGGTTGGCTGTCACATGATCGCATAGCCTAGTTTTTGGCTATGTGATCATGTGACTGGGTGATGCGTGTTCGCGGTGCTGAGGTGGATTTGGTTGGTGGGCCCAGATTTTCAAAGATTTTTGCATGTTGGGTCTTTTTGGCGGTGATTACACTGGTGGTCATGTGGTGGCTTTTGGTTGGCTGTCGCATGATCGCATAGCCCATTCTTTGGCTATGCGATCATGCAACCGGTTGACACGTGTCCCTGGGGCCCGGTGAGAGGTGCTAATGTGGTGACCGCGGTGGTGATGTGCTAAGTTTTGATTGGTTGTCAGTGTGCCAGGTGGTAGGGGGTTTGAAGTGGGACCCGTATTTATAGTGCCTGAGCATGTTTGACTTCAATGGTAACGCAAATGGTTAGTCACATGTTCGCATAGCATTTTTAAGGCTATGCGATCATGCGACTGACGTTTGCGTTAGGACTTAGCGGTGGCAGTTGCGGCAAGGTTAAAGCTTGTGGGTTGTCGCATGTTTGCATAGCCTATCCCTGGGCTATGTGATCATGTGACTAACCATCTGATGTCATAGTTGTGGAGTTAGGGCAGGTCCACTGTATGGGTCCCTCCAGCGTGCTCGGTTTTGATTGGTCAGCCATTGGCGGTGGGGCCGAGGATTTCTATGGGTGGTCTGTGATCGACATTGCACGGTCATGAAGCTGTCATCACATGATCGTAAGGATTAGTCTAGTGCCTTGCGATGATGCGACCAAGGCACATGTTCAGCCCAGTTTCCTGTGGTGGATAGGTTGATGATCGCGTGACTGTGCCACTGAAGAAATTGTAAGTTTGCCGAGCCCGGGAAAGATAAAGAGATCTACAATAGGGGCATAAAGTTGATCTTTGTTCAAATCATGACCGTTGATGAGTTAGGTGCCAAAGATGTAGCCATTTGATTTTGAATTCAAATCTTTTGAGGGTTTTCAGCGACCAGAAAGGACTAGTTTTCAATGCAGAAGTGACCCTGTTTGGTGAGAAGTGATTGGTTTCCATTTGCAGTGTGGTCTAGGGTGTATGCGGTTAATTGAAGAGGTTGATTTGGTACCTAGTGAAGGACTCTTTTTTTGTGCTCAAGGTGTGTTTGCAGGTGGTCGATTTGACTAATTTTTTAGGGCATTCCTGGTGTACTATGCTGAGCTCATAGATTTTCATGATTGTTGATCTGCTAGAGATTTGTTTTCTCCAGGCTGCTTGTATTTTCTACCTTTGCAATAAATTTTGTGACTGTTTGAGTTGGTTAGGTAGTTGAAGCCCTATGCCCTAGCTGTATGTAGCTTGTTGCAACCCATTTTGGGTTCCCATGGCAGCTAGTGGTATAAAATGTCAAATTTTTGACTTGTCTAGGGTTTTGAATTTTGTCAGTTCCAGTGAAAGTTTCTGCTCTAGAGATTTCCCCTTCTCTCTGCATATAGGGTGTTTTGTTTCCATTGCTGGTTCAGAGAACACAATACATATTGTAATAGATTCATTTTATGCATGAGAACTCAATTTGTTCTTACTGTTACTAAGCTATCTCTATTTGAATTCTGGATTAATTAATCATACATCAAGGGTGTCTAGTTTTTCTGCTTGTATTACCTAAGTGTTTGCAAGTGGAGTTGTCTTCGCAGAGATAACTAGTTCAGGGTTAGTATTCATGTATGTATGAGCTGAAATATCAATGATAGGTCATGCTTGTCTTCCAGTGGATGCTAGTTAATGTATTATCTGATTCATAGGTCTTTTCTAAGGGGAGGGTCAAAATATTTTGAATGGATAACAGCATGCTTGAATGCATAGGTGGGTGTTAAGTTGAGGTTTGGTCATGGTGTGTGATTGATGTCAGACATCAACACATTGAGCATATTGTGTTCTTGTTTCATAACTGTCTCTTGCAGTAGGGTGTTTGACTCTATGGCCCATTGGATAAGGCACTGCTCTATCAAAGACTTAGGGCATCTCAGGGGACCTTTCAATCATTTTAAAATCACTTCCTTTCTATCCCACCCTTTCCCTTTCCTGTTGTTAGGATAGGTCTCTAGCTTTCAATCTCATTCCATGCAAGTAGGGCTATTGCATGAGATTTTCTGTCATTGGGGTACAAGATACCTATAGGAGATTGATTGCTATTCGACATTAATCTATTTGCAGGCCTTTGGTTTGTCATGAGGTGTCTTGAGTGTGCAGATGAGGCAATACCCACCTGAGTGAATGTGGAGCTCAAAGAAGAAGAAGGATTTCTCTTTATCCTCATCAATTGGTTTGTTTTTCTTGTCAAGCTTGATTGCCTAACTAGTGTTTTAAGCCCAACTATTTGATTCAAGTTTGGTCCTGCAAGGAGAAGAGCCAACAAGATGGTGACTCTGTTGGGGAAGAAGTAAATGACAACAAGCTTCCTTTCTTGGCTGGATGATCCCAGAGTCTTGTTGATTTCAGTTTGGGGAAGAGTCTCATATGCTTTCCAATTTGAGAATTGCTTTTCAGATTTGCAGTGTGTTACCTAGATTTTTTGATTGATTTACATGTGGCTTTGTTGTGGGAGTGCTCAGAGTCTATTGAAGTTTCAAGACAAATCAGTAAGTTTGTGTCCTCTAAAGAGAGGTGGTGACTCTATGCTAAAGAAGTTGAGTTGTGTAGTTTTGTTGGGACTGCACTTAGTTGAGAAGAAGGCAGCAGCATTTAGGAGGTGTTCTAGGTATTTCTCCTTTTTCTAAGTGTGTAGTGGTTTCAAAGGAGTTTTCAAATTAAGTTTCAAGAATTTCAATGGTAAATGGTTTTACTCCTTTGAAAAGATTTGTTAAGTCATGGGTATTAAAGGAAATTTTTTCTTAAGAGGTTACCCGGCTATGAATTTTGTTGATATACCTGGTTACCCAAACTCCATTCCCCTAAATGCTATAAAAGTTTTACCGAAGTTCAGTGGGGAAAACTTTGATTCTGCCTATCAACATGCTAGAAATTTTTTAGATCTGATGTGTGACTATGGTGTTGAGCATGAAGATGTGATAATGAGATTATTCATTCGGTCACTGATAGGAGATGTAAGGGATTGGCTCTCATGTTTTCCTGATAATGACATCTCTTCATGGGATGATTTAGTTGCAAGTTTCTTAGTCTGATTTATTGAAAAGGTAATTGACTTTGACATGCTTAAGGCCCTTATGGATATACAAATGGAGGAAGATGAGTTGGTTCCTAGTTTCAATGCCAAATTTATCAAGACATGGGAAAATATCCCTGGGAAGTGCAGGTCAAGTGATGATATCTGTTTGATCATCTACTTGAATGCTTTTGATAAGAATTTGAATTTTGACTTAAGGGATAAGGAACCATTGACTTTGTATCAGGCTTTTCAGTTTGCAATGGATATTGAATTTAATTGGAGATATCATGTTGTAAGAAGACCACATGTTGCTGCTGATTTTCATTCTCAGACTGTGGTAGATAATAGGAAAAGGGATGCATTGAAAGGTTTAGAGCCATATTGGCATATTCTTGTCCCTATTAGTGATGTGCCTTAATTTTCTAAACAAGATATGATCCATGATCATGTAAAGGAAAGTAACTTACAGCCACATCTTGCATCACTTGAAGAAGAAGATTGATTTGTAATTGAAGCTTGTGTGGATGATGAACTTATTGCTGATGTATATCCAGCTAAAACTCAATATGATGAATGATTGTATGCATGGCGCTTGCAGAAAATTGAGGAACTGGAGTTAGCTCTTGCCATTAATGGTAAGAAACTTGAAGAACTAGAGGTGTGTAGAGCCATGGACAAAGAACTTTCTCAGTCCAATGAATGTGTACCTTCAGATTATGACAATGAACTAGGTAGCTATCTATCAGAAGAGGGTTATGCTAAAAGTGTATTAGATGAAGGTATGATTAGTAATGTTTGTAATCAGTCTTTTTTTGATGATGAATGTTCATCTGATGAAGTGGGTAGTTCTAGTTCAAATGATGATAGCTGGGTAGCATTTTTGCATGAATTAAATGAAGATAGGTGGTATTGATGTGAGTATGATTCTTTTGATACCGATCATGAGTCTACAAGTGTGATGAATTTGAACCAGCAAGGGTTTGTTGATAAACATCACTCAAGTTATGAATTTGAAGGTAAGTTTCTTTTTGAAGATAAGAACATGTATGGAGATGTTAGTATGATCCCACCTTCAGATTTATATGTGCCAGTGATTGAAGGTTTTTCAGTGGAGACCTATGGAGATATGGAAGAAGAAATCAATATTTTGATTCAGCTGGGTAAGGAAGAACTAGATTGTAAAGTGAATGTAAATACTACTTATTCGGTTGATTCAAATGCCAGGTCTGCATTGGGAAGTGAAGAGAAAAGGGGAAGTGATTTTCCTCTTGAAATGTGTTTTTCAGATTTGGAAACAGTGAGGAGTTATGATGTTTTGAAAATGCACTGCACTGTGTTTCCAGAGCTATTTCAGCTGGAATATCTCTGTTTCCAATAGGATTTGGTTAGTGATGAGATGGATGTTTGTGATAGTTTGCTAGTTTCTGATGTTTTGTTTCAGAATGAGCTTGGAGACATGCCTTACTATGAAATTTTTTCTTTTCATAGTTGCTGTAGTAAGTATTTGTAGGGTGTTGATTATGTTTCTGAGTTGGATGAATGTGAGTATGAGGATTTTAGTTTTGAATTGAGTTCAAGTGCTGAACACGGTGATAAAGATGATGTTCATTCTTAGCTGGTAAGTGTACTCACATTTCATGATGATCAACCTTACATTAGCTTGCATGATGTAATGGGAAGAGGTTACAAAGTTTTGTTGCAAGCTAAGTTTACTCTTGATTTTGAGGAGTGTATGTGTGAGGTAGGCTGGTATGATAAGATAGATTTTGATCTTCATACATTGGGCAAAGATGAATACACTTATTACATTCTTGTGGATTTGCTTGTCAAGATTTTTCATGAGTTTGACCATGTACATGAAAGGAAAAATTCCAGGGTCATCTCTATGTAGAGGGATGAGGACCAAGTGTTTGATAGAGGTAAATGATTGGTGTGGTTTAGCAGTTTTAGTTGTGTAAATGTTTGTACACTTGCTTTGCTTTAGCAGTAGTGTTAGTTGGAATAAGGAGCCAGTTTTTGAGAGCCTTGGAGTTTTGAGTTTTGATTTTTTTTGGAGTGATTGGGAATGTGATTGTGGAATGGTCTACTTCCCCCAAAGATCTAGATTCTTGCCATGCTTGCAAGAGCTATGCATCCCCAATTAGAGCCACTTTTGGGCCTTTTTTCTGTTAGCAAAAATCTTGTGAGATTGGCCTCTCCCCTGCATGTTTTTGTTAAATGTCCTACCTCATGCCCTTTATCATTGTCACCTTGCTTCAGTCCAAGCCACATCCTCTTAAATCACTAAACCTAGAAAGATATTCAAATTTCAAAGTCTACTGCAAATATTGTCAAAATCTGCCACAGTGTCGAAAACCCACAGTATTTTCAAAAATCCATGATGTTTTTGATCTGTGTGTTTTCGGCCTTCATTGTTTTTGACCTTGCGCTTCCTACTTTTGTGCACATATCCTTTGGCATCGAAAACTTTGTGTGTTTTCAGTCTTTCTCCGTGTCAAAAATCTTGTGTGTTTTCGACCTTGGTCTTAACTACATAGGTGCGATCCATTGATGGGCCCCAGCTCTTCCCATTTCCCAATGTAGTTAAAGCTTGGAAAAGATCTATGGACATCACTTGTTTGCCTGGTGAAGTTGCATGGTGTTTATCCTTAGCACTTTTGTGATGGCCATTGGATTTTCTTATGTGAGTGTGATGTGGGCCCGGTGTCAGAGGGGTGACAGATGGCATATCCTTATTGGCTATCGCATGGCCGCATGTCAAACTTTTCTAACATGAGATCATGTGACCACTTGCCATCTGTCTGCGTGGGTCCCAGCTCTTCACAATTGGTAGTTGCAATTTCATGGTCCGAGGTGGTGATGTGGTAGCCTGGGGTTGGCTGTTGCATGATCACATAGCCTAGTTTTTGGCTATGCGATCATGCGACTGGGTGACACATGTTCATGGTACTGAGGTGGATTTGCTTGGTGGGCCCAGATTTTCAAAGCTTTTTGTAGGTTGGGTCTTTTCGGCGGTGACTGCACTGGTGATCATGTGGCAGCTTTTGGTTGGCTGTCGCATGATTTCATAGCCCATTCTTTGGCTATGCGATCATGTGACTAGTCGATGCATGTCCCTAGGGCCTGATGAGAGGTGGTAATGTGGTGACCATGGTGGTGATGTGTTGAGTTCCGATTGGTTGCCGGTGTGCTAGGTGGCAGGGGGTTTGCGGTGGGACCTATGTTTGCAGTTCCTAGGCATGTTTGACTTCAGCAGTAATGCAAATGGTTAGTCACATGTTTGCATAGCCTTTTTCAAGGCTATGTGATCATGCTACTAATGTTTGTGTTAGGACTTAGCGGTGCCGGTTGTAGCAAGGTTAAAGCCTATGGGTTGTCACATGTTTGCATAGCCCATCCTTGGGCTATGCGATCATGTGACTAACCATCTGACATCGCAGTTGCAAATTTAGGGTAGGTCCACTATGTGGGTCTTGCCAGCGTGCTCAGTTTTGATTGGTCAGTGATTGGCTGTGGGGCCGAGGATTTATGTGGGTGGTCTGCAGTTGGCATTGTGCAGTTATGAAGCTACCATCGCATGATCTCAAGGGTTAGTTTGGTACCTTGTGATCATGCGACCAAGGCACATGTTTAGCTTAGTTTCTTGTGGTAGATAGGTTGATGACCATGTGACTACGCCACTGAAGAAATTGTAAGGTTGCTGAGCATGGGAAAGATAAAGAGATCTACAACACTAGCATAAAGTTGATCTCCATTCAAATCGTGACCGCTGATGAGCTGGGTGCCAAAGATGTAGCCATTTGATTTCAAATTCAAATCTTCTGAGGGTTTCCAGCAACTAGAAAGGACTATTTTTCAATGCAGAAGTGACCCTATTGGTGAGAAGTGATTGGTTGTCATTCGTAGTGTGGTCTAGGGTCTATGCGGTTAATTGTAGAGGTTGATTTGGTACCTAGTGAAGGACTCTTTTTTTGTGCTCAAGGTGTGTTTGCAGCTGGCCGATTTGACTAATTTTTTAGGGCATTCCTGGTGTACTGTGCTGAGCTCGTAGATTTTCATGATTGTTGATCTGCTAGAGATTTGTTTTCTCTAGGCTGCTTGTATTTCCTACCTCTACAGTAAATTTTGTGACTGTTTGAGTTGGTTGGGTAGTTGAAGCCCTATGCCCTAGGTGTCTGTAGCTTGTTGCAACCCATTTTGGGTTCCCATGGTAGCTAGTGGTATAAAGTGTCAAAATTTTGACTTGTCTAGGGTTCTAAATTTTGTCAGTTTCAGTGAAAGTTTCTGCTCTGGAGATTTCCCCTTCTCTCTGTATATAGGGTGTTCTATTTCCATTGCTGGTTCAGAGAACACAGTACATATTGTAATAGATTTATTTTATGCATGAGAACTCAGTTTGTTCTTACTGTTACTAAGCTATCTCCATTTGAATTCTAGATTCATTAATCATACATCAAGGGTGTCTGGTTTTTCTGCTTGTATTGCCTAAGTGTTTGCAAGTGGAGTTGTCTTCGCAGAGATAATTGGTTTAGGGTTAGTATTCATGTATGTATGAGCTGAAATATCAAGGATAGGTCATGCTTGTCTTCTAGTGGATGCTGGTTAATGTATTGTCTAATTCATAGGTCTCTTCTAAGGGGAGGGTCAAAATCCTTTGAATGGATAATAGCATGCTTGAATGCATAGGTGGGTGTTAAGTTGAGGTATGGTCATGGTGTGTGATTGATGTCAGGCATCAACACATTGAGCATATTGTGTTCTTGTTTCATAACCCTCCCTTGCAATAGGGTGTTTGAGTATGTGGCCCATTGGATAAGGCACTACTCTATCAGAGACTTAGGGCATCTCAGGGGACCTTTCAATCATTTTAAAATTGCTTCCTTTTTGTCCCACCCTTTCCCTTTCTTGTTGTTAGGATAGGTCTCTAGCTTTCAATCTCATTCCATGAAAGTAGGGCTATTGCATGAGATTTTCTATCATTGGGGTATAGGATACCTATAGGAGATTGATTGCTATTCCACATTAATCTTTCTGCAAGCCTTTGGTTTGTCATGAAGTGTCTTGAGTGTGCAGATGAGGCAATACCCACCTGAGTGAATGTGGAGCTCAAAGAAGGAGGGTTTCTCTTTATCCTCATCAATTGGTTTGTTTTTCTTGTCAAGCTTGAGTGCCTAACCAGTGTTTTAAGCCCAACTATTTGATTCAAGTTTGGTCCTACAAGGAGAAGAACCAACAACAGTGTTGAACAAAAATGGGACAAGTAATAGGGATGTGCTCCCATGTCCATAACTGCAATAGGATCACACCAATAGAAAGATTCACCCCACGATGGTATACAATAGAATATAGCTCATGATATAGATAAGCTAGCACATAGGTATCCCAACCAAATCTCTATGGTTGTGTTATCATATCCTCAAGGATACAACCCCAACCAACTACAAAGCCTTGACCTCGGTGATCAAGAAAAAGGAAACAACCAACCAATGCTCCTAGGATAGTAGGAAGAGTAGGGAATGAAGGGAACTGGGCCCACTAAATTGAATCATCCCTAGTCGAAGGATCATCAAAAAACTACCTATAGGCGGTGCCATCATAAACTTGGTCATAGTATATAAGCTCCCCATGAGTTGGGATGCGAAAGATGAGATACACATCCTTAGGAGTGATAATCATCTCCCGCATCAGCAAGTGAAAGGTGTTATAGTTAGAGTGCCATCACTCTTCCATAGTTGTGAGAAGACCTTGATTCACACAGAATTGAGGAAGAGCAAGGAGGAAAGATAGACCACATCTACCAATGACTTGACGGTTAGGACCGGTCAAGTCATCAATCATACTAAACGGTAAGGGATACAAGCCTCGAAATCCAAGTGATTTAATCTTGACCTACAAAAAGAAAGTTAAACACATCAGAAATCAACATCATTACATATTGGATCATTTCAAGTCAATCAAAATCTAAATCAAACCATAATTAATTTTCCTGATTCTATTCAGAGAGGATGAAAAATTTATCATCATCCATCATCGAAATCAAGATTGACAATTAAACATTTAATACAACATGACTAGAAGTGACATCATACGACTCGCTATCATATCAGACTTGTTTCCTAATCCAATCAACTGATTGATGACACCGAATGGTTCAGAAAACTAACTCAGTAGTTTGCATATTTAACCAAACATGGTATACGAGCTATTTAATTGTTTAAAAGCACTAAAAGGAAAAACTACAGTTTAAAATGGTGAATGGATTGAAGAAAATATTTAAAGCACTATTTTAAGGTCTAAATGCTATAGAATTTAGTACGCACTATAGGAAACCCGAGTAGGTGCTGTTAAAATGTTAATATATGCAATCAAATTTGTACGTGCAGCAGAAAAGGGTGAATGCGAATCAAGCCCTAGTTCTACTATTTGTACACACTATTAAAAATAACAGATGCATTGTGGAAAATCGTAGATGCCTAGGAGAAAAGTTATATGCGCTATTAAAAGTCTTAAATGCACTATTTAAAATTAAAAAAGAAAAAAATAGGGTTTTTCTTATAAAAATCCAAATTTTTTCAATTTAAATGCATTTAATTGACAAATCAAGTTGTATGAGTACATATTGGAGGTCCGTAACTAGGTAGATGTAGGTAACAAAAACCTCACTTGAATCTATGCTCACGAATTAGGATCACCATTGTCAAAAAGGTCAAAAAGGGCTCAGAGCAAAAAGTGAAAATGAGAGTTAAAACTGAATAGTAAAAAGGAGTTTTACCCCTATATATAGCCCATTTTGACCTAAAAAGGGCATCTTCGACCAAAAAATGACCAGGGACCCAAATTTTCCACTCATTCTACCAACTCAGGGGCATTTGTCATCAAATGAAGATGAATACAGTATCGGAAATAAAATTGAAATTCATTACTAATTGACCTAATTCATGCAAACTTGACCTAAAATGTCATCTTTTTCAACTAGACTCAAATTTCATTTCATTTTTGAGGGGGCATACACTCAGATAATCAGGAATGACATCATAATCATCGAATCAGGGGCACGACCATCAAATCAAAGCATAATATTTTATCAGAAAAATTTTCATTTATCAACTGAAAGGGGCATCACATCAAATCATATCAAATCGGGTACCATATCAAGCAACTTATCATCAGATTGACCATCAAGGACTTCAAATCAATCAGAAATGCATCAATCTTATCATCAAAATCTGCATTTTTTATCACATCAAATTAGACATCAGTTGATCAGGACTTCACATCAAGAACAACTAGGGCATTCTTTGAACCGATATGCTTCGTGCATTGATTCAAAGAGGGGCATTTGTAATCACCTAAAAATGGACAAGATCAATTAAGTGAGAAACTAAGGTAAAAATAAAAGA
Source organism: Chamaecyparis obtusa (assembly GCA_027943335.1). NCBI lineage: Eukaryota > Viridiplantae > Streptophyta > Pinopsida > Cupressales > Cupressaceae > Chamaecyparis > Chamaecyparis obtusa. The sequence goes on from BSBK01008994.1 coordinate 218,989, forward strand.
AATTAAATCAAATCAAGCTAAAATCAAAGATAAATTACAATCAAGCCATAATTCAAATTTAATTAAAAATCAAAAGCCATAAAATCAATTAAAATTGAAAAAACTAAATGAAATAAATTAATTGTGCAATTAATCTAATTAATTGCATAGTTCATTTAAATCAAATAAACACATTCAAGGGGTACACATGGCTAAACATTTTAATTAAATTCAATTAATTAAATCTCATTTTTCCTCAATGACCAAATGGGAGGAAAATGCATCAACCAATAGAATTTGAGAACCAAGCTCACATGGATCAAGCTCGCATCGAATCTCCACCACGCATAAGGAGAAAGAATCTTGTCCACCCATTTTTTCCTCTTGTCCCAAGCTTTGAGGATAAAATATTTAAATGGTCTCCAAAGGTGGAACCATGGACTTAACCCTAACCTAACCTTGATCAACTTGACTCGACCCCTTACCCTTGCCCAAATCTATAAAAGAAAGGCATAATTCAAGCAATAATCATCCACAAATTTTGAAGAATCATCAAACCTCTTGCAATTTTAAGCTAGAAAAGGAAAATCTAGATCTAATTAGTCTTTTTCAATTGGAATTAACTTGTTTTAGCTTACTTTATCTTACTTTCTCATATTAGGACTGTCACTAGTGAGAGCTTGCTGAGAGCTCATCATTAGCATCCCTAATTAGAGAGTCATAGAGTGCTCATTTGTTTTTTAAATAGCTTAATTGAATTACATTTGTGTTAATTTAGTTCTTATTTTGATTTATTTGACAAAGCTAACCTTATGAAGGTACTAATCCTAGTACACAATTACATCCACAATAAATATTCACCTCGATCTTGGTAAACTATTTTCTTTCTCGACAAAAAGTTGTTCACCTTGAGCTATGTGCTATTCCAAACTTTTACGTGAACTCTAGATTACTCGATAAATGTTATTTCTCAGTCTTGGTATTTACTGGTGCTCAATAATCTTGTGTATTCGGTAACTATTGTACTTAGTAACCTCTATTTTCGGTGACTACTACGTAGATATAACCAATTGAATTGTCTTTCTTTGTTCACAAACTATATAAATGAATACAAATGACAACACTCAATCCATTTAGTAGTAACATTCTCCCACTTTGACATTAGTATCAAAAACTTATATATATGTTGCCTATAAAAGTTTGAACGTGAAAAATTTACAAAACCGTAAATATGTAAACTCAATGACTCCCCCTTTGAACATACTATCGGTATATATACATATGTTTTCCCCCTTTTTTGAAAATAATGAAAAATAATATACTCAGAATTTGTCAAAAATATTAGGATGGGGTTTCTTGAGATTATCCACAAGTTTCTCCCATTCCTCCTTAAGATTTTCTAGAGCCAACTACTCTAAGATCACTTGTGCATGCATATTAGAAATGTTCTCTATGACTGAGATCTTAGGGGTGGCAATCAATTTTTTTGTGTTTCTCACATTTTTTTGCATCACTTCCAAATGCGGTAGTAACTCAGCCTATAGCTCAGTTACCTCTTCTCTAATTTGGTCCTCTTCCTTTCTCAACTCTAGTCTTAACCACTATATGTGTTTAACTTTTGAATAATGCACTTGAAATGCATGTTGCTAAGTTGTAAGATGAGTAGCACTATCTTTCATATCTTCATCTGATTTCTTTAGCTTTTCACTAACCTTGGTTGTGAAGTGATCTAGAGTGCATAAATGTTTAAAAATTGTAAGAACCTTTTCAATAATGATTTCCAATTCAATTACAACTTTTAAAAGATTTACCTTGGTCACTGCCACTGTTTGGATGATTTTTTTAGTTAACTTATACTGAATCTTTTGTTCTCCTCTCTCTTCAATCATTTGATATGTATCATTTTTGGGGCCATTGATAGTCTCAACGAGTAGTGCAAACTGGTTAATGATGGGTGCAAATTCATCAACATTGACATCTGGAGAAACTTGCATGATGATTTCCTTGACATCCTCTAGAACCTTTGTATTCTTATGTTCTTGCCTCAACTTTTATTGTGTAGTTTTTCAGGTGTATAGCTCTCCATACTTCCTAAGAGCTTCAAGGTCAAGTTTCCTTGGGTCACATGTTGGTATTTCTATGATTTTATCGAGTGTGGCTAGATGCTTACTTCCTCACTTCCTATCTTTCTTCTTCTCTTGCACATTAGATGATGGTGATTGTGCAATAGAAAGTTGAGCCTTGTGCTTAGGATTTTCCTTTGGTGGCTCAGTGGAGTGTTCTTCTTCCTTATGTTGCTTGGTAACTGATTCTACAATCTATGGTGTAGGGGCTTGTGTCCTATTATTGGTGCTACAAGTGTCTACCATTGTCTATGTTTGTGTATCTTGTACATTTTTTGTTGCATCAGTGGTCTTTGTGTTTTCCTCACCTTGTGTAATTCCTCCATTGTGCTTGGTCTCCTTACCAGTTTCCTCACCTTTATCTTTATTTGTATATGTTACTTACTCAGGTGGAGTATTCTCCTTTTGTGTCTCAATGCCTATCTCAATAGCTTGTACTAGTATAGGTAGATTACCTAGTACCATTGCTCGGGCTACCCTTATTGATTCTTCTTCACCAAGGTTCTTAGTAGCACCAGTAATCATTTCATCTTCTTTAGCCTCATCATTGGGGTCACCTCCTATTATGTCTTCAATCAATATTTGTTCATCCCATAGAGTTGTCAGCATCTCTGAGATTCCTTTCATCACATTGTCAGCAATAGTTATTAATTATTCCACATTAGTTTCTTCCTCGGGCTACTCAGTATTCAAGATGTGAATTGTCTCATCCTCAACATTTATAAGATCTTCTTCTTGTATGCTTAGTTGAGGTTCCTCAGTGTTAATTGCTAATGTAGTTACCTCAAGTTTCTCTACTGGACTTAGGAGTTTAGTCCATATATTCCTACTTTCATCATCTACCTCTTTCAGTCTCCCTTGTAGAATCTTAAATGCTCTAGCCTTCATTGGAAATTTATTAGCATATTATTTTAAAGCTTCATCAATTTTTGCAACATAGAAGTTAGATCTTACCAAAATGAGTGACATTTCTCTCATTCTTTTCTCAATTGTAAGTGCATAAGTAAATCTAGCAGAAAATTTATCATATCATTCTCGGTATGCTTCTTGTGAATTCAATTGGAACTCTTTTGAAAGTTATCATCATGCCTATTATTGCTTCTTCAAGCTTATCCTTCTCCTCGGTGATCAAATGTGGATATTTGTTTAGCTTCTGTATACCAAGCCTTCTAGTGGTCTTAATTCTTTCCACTACTTCATCAATTATCTGGGTTCCTTTATTCACCACAACTCATAATTGTTCAGTGTCCTCTTCTGAATATTTATCATCTTTTTCTGTAATAATTTGTCTTCTCCTCTTTGGTTTTGGGAGTTTGGTGGTGGCCTTTGATTTTCTCTTTTGATATGTATGAGTCAATGTGGGCCTTGTTATCTTTGCAACACCTTTCTTCAAAGGTGGTGAGCTAGTTGTTTCTGACCTTTTCCTAATCCCGGTTGAAGTATCAACCCATTTTACTTTACCTTTTTCAACCTTAGGTGGCTCTTCCTATTCATGTTCCTTAGACTTGGTGGGCTCTTCATCTACATTCTCACTGAATTGTATCTTTTCCTTGGTTTCTTCTTCAACCAATTTCTCAATATCTTTATTAGTGACATAAAATTGTTTCTTAAGAGTTTAAACTATTTTCTCCTTTTTCTTGCCCATTTGTCCAACTAAAAGTCCCATCTATTAGGAATTAATGTTGAATGCTTGGCAGCCATTCTATAGCAGTTGTTGTTGCATTCATGACTATGACTGTCATTGATGTCAACACGGTGATCTACCAGAGACTTGCAGAGAAGCAAACAATGTTTGGATTAGCGCATGTGGGATATTGTAGTTAGAGCTATGCAATGTTGAGGATATACTCTTTGATATGTTATATATTTATGGTTAAGAGAGTAGATAGTAATTCATTTATTCATGGAAGTTATGAGCATTTTGGTGGAAGCAGTATTCAGGCAATGTTCCTGAGGAGCAGTTTATGGAAATTGGATGATATCTCCTAATCGGGCTGGAAACTAGTTTTGCATAGTTAAAGGGAAGTTGAAGACACATTGTTAATGATGTGGATGATAATGCAAACTTCAAGGTCACATGAGTGAAGAATTATTGTAATTGAAAGCTGACAAATTTGTGTAATTTTGATGTAGCGTATGGAAACTTTTATTTTGTAATTGGATGCCGACTCATTTGTAATTACTTGAGTGTGGTATAAAGGAAGGAATGTTTTTCCTTTGTGTAATATGTTTGGATGTGATGATGTATGCATGAAGTGAAGAAAAGAGCTAATGAATTGTGAAAGTGAAATTGTGAAAGAAGACATGCGAGGTACAGAGATCTGAAATTGAGATCTAATTTAGAAGAGAGTGTGGTTTGGCACAGTCAGAGAGGAGGTAACATATTTTCTATTATTCTATTGAATAATCTAGAGATTAGTTGGATAGTGTGTTCAGTGATCTTTCCATTGAAGCTTTTTGGGTAGTGGGTCCATCTGTCTTCCATAACTCTTAACAGGGTTAGAATCTTTTAACAGGGATTCAAAATCTCCTAACATGGATTCATATGTACTGAATTTATTTCATAAGAATCCTAATAGAGTCCATCCTTTCACAAGGAATATTCATATTAGTGCATCTTTTGTGGGCATCATTCCCACTGGGGTTTACTCTTTGATCAAGAGGTTCCCTAGTCAACATATCTTGTGTCATTCTATTATTGTGTATGAATATCTTTCTATGGTTGGTAATTATATTGCTTACATGGTTTAATGCTGTTGAAGTTGATAAAAGTTATAATTATCAAATAACTAATTCACCCCCCCACTCTCAATTATCTTGGTGGACTTTACTTTCTAACAATTGGTATCAGAGTGACAGGTCCTTGAAAAGGAAGTTTAACAGCTTAAGGATATCCATGGTAAATTTTAGAAAAGAAATCCCTAAGTTTGATGGAGTAAATTTTCACAGCTGGAAAGAGAAGATGAAGAAACACCTATTGTGTTTAGGACCAGGTTATTGGTTGATTACAAATAATGATAAGACTATCATTGAAGAGGACAATCTTGAAACATGTACTAGTGATGAGAGAGATCTATTCATGTGTAACATACTTGCAAGAGAAGCACTTTTGACAGCCCTTCTGGAGAATGAGTACAGTCAGGTAAAATGTTTGAAAAAATCTTATGAAATTTGGAAGTCTTTACACTCTACTTTTGAAGGTGATGAACATGCAAAGAAAGTTAGATTACATAATTGGATATGTGCATTTGAAGATATAAGAATGATGGAAGATGAATCTGTTAGAAGCTATATTGGTTAAATGTCAGAAATTATTGCAGGCATAAAATCTTGTGGAGGAACAAAGATAGAGAATGAAGTGATATGGAAAATTTTGAGGACATTGACTCCTGTATTTAAGCAGACAACATAGATTATTGAACAAGTTATACCTTGTACTTCAAACTTTACAAGAGAGACTCTTCTTGGAAGATTGGAAGCAACAGACATGAACCTAAGGTTATCAGGAGACTTGCCTAGAATGGAGAAAACATTCAGTGCTCTTAGTGTTCAACCTACTTTGTCAAGAAGCATCAGTGAGAGTGGTGATTATGCTAGCAGTAGTAGATCTAGAAATGAAGAAGATAGGAAGATTGAAGAAAGTATTGCCTTGCTTGTGAAGAGAGAAATAGATGGTACACAAAATTTTAAATGTTGGACTTGTCAAGAATATGGTCATTTTGCATCTAAGTGTCCTAAGAGAGTTAAAAAGTACAGAAACAATTTCAAACCTAGAAGATCTAAGGAATGTTATTATGCTAATGATGAAGATATTGAAGCTAGTGTAGAAAGAACTCTAAGTGAAAGTGATATTGAGAATAATGATGACATAGGATTTGTAGCAATTAAAAAAGAGAATCCTGAAACTGATGTTAAGGAAGAAAAAGCCTTAGTTTCCCAAGTTGAAAAGAAATTTGATTGGATTATAGATAGTGGTTGTTCACATCATATTACTAGAGACATGGAAAAGTTCATAAAGTTGAACAATTATGATGGAGGAGTTGTTAGAGTTGGAAATAATGCACCTTGTTTGATTAAAGGTATAGGATCTATTACTCTTGATGGAAAGCCTAATACTGATGATGTTTATTTTGTGGATGGATTGAAACATAATCTTTTAAGTGTTGGACAATTGGTTGATAAGGGATATCAAGTTTGGTTTACTGAGAAAACTTGTGTGATAAAGGATAAAGAAGGAAATCTGATTGGAATTAGATCTATAACTAGAGGTAATGTATTTAAGTTGAATCCTACAGAGATGACATGTTTTATTACTAAGATTGATGACAGTTGGTTATGGCATAGAAGGTTTTGTCATATAAACTTTGACAACATTGTGAAAGTGAGTACTACACTTGTAGTAAGGGATTTGCCTAAAATTATGAAGCCTACTAACATGATTTGCAAAGAATGTGTGATGGCTAAATAGAAGAGAAGTTCTTTTCCCAGTAAGAATTTTACATTTGTAGAAGAGTTGGAGATTGTTCATACAGACTTGAGCGGTCCTACTAGGACTAGAGGATTCTATGGAGAAATGTATTTTATGATTCTTGTTGATGATTTTATGAGAATGATGTGGATTGCATTTCTTAAAGAAAAGTCTGAAGCATTTGATAAATTTAAGATCATTAAGAATAAAGTTGAGAATGAATCTGGAATGAAGATTAAATGTTTGAGATCTGATAGAGGTGGAGAATTTACTTCTAGAGAGTTTAACACCTTTTGTGAAGTAAATGACATTAAGAGACAATTTTCAGCCCCTAGGACACTTGAACAAAATGGTATTGCAGAAAGAAGAAACAACTTAGTGACTGAACCGGCAAGAGCTATGTTATTTGAGAATGATTTGGCGAAGATATTATAGAGAGAAGAAGTGAACACAACAGTGTATATAATGAACAGAGTACAAATCAGAGTAGACACAAATAATCCACCCTATGAATTATGGTTTGGACATGCACCCTCAGTTAAGTATTTTAGAATTTTTGGAAGAAAATGTTATATAAAGAGAGATGATGATATTGGAAAGTTTGATCCTAGAAGTGATGAAGGTATATTCCTTGGATATTCTTTGAAAATAAAAGCCTATAGATGTTACAATAAAAGAACTAAGACTATTGTTGAAAGTGCTAATGTTAAAGTTGATGAAAAGTTCAAAATTCAGGAAAGAATGCTTGATTATGAATTAGATGGAGAAGCTCATCCTAAACCTTACACTGAAACTATTGATTTATTTTATGAGACTGATAATGATTTTTTGAATGGAAGCCACAGTGAAGTCATTGAAGAACCTACACCTGAAGTGAGATCTAAGACAGTGACACCTAACAAGAATTTATCAAGAAATCATCCTATTGAGAACATTATTGGAAGGATTAAAAGAGGAGTTCTAACTCAGAATAAGGTACAAGAACAATTATGTTTTATTTCTCAAATTGAACCTAAAACTACTAGTGAAGCTTGTGAAGATGAAAGTTGGATTAATGCTATGAAAGAAGAACTAGATTAGATTGAAAAGAACAAGACATTGGAATTAGTCCCTAGACCTAAAGACAAGAATGTTATTGGAACTAAATGGATATTTAGAAACAAGATGAATGAACAAGGAGAAGTAGTAAGAAATAAAGAAAGATTGGTATGTAAGGGATACTGATAGCAAGAAGGAATTGACTATGAAGAAACCTTTGCACCTATAGCAAGAATTGAACTAGTAAGAATGTTTTTGGCTTATGCACCTTATAATAAATTCAAAGTATATCAGATGGATGTAAAGTTAGCATTTCTAAATGGAGAATTGGAATAAGAAGTCTACATTGAGCAGCCTAAAGATTTTCCTTTGACTCAAGAAGGAGAAATGGTATGTAAACTGAAGAAAGCCTTATATTGACTAAAGCAAGCACCTAGAACTTGGTATGCAAGATTGGACAAGTATTTGTTAAAGTTGGGATTTACAAAAGGAACATCTAATAGAAATTTGTACACAAAAGAAATTGAAAATGGTTTGTTGATTATAGTTATTTTTTTTATGACATTATTTTTGGAGGAGAAGATGAAGCTAGTGACAAATTTGCTGATGAAATGAAGACTAAATTTGAAATGAGTATGATTGGTGAAATGAAATACTTTTTGGGATTATAGATAACACATAACAATGATGGTATCTTTGTAAGTTAGACAAAGTACCTGAATGACTTGTTGAAAAGATTTGGAATGGAGAATTGTAAACTAGTTGGAACACCCATGGTAACTGGACATAAATTATCTAGCACAGATGAAACACCGATAGTTGAATAGAAGAAATATAGATCTATGATTGGAGGATTGTAGTACTTGACTCATATAAGACCTGATATATCACATTCAGTTGGAATTGTAGCAATATTTCAAGTTGACCCTAGAGAATCACATTATGTAGCAGTAAAGAGGATACTGAGATATTTAAGAGGCACAATGGACTATGGATTGTGGTATGAAAAATATGATGATTTTACCCTATGTGAATATACATATGCTGATTGGATAGGCAATGTTGATGATAAGAAGAACACCAGTGGTGGAACATTTTTCCTTGGAGGAAGATTTGTTTCTTGGCTAAGCAAGAAAAAAAATTGTATCCCATAGAGCACAACAAAAGCAGAATATGTAGCAGCAACAAACAATTGTAACCAGATAATTTGGATGAAGCAAATGCTGAAGGATATTGGAATAAAGTTTCTTGAACTTGTTGTCATACATTGTGACAACACCAACACAGTTAGTATGTCTAAGAACCCTACATTACATTCTAAGACAAAACATATAGAGATTAAGTATCATTTAGTAAGAGAGAAAGTTGCTAAGAAAGAAGTTAGACTTAAGTACATAAGTACAAAGAAGTAGATAGTAGACATCTTTACAAAGCCTTTGCCTAAGGATACATTTGAGTCCCTGAGAGGTATGCTTGGGGTTATGCTCCAACCTACTTTTGAGAAGTGATGCAGTTGGTTGCATCCGTCTAGTGGTATATGAGCCTTATCTTTCTTCTGGACTGGATGTTGGTACTTCCTCTATGGGGGAATATGTGTATTTGAGCTGAGTCATGAGGACTCTAGTGAACATATTTTTTGAATAGTGTCTTTTGACATTGGAGTTGTTGTTGACATAATGATGAGATTTTTTTTATTGATGTCAATGCGAGAGAAGTGTACATGAAAAAACCATTTGTACTATCTGAACAAGAAAATGAAGCAAGATTTGATTGATGAAGAGGACTTGAAATATTTTTCTAGAGCAGTAGTATTGTAGTATTGGATTTTTGGAACATTGGATGTTTTTTCATCTATGTTTCCATCAATGCCAATGGGGGAGATTTTTAGGAATGAATGCTAAATGTTTGGTAGCAATTCTGTAGCAGTTGTTGTTGCATTCATGACTATGATTTTCATTGATGTCAACATAGTGATCTACCAAAGACTTGCAGAGAAGTGGACAGTGTTTGGATTAACGCACGTGGGATATTGTAGTTGGAGATATGAAATATTGAGGATATACTCTTTGATATGTTATATGTTTATGGTTAAGAGCGTAGATATTAATTCCTTTATTCATGGAAGTTATGAGCATTTTGGTGGAAGCAATATTCAGGCAGTGTTCCTGAGTAGCGGTTTGTGGAAATCAGATGATATCTCCTAATCAGGATGGAATCTAGTTTTGTGTAGTTAAAGGGAATTTGAAGACATGTTGTTAGTGACGTGGATGATAGTGCAAACTTTGAGGTCACACGAGTGAAGAATTATTGTAATTGAAAGCCAACAATTTTGTGTAATTTTGATGTAGCACGTGGAAACTTTTATTTTGTAATTGGATGCCAACTCATTTGTAATTAATTGAGTGTGGTATAAAGGAAGGAATGTTTTTCCTTGTTGTAATATTCTTGGATGTGATGATGTATGCATGAAGTGAAGGAAAGAGCTAATGAATTGTGAAAGCGAAATTGTGAAAGAAGACATGCAAGGTACAGAGATCTAAAAATGAGATCTGATGTAGAAGAGAGTGTGGTTTGGCACAATGAGAGAGGAGGTAACATATTTGCTATTATTCTATTAAATAATCTAGAGATTAGTTGGACAGTGTTTTTAGTGATCTTTCCATTGAAGTTGTTTGGGCAGTGGGTCCATCTATCTTCCATAACTCTTAACAGGGTTAGAATCTTTTAACATGGATTCATATGTACTGAATGTATTTCATAAGACTCCTAATAGAGTCCATCCTTTCACAAGGAATATTCATATTAGTGCATCTTTTGTGGGCATCATTCCCACCGGGGTTTACTCTTTGATCAAGAGGTTCCCTGGTCAACATATCTTGTGTCATTGTGTTATTGTGTATGAATATCTTTCTATGGTTGGTAATTATATTGCTTACATGGTTTAATGTTGTTGAATTTGATAAAAGTTATAATTATTAGATAACTGATTCACCCCCCCCCCCCTCTTAGTTATCTTGGTGGACTTTACTTTCTAACACCATCTTTGTCCCGGTCTTGGCCTCTTCATAGGTACCAAACCTTGTAGCATTTTTGTCTTGGCTCAACAAGTAAAGCCTTTATTACTTTTTTTATCTATATCAATGTCTATCTCATAATCCATAGGTGGTAGCCAAGGTATTCTTGGCTCTACTGCTTTGATTATGGTGGTGTCGATATCCACCAAAAAATAAATGTCATCCTTGAATTTTTCCACCACTATGCTAGTATCCTTGTTCTTTTTTGCATTCTTTCTTTAAACTTCCCAAAGCAATCTTCCATGACAGGCTCAAAGTTTGAATCTAAGTTCTGAATAAATTCACTAATTTGAACAATAATAGGTCGATTAATATCCCATTCTATATTACCGAATGAAGGGAATTTTTTTTACAAATAGAAGAATGTACATACCAATAATGAGCCAAATTTTCAAGTGTTTGATCTTGCTACTCTGATTATTGTCATGTTTTCTTTTTACTATGTCAGTATCAAATCGACTAGGTCAAGTTGCAAACTCTTTTTCATAATCTTATAGGCAATATCAACTTCTCCACATGCAATTGTATTCAATGTGCTTGATTGGAAAATCTTGTATGCAATAAAATATTCACCAAATCCCATTTTAGGATTGCTAATAGTATTTATTCTCAAGCCTCTATTGTCCCATTCTTCTCCGGTTAACTTCTCAATCTTGGTTCTTATCGGGTGCCTTAGGGATTTAGCTTTTTTGTTCATGGGATACCCTGTCACTACATATATAAAATAATTTTTTATCTTCATTGGTTCATCCAGCCATAGCTTCCCTTTGTGTACATGGCTCAACACAATACGTATCCATTCAATTTTGAATTATTTTGGTAAATATAGGGCATTAGTTAACCCTTTTACCTCTAAATGCTTGTGACGATCATTTAGCTTTCCATCAGTGCAAAGCTCTTGATAATTAGACTAGAGCTCAAAGTTTCTAATTTCATTAATTTTGCAGTGGATGTATGATCTAACATCTTTCCTGAGTAGAACCCTAAGCGGTATCAAAGAGAATGTGCCCTTGTCATCGGGTTGAGTTGTAACTTCCAGATGACGTTTGTAATGGGGCTCAGTGCATATCATGTTCTTGATCAAAATAACCTTCTTAACCTTTTCTTCCTTTGTTTGAATGGATTGTGAGGATGAAGCCATCATGACTGCTAAATTTAGGGCTTTCAAAAAGCTATGTGCAAAGAACTCATTTAGTTCCAAACTTACTTATTTCGGTCTCCAACTATTCATAATGTTCTTAGATCTTTATGAAACGCTCGGATTCACTCTGCTCAAATTTTTCTCAAATCGCTCTACTTTTCTAATCTGATTTATGAAAACCAGATTACAATTCCTGGTGTGATACCTATAGTATTGTTAAATTCAACATAAAAATTGAGAAGATTAACAACAAGATTGCAATCCAAAAATTGATCCATTCTATTCAAATATTGGAGTTTATACAAATTTGATGGATCCCAAGGGTCACAAGAATCCCTTGGAAATGAAATGAAGAGTCATCAGAATGTTTATTACAAATAAAATATTTGAACTATCAAAATTTATCCAAAAACTATATATAAAAATTAGGTCCACTTGGAGAAGGCATAACTTTCTAGTCCTAGCTCCAAATTGTGAACCGTTTACTTCATTGGAAAGGTATTCAAGAAATATCAAATTAAATTTCAGAGGTGACACTAAATTGACACCTATGGGCACCATCCAAGCCCAAAAATTCTTTGAAGACCCTCAAAAATATAGTTTACTAAAACATATACAAATTTGAAAAAAAAAGATTTTAGTATTTTTCCAATTTAATCTTTGATTATTTGCTCTTGATCATTGTGTAAACAAATGAGTTCATCTCCTACTTATTTATAAACAAAAAAACTTGATCGGCACATTAAATGCTTTGTCAACTACCACTCAGTTGACAATAAAATAACTCAGTTAGCACTATAGATACCTAAGTTAGGTAAATACTATCAATGCTCGGTTGACTGCATAACTCGGTTGTCTCTAACACTTTCACCGACTAGAATTTCTTACTTAGTCCAACTTAACTGATTAAACTTATTTCAATTTAACAACATATAATACCCTAGTGCATCTTAATTCATGTTAATTTTTTATTCACACCATAGATATAAGGAAATGCTGTAAGATATAACTAATTGAAATTCAGTTCCATACTTGATTTTTCTTAGGTGGAGGTGGTGAGATCACCTAATCCAATGGACGAGGTTTCACTGACTATTGTTCTTGATCCAACATTGTCATTTGATTCTTTTCTCCACATTTAATTCCTTATGCTCATGATTTTTTTAACTGTGTTACTTAGTTCTCATACTCAGCATTAGTACTAAGTTCTGTTACTTGGTCTCTGTAGTCTTTACTTAAATGACCGACCTTATGACAGTGCAAATATGCCATTCCAAAAATTTTCCAATTTTGAGATTTTCCTCTCCAGTTCTTTCTCATGCAATTAGCTGCTACATGTCCATACCTGCCACATGTTGTACAATTTACCCAAGTGTTTTAATCCCAAGTGTATGCATTACCTTGTCTTCTCAGTTGATATGTCTCATTTTGTCCTTTTAGTTTCTAGACTTGCTTCATCTTTGTCCTCCATCCTGGTGATATTTGTCCATGCATGTTGCAAGTGTGACAATTATTTTCCATGTAATATTTCTTAGGTGACTTATTAAACTTTGATCTACACTCATGTGTTTGATATCCATAGTTATTTCAATTATAACAATAACCATCAAATTTAGGAGTGGATTTAGGAATACCTTTTGCTTTGCTTCTACAAACATCTGATGTTTGGCCTGGTTTTTCACAATGATAGTTTGTGAGCTTCTTTAGCCTTGGATTTGCATAGGCAATCTTTTGTTCAACCTTTTTTGATGACTCTCCCTGCTTGGTATAGCCTAAACCAGTAGTTATGTCAAGTCTTCGTTGACTATTTAAAAATTCATCCATTCTTTTAGTACTTTCTTTAGCTTTCTTTATCATCTCATTATGCTATTGTTGAATCTTTAATTCATTCTTCAGTCTTTCATTTTCTTCTCTCAATTCACCAATGTCCTCCAATTTCTTAGTAAGCTCACTATTCACTTGGTTAACTTCCTGATTCATGACAATCATCTGATTGGAGATTTCAAAATGATGTTTGGTAAGTCTCAATATTTCAGATGCATTTTCTTGCAACTTATCAGTCATTTGTCTTCTATCTTCAATATTTGAATTCCTTTCTTGTTTAGCCCACCTTGCATTATTCATGAAATCATTCATTCTAACTATTTGTGTCTCTTGACCAATCTATAATGTTTTCACTTGTTCAATAATATGTTGATTCTTTTTAGATATATCTGATATGGCTCCTTTCAGATGCATCAAATATGCTACTAGATCTAGATCCACATGCTTCAAATGGATCCTCTATCTCTTTTTCACAATAATCAATCTCATTGTACCAAATTTCCATATCCTTCCTCTTGACCAGTAACTCTCTCAATTTTTCTTTGGCTTCTTTGAATTTTTCAATGTGGATCTCTACATCTGTAGTTTTTTATTTTCAATAGTCTTGTCAAGCTTATACCTTTCCATCCTTAGATTTTTTCTCTTCAATGTTTAAACTTCCTCAACAAGAGAACTAGCTTTCATGCCAATTATTGGAATTATGGAAAGATGTGTATTGAGAGGGGAGGGGTGAATCGGTACCCTTAAAAACTTTCAAGCTAATCCTTGTAAATGTGTACTTCAATAACTGACTGTGTCAACTTCATTTACAATACACTTAATAACATAGCTGAAATGTAAATACATGTAAACAGATCAATAAAACATACAGGAAACTTCAATACACATGACACATGTATTTTGGTATCGCATAAACCGTTGTTAGAAGGTAAAAACTATGGTGCAGATGGAACCCACAAAGATTAACTTCTACATAAATAAAGTTGTTGGTTAAGGCTTACAAAGATTGATCAGTTCTAGTGATCTTACCATGTTAGGAGTAACAAAAAGATGAGCTAGATCTACTTGGTTAGATTATTTTAGCAACACAATATATGTGTGCACTCAGTTAAGAGATTTGATAAAGAACAACTAGGTCCACTCTATTAGGATATTTTGAATTTTCTACAATTGTTAGAGAGTAACATTGATATATGATCTGTATGAAAAACAACTCAAATTTCTAATATCAGATTCATTAAGTACAATAATGATATCACCTTGCTGTGATGAATATTTCCTTATGTACTTCTTGGTAGCCTTATGTCTATTTCTGATAAACTGAATGCTCTATCAAAATCCTTTAATCAAAACCCTATTTGATCTTTAGATGTCCTTGAGTATGGTTACTTCTTGATGATATATGTCAAAATGACATCTTAACAATACTTATATCAAACTGATTTTACCTAATTAGGGTTTTACATTATCTTAGAAACCTAAGATCAATGGTTCATATGATTAACCTAGATCATAATTACATAGGAATCATAATTCATTAAATGATTACATCTACAATAAATATTCACCTCGATCTTGGTAAACTATTTTCTTTCTCAGCAAAATGTTGTTCACCTTGAACTATGTGCCATTTCAAACTTTTATGTGAACTCTTTATTACTCAGTAAATGTTGTTTCTCAGTCTCAATATTTACTGGTGCTTGGTAATCTTGTGTACTTGGTAACTATTGTACTCAATAACCTCTGTGCCCAGTGATTACTACATAGTTATAACTGAATGAACTATCTTGCTTTATTTGCTGAGTCTACAAATAAATACTAATGAAAACACTCAATCCATTTAGAAGTAACCAAAAAAGCTAATCGGTAAAAGGAAATAAGGGAGCAAGTAATTTTGATAAAGGAAAATAAAGTTTAGTCACCAAGCAAGGAAGAACCAAGTACCAAGAACTAAATTGTACCGAGCTACAACATCAACCAAAATAAGAAGATGAGATAGTTACCCAGCTAGAGGAAAATGTGTTACCGAGTATAGCAGGTTGACACAAGGAGAATATTTAAGTACATTGAATCTAGACACTGAACAGATAATAGTTTATGAATCTCAAGGAGATTGTATGTCAGAGCATTAGAGATATAAACATAATTATTACACATGATTAAAAGGTGATATATGCCAATGAGAATAAGTATGATATATGCATTGGAGGAGTAACCAATGCTAGCACTACTTGTA
This sequence comes from Chamaecyparis obtusa, assembly GCA_027943335.1. Taxonomy (NCBI): domain Eukaryota; kingdom Viridiplantae; phylum Streptophyta; class Pinopsida; order Cupressales; family Cupressaceae; genus Chamaecyparis; species Chamaecyparis obtusa. The sequence goes on from BSBK01008994.1 coordinate 234,872, forward strand.
GAGATGATTCTAGAACATCTAGCACTGCTTCTAGAATTATACATAAATGGATCAGAGTGTGAAGATCATTATGCATGCATGAAGGGAGATTGCATGTGTGAAGTAGATATTGCAAAGAAGGTGATGATTAGTGAAAACACTAAGTACAGAGCAATAAAGAGAATAAAGTGATTGTGATTCAAAATTAAATTTACTGAGCACTAAATTGATATTGTGAGTGGTACATAGTATGAGGTAATGAGTTATTGAGCATAAAGAGTTTGATATGTATATGATTGATGCAAGTTTAATAGACAAGTTTGTGTTACTGATTAAAGAGTAATCATAATTGTAAAGTCTCTTAATCGAGAAGATCTTAACAGATCTTATATTGTAAATCCTTTAACCAGGTACAATTGTTATATCAAATTTGCAAAATCATCTTACAAGGTAGACTTAAGAGGTCTTAAGACTCTTAATTAGGTTAATACTCTTAACGGGGTAAGCTATCAAAAATAGCTAGCAGTGTAGCTTTAGCTGAGCAAACTTTTTACTACAGTAGTGAATTTTTGTGGGTTCCATCCCCATCGTAGTTTTTATCCTCTAACAATGATTTTTGTGATACCAAAATGAATGTGTTATGAGTTTTATGTTATCTTTTATATGTTTTATTTGATTCATCCAAAACTTATGGAATTAGTAAATGGTTAAGGTAGAAATTTCAAATAGCTTAAAAGTGTTTTACAGTACTGATTCACCCCTCCCCTCTTAGTACTTACCTTTCCTTACCTAATCCAAAAATGACCTATATGTAATAGTAGATATAATTTGATGAAAAATGGTTCTAATAATGAAAATGACATTCAATGTGAGATGAAAAATTGAAGATACCAGAGAGATAAAAGTGTAAAAAGAAAGATAGAAAAGATGCAAGAAGCCTTTACATGTGAGAGGTAAAATGTTTCTATAGTTGTCCTTATGTGGAAAAAAGGTTATGGGACAAATGTGGGATTATAGTAGATGGTTAGAGGTGGTTAGAGAGCATTGATCCCACACTTCCTAAGGTATTAAATTGATGGGGTTCAGAAGATGTAAAAAAGATGAGTTTAGGAGAACATTTATCAAAAGTATATAATGAATTAAGTGTATTAAACATATTAAATGAATTAATAAAAGAAAATATCAATGAGTTAATTAAATAGATCAAAATATCCATTTAATTGATAGAGAAAAATATTAATATAATAACGATATTTTTATGTATCTACATTTTACCCCTCTTTGAGACAATGCATCCTACTACATTGTTTAAAAGAAAAATTGATTAACTAATATACGCCCTAGGGATATCCTAGTAAGGATGATGATAAATATGATATGCCCCCTTGAGATATTGATAAAAAAAAGTGTGATTAATATTTTTTTTGATAGGAAAATGGTCATAGCCATAATATTTTATTAACAAAATATTAAATACAAAGTCTCCATTTAGTGTGGGCATCGATAGGAAAGAATGGAGAAGAAAACCTAAGGTCTAGTTCAGGACCTTGCAGTTTAGAAATACAACCATGTTAGGACAAGTGTCTTAACCAAAGAAAATAATATCATAGTTTATAACCTTGACTTGTTTCATTAAAACACAATCACCAGTGATACTAAAGAAAATGAGATCTAGAAGGAGTCTATCTGAGCTATAACTCCATGCAGTTTGATGACCCAAAACTACTTTGGGTCCATAATATCTCAATGAAGATCTTTTATCTTTGATCCAGACATATATCAATTGTTCCTGAAAAGATGAAGGACAAACATCAAATAAGCTACTGAAAATCTAAGAAAGTAGTGGTTAGTACTCCAAAAATATCATGCCCAAAACTCACAAAGGCAAAACAAACTAGAAAAATTCACCAACAAAAATAAAAAAGTTTGATAATATTGATCTCTTGGTAGATCATGAGAAAATATTTGATGATTGATGTTGTACAAATTATAAAGTGACATATGTATTTAATGAAAATAAACAATAGATTAAAGTAATTAAATAATTGATAGAAATTATCAGTACATCCAAGGTGATAAGTTAATTAAGATGATTTGGATTGAGATTGATGCTAGCACAAGATAAGTTGGTATAATGATTGATTGATCAAGGGTGATAGGATCTCATACCAAGAAGCAAGTTATTGATAGAAAATTGAAATTAAAAGGCATGTGTAGTTATATAAATCACTTTATTGATAGCCAAAATAATAAAGAAGAATGAAAATGATAGGAAAATAATTAAAGAAACAAATAATGAACAACTAATATGATAGTTATGAAAAAAATGAAGGAAATGAAAGTAAGAAAATGAATGAGAGAAAAATGAAAGAAGAAACAAAATGTAGAAAATGAGAAGATGATAAGAAAGGGATCTGAAGGTGATGATATCTATTGTAATTTTTAAGTTCTTATTATTGGAAATTGGCATGTTTTATGTGTTTGCATTGATGTCAATATATCAGAGGAATCAAAGGGATGTCAACATGTTAGAGAAGTCATAAGAATTGATAGAAGATCTATTTGTTGGATGCTAACTAAACTATTATAGGTTGGCTATTGGAACATGATGTTTAAAGGTCTAGATATAGAAGATATTATGTAACACATGTGGGATATTATTGATGAAGGTCAATACTTAGTTCACTCTAAGTTTTAGAGAATATCATGCAGGTTTGAGTATGATTCAAGGTCAGATTTGGTGACTGACAGAAAGAGTGACAAATAGTGTTGATAGTTAAAAAGAAAAGGGTCTAGTGTGCTCAACTTAAAGGGTTAATACTTCAAAGATCTGCATGACATTATTTTATTGTCTTAGAGGTTTGTGTTAGTGTTCTTGAGGAACAAGTGTAAAAGGGTTGGATAACTCAATGGATATGGTGGATTTGTGTACATGAGTGTTTATAAGGATGCTATAGGATGTTCTTAAATTATGTTCTTGATGATTTGGGGATATACATAGACCAGAAGGATATTATTGGTATAATTTTTAGTCAATAATAATATTTTTATTATTATTCTTGTTTTTGGACGACTAGGTTGGAAAATTGTGTTGCACAAGTGGTAAACCGTGAAATCTGAGAGATTTATGATCTCCTAGTGGTTTCTAAAGGTTTATATTTAGATTTGATGGTCATAGATGGATTTGAACAAGATATTTGGCATGATGATTTGAAAAGATGAGTTATGGTTTGGTGACCTAATTCTTGATATAAGAAGATGAATTAGGGAAAATTCAACAGTGGATCATGGATGTCAATGCTAGATCGAGGGTGCTAGGAGAGGAAGAGTGATTGTGTGATGATCAAAATTGGTTCAATAAGAGGTTGAATAGGTATTTTCATCATGCTACATTGGAGCTATATCAAACATGAGGTAGATGTCATTTTCATAGTTCACAAAATATCATATCATTGTAGTGATCAGTTTGTAAGTGAGCATTCCTTAAGGTTTTAGCTCAAGGCTTTTCATTTGAGTAGTGAGCTTTAGGCAACGAGATTGAATTTAAGTGCATTCCCCATACATTGTAATAGGTTTATACTAGTAAAAAGGCATTTATGTATTATGGGTAATCAACCCCACCATGGTTTCTCCCTTAACTTGGTTTCCATGATAAAAGTCTTGTGTCAACATGTGTGGATATATTTATGATTTTTGTATATATGCATTCTTTATATTTAATTTGATACAAGGTTTCACAAGTTTAACATTTTTTGGGGTTTAAGGGTTTGAATTTTAAGAATGTAGGAATAACTAATTCAGCCTCCCCCCTCTTAGTTGTTATCTTCCATATTATCAACAATTAGTATCAGAGAATTAGTACCTTTAAAGGAATCTCATTAGCTTAAAAGGGATATGATATTGAAACTTAGAAAGGAAAACCTTAGGTTTGAAGGCACAAACTACCTTATATGGAAAGGATGGATGATAAATCATTTAATATGAACTAGAGAGGATTATTGGATCATCACAAAGAACTCATACACTCCTCCTGTAGATTTGTATATGGCTACAATAGTTGAGAAGAAGAAATTTGAGTACAACATTAGAACAAAAGAATCATTGCTAAGTACCTTATCAAATAGAAAGAATACAAATGTGATGGAGCTGGAGACTACACATGAGATCTAGAAAAGGATGGAAACCCTACATGAGGGTGATGCATGTGTCAAGAAATCCAAGTTGTAAAGCCTAGAAGGAAGGTATGAATCTTTGAAAATGTTTGAGGATGAGAAAATAAACTCTTATATGTTGAAGATAAATGAATTAGTTTGTAGCATCAAATGTGTTGGTGGTGTATTGGAATAAGGAGATATTTTCTAAAAGGTGTTTATATCTTTGCCCATCCTTCCAAGAGAAATTTTTTTCTATTGAAGAAATTAGAATTGTTGCTAATGTGATAAGAGATAGACTAGTTGGTAAGTTATCTAATTTTTAAATGAGTGAGTTTTGTGATTCTTTACCTAAATTTGAATCAAATTTCAAGGCTATACTATCAATAAGAGACATGCATAGATCATAGTAGGGTGTTCACCCTCTTCAAGAAGAGTATCAAACTATGAAAGGGAGTTAACATAACTTGAAGAAGAAAATAGAGAGCTTCAATAAATAGAATCAATGGTATTAAGAAGGCTATCAAAATGATCTAGTAAGTATAAAGGAAAATCACCCTTCAAATGCTTTTATTATAAAAAGATAAGAAATTATGATTCTAGATGTCTTGAAATATTTCCTAAGGAAAAATATGATAAGACTAAAGATGAGAAAAAGTGTTATTATAATGTTGATGATGAAGGACTAACTGATGTTGAATCTAATAATGTTAAGAATAAATGAGGTTTTTTTTATTAAAATTAAAGAAGAAGAACCTAAGTTTGCAAATCTTATGTCTATCATTCCTACTATAAGTATGATTGAATATCTCATGCCTAATGTTTTTGTTAGAAGTGTGATTAAAGATGGAATCTTAGGAACACAAGATGAAATAAAAGAATCAACTTCTCAGAGTGTCAAAAAAGAAAAATTTATCATTGATAGTGGCTTATCACATCACTTGACTAATGACATGAAAAAATTTATGGAATATGAGAAGCATGAGAGTGACACTTCTTGAGCGTCATTTTTACATGAGACAACGGCTAGGAATTTACACAAGCAAATATACCTCTTGGAAGATTGATGTGAATCAATCTCAAGGTTCCTTCTGGGTTGGGTTTCAACCTCTTGGATAGCTCAACTGAAGACAAATGTGAATTTGTTAACAAGGAGGCCTTTTTTGGTTTGTATCTCAAAGAAGGTTGCAAAAAAAACTTTAAAATACCACAATGTTTCTCTTTTTGGATTTTCAGATTTTAGAATGAAAGCAATGTTGATCTAATTAATCTACCAGAATTGATTTGCAAAGAAAGTAAGAGATAGGGTAACCAGAGTTTGAAATAAATAACTAAAATGAAACTAATGGACATAAACCAATATCACACTACTTTGTGAATTAAAAAACTGAGAAGATGAGGAAACCCACAAAACAGAGATTAGAATAAATCAAAATCTTCAGCTAAGCAGATGCAATCATCAATGGAAATGAACGTAGACATATGATAAGCCAAAACTCATTGAATCATGAAGCCACCATAGATGCACACACATGTGAGACAAGTTTATCTTTAAAGCATCAAAAGAAAGATCTTGATAATTCATCACAACAAATAAATATAACACCAGCAAACACCGAACTAAGGAATCACAGATTTAAACCACCACACAATCAATTGGCTCTCTGAAATAAATGAGCAATTCACACATTCAAAAATCTCACAAAGATAGAAGAAATATCACACTATGATTAAAGCACCAATTGTATGTATAGCATTAATGATCAAATTTGACCCTCATTACATTGAGTTTATAGAATTTATAGAGTTGTGCTCTTATTTTCATAGTTAGGGTTTCGGCTACATGAAACTTGGAAATAAATCTAAAGTAGAGATTACATGAAAGAAACTATCTCTAAAACTAAGTTAAACTACCCTAGCATAGAATTAAACCTTATGCATTACAAAAACTAGAGAAAATACTACCCTTAGATGGATAAAAATGTAGCTGGGCCTCATGAAAGCTCTTAATGAAAATCTGTGATCCTGCCCTTAATCCTTTGTTATAGCTTCTCCATGTGGACTCAATTGAAAGAGGCCCCAAAATCATGCAGAAATGATCCCATAAAATAGACCCAGTTGACTGAAAAATCAAGTCTAAGATAACTTGAAGCTGAGCAATGGATGTGCCCAGAAATCATGGATCCCGACGGTTGCCCCAAAAAAATGCAACTCCAAAATTGACTAAGTGTTAAATGCTCCTTTTCCCAAGTTTTGGACTTTGGAATTTCGGAGGTTGAAAGTTCTCTAGGGCTGAAATTCCAAAAAATAGGGTCTTAAAAAATGGCTAAGTACAAAATTGCCTTTTCTCTGCACCAAAATTTGACTAAGTCTGGACTGGATGCTTACTAACTTGGGAGTATTTCTGGATGGGCTTTATAGAACCTATCCAAAATTTCTAACACCTCCTCAAAGTCATCCATCTATACCCCTTCAAGGAGTTCTTGTTGTTTCTTTTGGAAGGCAACCAACTCTAGTGCAAACCCCCGTATCTCCTCTTCCTGAGACAACATTTTCTGGATCTCCTCCTTCTGATAAAACATTTGTTGGAGGTCCTCTTTTGTTTTGACTTCTCTGAAATACTTAAGTACTAATTGATGATGATGTTTACAAAGTGCATAGTTTTTTCATCATCTTCCTCATATAAATGTAAGTCCAATCCATCAAATAACTTATGCATTTCCTCTACAAAGAGAAGACTATCATCCCTCCTTTTGTCCATCCTTTTGAGCACCTTTTCAAAAATGGTCAGAGCTCTTATTATATCCTAGATCCACTTCTCAAATTTTTCCAGCTCTGACCCTTCATACACCTTTACCAAAAATTGGAAGCGTTGCTTCTGTATTACTACAAGGTCATCTAGTGCCCTCTACCATTTCAGAATCTTTTCTCCCATATCATCCTCTTCACTCATGATTTCTAATAGGGAGGTGATTCCTTGAAGAATACCTCAAAAAGGTCTCAAAATCTTCTTGAGGGATTACTTAGTGAACTACTCAAAATCGACCTTCCAATCTGCACAAGCCTGTACAAAAGAATGTGGAATATCTGTATTTATTTCACCCCTTTTCTCCAAAATGGATTGTAATGAGGCCTTAGGGTTATTAGGGTCAATGGGACCCTCTGTCTTAAGAATGAACTTCTTCATGGCCTCATTCTACTCCATTAGCACCTTTATCTTCTCTTCATCTTTGTCCCTGAAGCCCAGAGCATACTTTAATCCAAGGGTAGCTAGAGTTTTACTCCCCTCTTTGGTTGGCTCTCCCAAATCAATCTCTACCAACACATAGTCATCTAGAGTGACCTCATCTATACTAATGCTCATTGTGGGAATGGCCACCTAAGCCTTCCATCTTCCCACTTGATCTTGTGTTACATATGGCAGTTTCCTTTCTCAGGTGCTAGATCCATCTTGGTGGAATTATCGCCCTAATACCACCATATTTGTTTCATAATGAGTGTATACCCTGGTCCTTGGCTAAATTTCCTTTTTGAACCAACTAGGCTTTAAAAAGGCATTCAGGGGTTCATAAGGAGTTGCTAGAGTTGAGGTAGTTGTAGGGCATTCTATCTCCATTTCCTCATGACTCTCCTACTCTCCTTCTCCTGTTTCCTACTCATCCATCACATTTGGCTACTCCTCCTATGTTTTTTCCTCATCATTTGTTTTTTCTTCTTCATCAAGCTATTTTTCTCATCCAACAGGTTCTTTTGATAGCATCTAACTAGTTTCTATCATTTCTTTCTCAGGCTCTTGAGATTCTTGTGCTACTACTTCATTCTGAATAAGTGGTGGAGTAGGGGAAACAAAGGGAGTGGGCGAGGGCATTGGTGGAGGAGGCAGAGTTGGCATGGGAATATGAGAAGGTAGAGGTTGTGGAGGCAATGGAGTGGTTTGGACCAAACATAGAAATGGAGTGGTAGGTGGTGTTTGATGCAGAGGAGGGAGCAGATTTTGATGCATAGGTGGCGGTGGAGGTGGAACTGGGTGTGAAACTAAAGGAACTTGTGTGGCTATATCCTCCTTAGAGGTGATACCTATAGAAGAGTCCCTTCTTGAATTTGTGGTTTCCTTTTGGACCTCAACTACAACTTCCTCAATTGAACTTTGAAACTCATGTGGGACTTCCTTTCTCACCTTGTCATGGGGACTAGTGAACTGTGTAGGGAAAAGAATCAAAACACACCAACTATCCTATGACTGGAGCCTCTTGCTCATTTTCCTAGAAACCATGAATTCCCTTGAAAGATGAGATTTCAAACTCATCATCACCTAGAGCATCAAGATTTATTGGTTCTCCTTGGGTTGCCCCTTTAGCATCTCCTTGATCATCTTCCTCAATTATCCTTCTTTTCAAGGATCCTGCAGAGCGAGTTCTTCTACTGAGAGGCCCTTGATCTATAATATCCTCATCCTCATCATTCTCCAAGAGGGTGTCTATTTGAGTAGGTGTTGAACCTTTCTTCCTCTTGTATACATTCCCTTTAATCACCTCAGCTGACCTAGGTCCCTTTACCTTGAATCTTGGGGGCTTCTTTATTGTACTTAGAGGCTCAGGACCACTGGAAGAAGGAACATATAGAGGTTCTATGCTCCCTATCATTTTGGTTTTAGTCTTCTTTGGATGAGTAGCTCAGTCATATCCTATATGACACTCATTCCTATAAACCATCTCTGGCTTTAAGGGTGAAACCTCTTTAAATTGTGGCTTCAACACTTTCTCTCCTTTCTTCTTCTTCTCTTTGGAAGGTTTCTTTGGTTGTTGCTTCATTAGTACAGGCTCAATAGGAAATGGCCAAGTGACCCATGCCTTAGTCACTTTGATGACATGCCTAGCCTTGAAATAAATATCATCGTTTTCATCTCTATCAACCTCCACATTCAGAATGGCCCTGGTATATACTTTATCTAGATTGTAAATAGGATCCAGGATATTCTCAGAGTCAGCTACTTTCACCTTTGGAGGGATCTTCAACAATAGAGTGGTTTTTTCCCTCTCCAAACTCATTCGGCAATAGTCACATATCTTGACTTCATAGTCATCTATAAAATTCATCCAATGGTCTTCAATATGTGGCTCATGTATATAATGCCTTCCCATTATATGACTATATGTACCAATCAGATCAAAATGAGCTCTTATGAGGTTGTAGTTTGAAAGAGGGAATTCATCCCATCTGAAGGATAGAGACTTAAAAATCTTCATATCAGGTACATAGTGGTACCCTATGGAAATTGGGAAGTCCTAGTAGTGTTTCTTCTTGTGTCAAATATGATTGTTACCCAAAATTTCCCTATCATTCAATTTTGGCCAAAAGCTTGTTTTCATTTGCGAAGTTGATCCACAAAGTTTCATGCTTTGTGCTCTAAACCCCATGTTCTTCAATGTATTGTCAAACCCCAGTTCAGATCGCATGTGCTAAATCTCAAAACCCTCAGAGATATTCAAGTTTGAATGGTTGCAGGAAATACTGTTGCAGGGTTTCAAAAAAGTGTTCAGTGTTAAAAACCCTCTGTGTTTTCTTCCTTTTGGTCTGAAAGCTCAGGATGTTTTTGACCTTCACCCTGAAAGCTCAGGATGTTTTTGACTTTTAGCCTAAAAACTCTCTATGTTTTCAACCTCTTCACATCTTCAGACCAGTTCTTCCTAACGACAACATTCTTTTTATGTGTGCAACTCCGATCTAGTGGGGCCCAGTTGTTATTTTCGACGAGCTACATGTAGTTTGTTGCATGTTTGCATAGCCTAAAAAAGGGGTATATGACCATGTGACTAACCGATTGATAGTGTTACAAAATGCTAGTGGTTTGTCACATGATCGCATAGCCCTTTTTTAGGCTATGCAAACATGTGACTAGCTATTACGTGCGCTGCTACGACCGGTTGGTGATGGGTCCATTTGTCAGAGAATCTTGTGGGTGCCAGGGTGGAAGATCTGATGGTGGTCACATGTTTGCATGGGATCTTTTGACCCCATGCAATCATTTGACAACCATCTGATGAGATTCTTCTCCAGGTGGGCCCGGTCAATAGTCTTGAGGTAAGGTAATGTCAAAGCTTGTAGTTTCATGCTATTGCATGATCGCATGCGGCTTCCTAACCGCATGCGACCATGAGACAAGCCTCTAGTAGTCAATTATAATAGAATTCAGTGGTGTAACATGGGCCCCATAGATGTAAGATCTACAGTGGTCGCATGTTTGCATGGGATCTTTCGATCCCATGTGATCATGCAACCACCGTTGGATTCTGAATGCATTTCCCATGGTGCTATTGTGGGTTTGACTGAGGTGGCAGATCTTGTGGGCCAGGTGTCTTGCATGGGAAGGATGGAATTTCCAAAAGCTTGTTGCATGATCACATGAAGGCTTTTGAGCTCATGCGATCATGCGACTAGTGTTATTTCAAAGCGGTGCGGCCAGTTTTTTGTGGGCTTTCTTCTGAGGGGGATTTTGCAAGTTCGGATAGGTAAAAAATTGATGATTTCAAAGGTGGTTGCAGTTGGGAGAATTTGTGGAGATTTAGACAGTCATCTTTTGGTCCTTTCTAATATGTGATCAGATTTGGAGCCTTTATGGCTAAGTGGGCTTGCAGGGGGTTGTTAGGTCAAGGTTGCTTGTCTGCAGGTGATGTAGTATAGAGATGGGCACGTAAACAAGATATCTGATCAGACATAGTGTTTCAGATACATTTATGATTAGACTTGTTTGACCTAGGGCTTATTATTAAATTGTAAATCTTGTAACCCCAGTTAGTTTTTTGGACTCCTACCTGCATGCAGTGAGGGATGTATATATTGTTTTTCAGAGCCTTTAGTGCTTAGAATCCAACAATTGTAAAAAGAAAGTTTCTTTCTCAGAGAGCAATTTGTGGCAATTTTCCTACCCTTTGGCTTTCTACAATTTTAATTTTCATTGATTATTCAGATATTGCAAAGTATTTTGTGACATTCTTATTGTCCTTATGCTTTCTTGTGTGGATTATCTCTTATTGGATCAAAGTGTATGCATGTTTTCAATGATATCTTAGGGTTCCTGATTCCTCTTACTTTCTATAATTGTGTGTGTTATTATGTTTGATCTGATTTAGATGTTTTGTGGGTATACTTCAGCCCCTAATAGTCTTGTCTCAATCCTACACCAAGTTATAGGAGTGAATGTTTGTTTGCAATTCATAGATTGTTGTCTAATCCTAAGAGTCTTGTTGTTTGTGAAAGAATCTTTCTCTTTCCCTGAATACCCTCTTTTGTTTGCAGACCCTTCTATGAAATACTTATGCAAGCCTATTCAATAAGTTGTGATCTACTAGACCTAAGTCTTTCACTGGTTTCATCCCTCTATACTGAGATCCAAACCCTAGTTTTGGTGCATCACCCAGTAGGTAGTTTGCTTTCTTGTTATTTCCCTTTCATGCAGTCCTATCCCTTTCCATCAAAAGATTTACTTTTCATGTCAAGAGAAAACTAAGGTGACAATCCAAGAGGAACCAGCTTAGAACCTAGAGGTTTCATCTTAGTTAGCAAAGGTCCCACAACCTTGAGATGATTTCCAAGTTATACTGAGTTATCAAGACTACTAGAGCTTGAAACAAGGGTGCAAACTTAGTGTATAACAATGATCATGGGTGTTAGACAATTATCTTGCTATCTCCAATAGGATCACTCTATCAAATGGATATCTGGGAAATTTATTATGGGCTAGGGTGCATCCCACCACCTAAATGTATGTGAAGGTTTTGAATTGAATATAGAATGCCCCAAGGACCTTCACCTTAGCAGAAACTTTAGTTGACATCCTCTTAATATAATCTCCCTCTATGGAGCGTATGATGGAAAACACAAAGGCATCATTAATGATGTGAAAATCAGAGCTATTATGTGGGTAGTATTATTTCCTGACTAGCTGTGGGTAAATTATGAATGGCCATGTATTAGGATCACCCATAACACCAAATTTTATCAATCTTGGGTACACTTATCTTGCGGCCAATAGGTACATGACATAAGATTTCATATAGAAGTGTGGGTCATTCTTTACCTTGGTAAGTTGTTCAGCCAAGTTGTCGCTAAGGATAGTGGCCCAATAAAATCTTTCTTGCCTTTCCTTAATTTTCTCAATAAGCAAGATCATCCATGATTCCAACTGAATTGATTTGGCCAGTCCATAAACCCAACTAATCATGGTGATGGTTTCTTGGATATCCTCTTTCATGTAGTCCCTACATATATCTATTTGATCCACCTTATTCTTGGGTAGAGATTCCATGAGGTACTCTCTGTTCACAATCTCATGAGCTAATGTGATATCTTTACTATAGAACTCCATCCCTTTGTTGATATAGAAGTTGTAGAACTTATCGACCCCTTTGGGCAAGTGGAAGGCATCCTCAATATTATCTAGCCTTAGGTCTAGGACCACCACATGTATGTCAATGCAATCCTGGATTCTTGGGTCAGTGGTTAATTGTATGTGCGTATCCTTCAAGACCCCTACAACTTTGTCCTAGTCATTGTCTCGTGTAAAAATGATGCTCAATAAAAGTGGCACTAGAAGGAGGGCCCTCAAAAGGAAGACTACAACTAATGTGAATCAATCTCAAGTTTCCTTTTGGGTTGGGTCTCAACTGCTTGGATAACTCAACTAAAGACAAATGTGAATCTGTTAACAAGAAGGCCTTTTCTAGTTCGTATCTCAAAGAAGTTTGCAAAACAAACTTCAAAATACCATAATGTTTCTCTTTTTTTGGATTTTCAGATTTTAGAATGAAAGCAATGTTGATCTAATTAATGTACTGGAATCAATTTACAAAGAAAGTAAGAGATAGGGTAACAAGAGTTTGAAAGAAATAACTAAAATGAAACTAATGGACATAAACCAATATCACACTACTTTACAAATTAAAAGACCGAGAAGATGAGGAAACCCACAAAATAGAGATTAGAATAAATCACAATCTTTAGCTAAGAAGATGCAATCATCAATGGAAATGAACGTAGACATATGATAAGCCAAAACTCATTGAATCATGAAGCCACCATAGATGCACACACATGTGAGACAAGTTTATCTTTAAAGCACCAAAAGAAAGATATTCTCGATAATTCATCACAACAAAGCAATATAACACCAGAAAACACTGAACTAAGGAATCACTAATTTAAACCACCACTCAATCAATTGGCTCTTTGAAATAAATAAATGAGCAATTCACACATTCACAAATCTCAGAAAGATAGTAGAAATATCACACTATGATTGAAGCACCAACTATATGTATTGCATTAATGATCAAATCCGATCCTCATTACATTGAGTTTACAAGATTTATAGAGTTGTTCTCTTATTGTCATAGCTAGGGTTTTAACTGCATGAAACTTGGAAATAAATCTAAACTAGAGATTACATGAAAGAAACTATCTCTAAAACTAAGTTAAACTACCCTATCACAGAATTAAAACTCATGCATTACAAAAACTAGAGAAAATCCTGCCCATAGATGGCTCCAAACACAATTGGGACTCATGCAAGCTCTTGATGAAACTCTGCAATCCTACCCTTAATCCTTTGTTATAGCTTCTCCATGTGGAATCAATTGAATGAGGCCCCAAAATCATGCAAAAATGATCCCACAAAATAGACCTAGTTGATTGAAAAATCAAGTATGAGATAACTTGAAGCTGAGCAGCAGATGTGCCCAAAAATCATGGTTCCTGACAGTTGCCCCGAAAAAATACAACTCCAAAATTGATTAAGTTTTAAATGCTCCTCTTCCCATGTTTTGGATTTCAGACTTTCGGAGGCCGAAACTTCTCTAGGGTCAAAATGCCAAAAAATAAGGTCCTAAAAAATGGCTAAAGTACAAAAATGCCTTTTCTCTGCACCAAAATTTGACTAAGTCTACACTAGATGCTTACTGACGTGGGAGTATTTCTGGATGGGCTTTATGAAACCTATCCACAATTTTTAAGACCTCCTCAAAGTCATCCATCTTTACCCCTTCGAGGAGTTCTTGTTGTTTCTTTCGGAAGGCAACCAACTCTAGTGCAAACCCTTGTATCTCCTCTTCCCAAGACAACATTTTCTGGATCTCCTCCTTCTGATAAAACATTTGTTGGAGATCCTATTTTGTTTTGACTCCTTTGAATATACTTAAGTACTTATTAAGGATGATTTTTATAGAATGCATAGGTTTTTCATCATCTTCCTCATATAAATCTAAGCCCAATCCATCAAATAACTTATGCATTTCCTCTACAAATAGAAGATGGTCATCCCTACTTTTGTCCATCCTTTTGAGCACCTTTTCAAAAATGGTCAAAGCTCCCATTATATCCTAGATCCACTTCTCAAAATTGTCTAGCTCTGACCCTTCATAAACCTTTACCAAAACTTGGAAGTGTTGCTTCTGTATTACTACAAGGTCATCTAGTGCCCTTTGCCATTTTAGAATCTTTTCTTCCATACCATCCTCTTCACTCATGATTTCTAGCAGGGAGGTGATTCCTTTAAGAATAACTCAAAAATATCTCAAAATATTCTTGAGGGATTCCTTAGCGAACTCCTCAAAATCAGTGCTCCAATTTGCACAAGCCTGTAGAAAATAATGTGGAATATCTATATTTATTTAACCCCTCTTCTCCAAAATGGCCTATAATGAGGCCTTGGGGTTATTGGGGTCAATGGGGCCTAGTGTCTTTAGAATGAAATTCTTCATGGCCTCATTCTGCTCCATTAGCACCTTTATCTTCTCTTCATCTTTGTCCATGAAGCCTAGAGCATGCTTTAATCTGAGGGTAGCAAGAGTTTTACTCCCCTCTCTAGTTGGCTCTCCCAAATCAATCTCCTCCAGCACATATTCATCTAGAGTGACCTCAGTTGTACTGATGTTCATTGTAGGAACTGCCACCTAAGTCTTCCATCTTCCTACTTGATCTTGTGTTACATATGATAGTGTCCTTGCTCAGGTGCTAGATTCAACTTGGTAGAATGCTTACCCTATTGCCGCCATATCTATTTCATCATCAATGTATACCCTAGTCCTTGGTTGAATTTCCTTTGTGAACCAAGTGGGCTTTGAAAAGGAATTGAGGGGTTCATAAGGAGCTGCTAGAGTCAAGGTAGTTGTAGCGTGTTCTATCTCCATTTCCTCATGACTCTTCTCTCCTTCTCTTGTTTCCTGCTCATCCATCACATTCGGCTCCTCCTCCTATGTTTTTTCCTCATCATTTATTTTCTCTTCTTCATCAGCCTATTTTTCTAATCCAACATGTTAGTCTGATAGCATCTCACTAGTTTCCATCATTTCTTTGTCAGGCTCTTGAGATTCTTGTGCTACTACTTCATTTTGAACAAATGGTGGAGTAGGGGCAACAAAGGGAGTAGGTGAGGGCATTGGTAGAGGAGGTGGAGTTGGCATGGGAATATGAGAATGTGGAGGTTATGGACACAATAGAGTGGTTTGGACTAGAGGTAGAAGTGGAGTGGTAGGTGGTGTTTGATGCAGAGGAGGGAGCAAATTTTGATGCATAGGTGGCGGTGGCGGTGGCGGTGGAGGTGGAATTAAGTGTGAAACTAAAGGAAATTGTATGCCTATATCCTCCTTAGAGGTGAAACCTATAGAAGAGTCCCTTCCTAACTATGTGGTTTCCTTTTGGACCTCAGTTGCAACTTCCTCAACTAAACTTTGGAAGTCACGTGGGACTTCTTTTCTCAACCTGTCATGGGGAATAGTGAATTGTGTACGGAAATAATCAAAAGACACCGATTGTCCTATAGCTAGAGCTTCTTTCTTAGTTTCCTAGAAACCATGAAGTCCCTCAAAAGCTAAGATGTTAAACTCATCATCACCCAAAGCATCAAGATTTATTAGTTCTCCTTGGGTTGCCCATTCAGTATCTCCTTGATCATCTTGGTCAATTCTCCTTCTTTTTAGGGATCTTGCAGAGGGAGTTATTCTATTGAGAGGCACTTGATCCATAATATCATCCTCTTCATCATCCTCCAAGAGGGTGTCTGTTTGATTAGGAATTGAACCTTTCTTCCTCTTGTGTACATTCCCTTTAATCACCCTAGCTGGCCTAAGTCCTATTACCTTAAATCTTGGGGGCTTCTTTTTTGTACTTGGAGGCTTAGGACCACTCAAAGAAGGAACATCTAGAGATGCTATTCTCCCTATCATTCTTGTTTTAGTCTTCTTTGAATGAGTAGCTGAGCCATATGCTATAGGATGCTCATGCCTATAAACCATCTTTGGCTTAAAGGGTGCAACCTCTTTAAATTGTGGCTTCAACACTTTCTCTACTTTCTTCTTCTTCTCTATATAAGGCTACTCTAATTGGTACTTCATTGTTATAGGCTCCATAGGAAATGGGTGGGTGACCCATGCCTTATTAACTTTGATGACATGTCTGGCCTTGAAATAAATATCATCATTTTCATCTCTATTAACCTCTATATTTAGAATGGCCCTGGTATATACTTTATCTAGATTGTAAATAGGATTTAGGATATCCTCAGAGTTAGCTACTTTCACCTTTGGAGGGATCTTCTACAATAGAGAAATTTTTGCTAACTCCAAACTCATCTAGCAATAGTCAAAGATCTTGACTTCATAGTCAGCTATACAATTCATCCAATGGTCTTCAACATGTGGCTCATGTATATAATGCCTTCCCATTATATGACTATACATACCAATCAAATCAAAATGGGCTCTTATGAGGTTATAGTTTGAAAGAGGGAATTCATCCCATTCAAAGGATAGAGACTTAAAAATCTTCATATCAGGTACAAAGTGGGGCCCTATGGAAATTGGGAAGTCCCAATAGTGTTTTTTCTTGTGCCAGATGTGCTCATGGGCGTTGAACAATTTTCTTGCTATCTCCAAGAGGATCTCTCTATCAGATGGATACTTGGGCAATTTCTTAGGGGCCAGGGTGCATCGTGCCACCTAGATGTATGTTTAGTTTTTGAATTAAATATAGAATGTCCCAAGGGCCTTCACCTTAGTAGCAGCTTCAATTGACATCCTCTTAGCATAATCTCCCTCTATGGAGTGTATGATGGCAAACACAAAGGCATCGTTAATGATGCAGAAATCAAAGTTATTATGTGGGTAGTATTATTTCCTGACCATCTATGGGTAAATTATGAATAGCCATGTATTAGGATCACCCATAACACCAACTTTTATCAGTCTTGGGTACACTGCTCTTGTGGCCAATAGGTACACAACATAAGATGTCATATAGAAGTGTGGGTCATTCTTTACCCTGGTAAGTTGTTCATCCAAGTTGTCACTTAGGATAGTGGCCCAATCAAATCCTCAATATTATTTGGCCTCAGGTCCAAAAACACTTGACCCATGCTGTTGTTTACCATTCTCTCATCTGGTACATAATGGCTTGCCAAGGTATTGTTCAAATCTGAAGATAAGATTGAAACTAGGTGTGCCGCTGCATTCACTTGAGAAAAATACACTAATGAAGTGCAATCCTCAGATCTTCCTATTGGCTATGTGCATTTGACCAAATATTCATTCCAACTGACATTGCCAATGTTAGTGTTTATGATTTTAGAATGTAGGTTGCTCACTTTGGAGGGTGGATGATAAGCCTTGACTAGTGACATAATCTTTTCTACCATTCCTACAAAGAGAAAATGTCATGAATCAGTAAACAAGAAACCACATGAAAGAGAGGAAAATCAATTAAAAAAAAAGCACCCTGAAAGAACTAAGCCTGAAAAGGCTCTGAGAAGCTAATTTTGGCCTTTCAGACTTTTAGGGGTACGAGACCTTGGAAAGGCTGAAAAGGATGAAACACTAAAAAGGAAGCTAGTCTTGAATTGGTTTCTTTAGAGATGTTCTTTTCAGCCTTCGGTGAATCAGAGGTAAAGTAGTTTTAGAGTACGAAACCTCTAAAATGCTGAAAAATGGAGATAGTCTTTGGACTTGGAATTTTTGGAGTTTTAGGCAAATCAAATGATGGATGTTTTCAGTGTACAAAAAATTTGAAACACCTAAAGCTTGGTACTTGGTCAAATTTTGGAAAAACCTGGGAGTTTCAGATTGTGAAAGTCCAAAACCCTAATGCCTGAAAATGTCAAAACCAAGGTTTTGAGTTAGGACTTGAAAATGAGTCCGATGACAAGTTTGACCACAAACTTGGGGCTAGGGGATTGCATGGGATAACTTTTCAATCTCTGAGGTGAGACTAAACGAACAAAACACCTAACCCTAGCAATAGACCAAAAACCTAACTAGACCTATGCAAAACAAAACCCTACTTAAGTGACTAAAAACATAAAAAAAACAAAACTAAAGAAAGAAAATAAAGGAAATAGAGGGCACCAACCTTAAACAATCTAGAAGACAGCAACCATGAGGTAGAAATAAAGACTGAAGAAAGATGCATGAAAGAAGCTTCGAAAAATGTCGAACTACGCAGAGAACAAGTGAGGGTAAAAGACCCATCACTTCCTTATATAGGCAACCGATGGGGGTGATGTCAGTTGCCCCCGTAGATCAGCCTTTCAGCCTTTCATGGCTCTCGAACCTCTGAAAGTCTAAAATGCCAAAAGGCCAACTCTTTCAGGGAGTCAGACCTTTTGGTATTCAGACATTCGAAAGTCTGAAACCCAAGGGTTTCAAAAATGCCAAGGCTTGATCGATTTGTTGCCTCTCAGACCTATCGCACTTTTAGACATAAGAAAGTGTGACCCTGCGACACAACAAAAAACTTAAAAAAAACTAGACCTAAAAAACAAAACTAACAAACAAACAAGCAACTAAAGACAAGATAAAAAGAGAAGGGGGGGGCCTGAAGCCGAGAGGCAAAAAGGGGAGTGTGGTTGTGGAACCACAACAACACTGGCAAGAGAGAAGATAACACTAAAGGTAAGAGTTCTATTATAAATATTGTTGCTAGAAATACTACCAAATATATTATGACTGATGTTCATGTTAGTTGTGCTAATGAGAAAACCAAGACTAGTGATGTTTCTTCTCTAGTAATTTTTTTGCATGTAGTAGTGTTGATGAGATTACTCTTGAGAACTCTATAGGTTATGAAAATGTAGAATATAAGGCCATAGTTTCATAACTAGATAGGAGGAATGATTGGATGATAGATAGAGGAGTTTACATCACATGAATAGTGATAGAAGAAATTTTATGAAATATGAAGACTATGATGACATAATTGTCAGATGGGGTGACAATGGTAGAGGAAAAATCAAGTGAAGAGGTACTATTTTCTTAGATGGAAAGAATACAATAGATGATGTGCTACATTTGTTGTTCTAACACATAATATTCTTAGTGTTGGATAGATAGTTGAGAACCGATACACTCTTTACTTAAATGATAAGGGATGGAAAATTTTGAATAATTCCATAAGTTAGATTTCATCAAGATAAAAGAACAAAAATAATATCTTCCATCTAAATAATAAAAGAGTAAAATATTAGATCATACATTTTGAACAAATTTAGATGAATGTATACAAGATAAGACAATAAATTAGCATTAAGGATGTATTGTATCAACATCATCTAAATCAGATGCAGAAGGCCTCAAAGATAATTAAAGATGAAGCTGATGCAAGGAAAAAAGGAGTAATGCAAGAGTTACAAGAGAAGCAAACAATATGAATGTATGAGAAGTCAAATCATCTTGAAGATAGTGACTTAATTTTTCATTCTAATAGAAGTTAGTCTAATTATTGCAAAGGCAAATAAGGTAAACAAAGTATTAATATACCCTTTTAAATGCAGAATGAGAATCAAATCAAGAATAGTTCAAAAGGGTTAGGAATTCAAAAGGAAGTGACAACAGATGAAAATAGAGTAGTAATGAAAGGAGATCCACAAGTTGTGACAACCTTAATGTTAAAAATAAAAAGGAGTCTAATATGAAATAATTTAGGGAGAATGAGAGCCAAAATTCAGTTGAACAAAACTTCAATTCATAGTATCAGAAAATTGTAGAAGATCAACTCTACCTAATCTCTATGTTGAAGCCATAGAAGCATAAAAATCTTGTGTAGATGATCAATATATTAAATCTATGGAAGAAGAGCTCAGAATTGTACATGATTTAAAGAACAAGAATAATATTAGTTTCGCTAAGCTTGAGGAATTCCTAATCCAAAAGTCAATAGTAAATAATGGTACTAGATCAGAGAAAGGAGAATGCTCAAAATATAGTCAAGACAAAATAAAATTAGGAAAGAAAAAGAAGAAGACCAAGAAAAACAAAGATAAAGGACAAAATAATTAGGCCAATTAAAATTTTAAAGCAAAGAAGAAGGATAGGTTAACAAAAAGAATAAGATTTAGAAGAGTTCCAAGGATAGAAAAAGGAACAAGTGAAAGAAACATGGGGTAAGAAGTTTTAAACCTCAAAGCTTCAGTGGTAGTTTCTTTTATTGTGATAATTATGACTTGGAGCCTCACATTGCAAGCGAAAGAATCATTCTCTTAGATGTAAGAGAAATGATCAATATGTCCCTAATACACTCAGAGGTGTGAGAAGGATAAATGGTACTATCACAAGGAAAATGGGTAGATGGCCCTATACTATGATGATGACTGTTAATAGCAAGAAAAAGATTGTCATATTTCTTAGATGCAAAGAATCCACACAAACAACTGAGCACTCTAGATACATACAGAGTATTGAGACTTAGAATATGAAAAGGAGTATGCAAGAAGTTGATAGGAGCATACAAGGAGATGATAAGATAGACAAGCATGATCAAATGAATATGAAGAGGGAAGGAAAAGAAAAGGAGGAAAAGGAGAATAAGCATAAGAAGATGAAAAGAAGGAAGAAGAACAAAGAGATTTTAGATATGGGATCTACTTTGAAAAGATCCAAAGGTAGGTCAAAGGGACTTGATCCACTCAAACAAAAATAATATGCAGAAGAGTGAATCAATCTAAAAGATTTCATAGAAATATTATTCAAGATGGATTACTATAGGGAGGATACTACTTAGGGGGAGTAGTAAGCATGGTAAAGTAAGTCTGATTAGTTTTTCAAATGAAGTAGATGTAAAGAGATGCATGATTTTGCATAAGTTAGTGAGAAAGGTCTTTGATGTACAATCAATGTTTGGATGGCTCAAAGGTGTGTATGAAAGAAGGGACTGAAGGAGAGAAGGAAAAAGAAGAAAAAATTTATATGATAAAGAAAGTTGAATAAGAACAGTTGGTAGACCTTTGGAATTGATGTCAAAGGGGAAGAGAAGTATATTTGAAAAATAATAGAAGAGCCATAAAAGGTTAGAGAAGAGTTTGTAATCAGATTTGAATCAAAGGAAGATTTATTCTAGGGGAGTTGATTAGTGAGGAAGATGAGTCATAAAGACTCTACAATATAATGTGAATGGTGGGTCTCAAAGGGGAGATTGTTGGTTTCAAATTATATTACTATGCTTTTCACATCACAAGTTGCCATCAATGCCAAAGAGAGAGATTTTTGGAAATTGACATGTTGGATGTGTTGTCATTAATGTCAACATATCAAATGAATCATAGGGATTAAAACATGTCAAAGAAGTAAGAATAATTGATTAGAAGATCTATTTGTTGGATGCTAACTAAACCATTGTAGGTTAGAAAGTGGAATAGGATGTTCAAAGGTCTGATGAAGTCTAAACTTAGAAGAAATCAAGTCATGCACATTAGATATTTTGATGAAGGTTAATGCTCAATTAAATCCAAGTCTCAAAAGATATCATGCAGGTTTGAGTATGATTCAAGGTCATATTTGGTGGTAGGAAGACAAAGTGATAGAAAATGTTGACAAGTAGAAAGAAAAGGGTCCAATATGATGAATCAAGATGAAATCTATTGGAGTGCAATTAGGAGTTTTTTTGGGAAATAATCAAGTCTCCTCAACTCAAAGGGTTAATAATTCAGAGGTTCACATGGAATAATTTTATTGTCTTAGAGGTTTGTGATTATTCTTTAGGAACAAGTGAGAAAGGATTAGAAAATCCAATGGCTACATGGTGGATTTTTATAGATGAGTGTTTATAAGGATTATTTAGAATTTTATTGAAGTATGTAATTGATAAGTTTGTGATATACATGGATTGAAAGGATCTGATTGGAGGAATTTTGATTCAATAATAATTTTTTTATTATTATTCTTGTTCTTAGCTGACTAGGTTGGAAAATTATGTTACACAAGTGGTAAACTATAAATTCTAAGAGATTTATGATCTCTAGATGGTTGCTAAAGGAAACTATTTATATTTGATGGTCAGAGATGGATTTGAACAAGATATTTGGTGTAAAATAATTTTTAAATAATACGAGTTAGCATTTGGTGACCTGATTATTGATATAAGAAGATAAATTTGGGAAAATTCAGTTGCAAATCATGGATGCAGATGCTAAAGGGTGCTAGAAGAGGAAGATTCTGATTGCATAATGATCATAAATGGTTCAACAAGCTGTTCAACAGGGATCTACATTGTGCTACACTGGAGTTGTATTAGACATGAGGTAGATGTCATTTTTATAATTCATAAAATCTCAAATCATTGTAGTGATTAGTTTGTAAGGAAGTAAGCCTTCCTCATGGTTTTAGCCCAAGTATTTTCATTTGAGAAGTGAACTCTAGGAAGTGAGCCTAAATGCAAGTGAATTCCTGATATATTTTAATAGGTTCATACTTCTAACAAGGTACTTATTGTGGGTAATCAACCCCATTGTAGTATTTACCTCAATAAGGGTTTCCATGATAAAAATATGGTGTTAACTTGTGTGGATGTATTTCTAATTTGTGTATGCATGCATGGTTTATAATTCATTTGATCAGATCAGATTTAAGGGCTCACAATTTTAAGGGTTTTTAGGTTTTAAGGGTTTGAAGTTTAAGAGTGTAGGAATAAATAATTCACCCCCCACAAAAAAGAAACTATTATCTCTCCCTCTTTGAAAACAATGCCAAAGAAACTTTTTGTTAGGAATAGTCCCAAGAGATAACTGAGAGGGGGGAGTGAATCAATTATCTACTAGTTTCAATTATTTATCTAATTAAGCATACTTAAACATAAAGCATAAAGACAATTAAAGAACACTTGAGCACAATGCCAATATTTTGGTTATGGGGAAACCCAAATAGGTAAAACCCCAGTGGGAATTGACACCCACTAATAATCTACACTAGTGTATTATGATCCTTGTTAGAAGATAATTAACCCTATTAGGAGTTGTCTTTACAATGTATTTAGTACAGTGACCTGGTCAAGGGTCAAACCATGTTAGGATTCTTTTAAAATTAACCCTATTAGTGGTGAGGATGCATTGTCCAAGAGCACACTACTCAAATGAATGAAGGCTACAACCTTCTGAATAACAAATACACACTATATCTAGATCTTGGTGAACTATGCTTTGACCTACTATCTAGATCAATTCTAATGCATAGCACAAACAATTTACTTGGTCACATAGACAATCTGCTAATGGCTCAACACTTCACACACTCTGCTCTGCTCTTCACAATCAACTCTAAACCATACCATAACAATCACAAATGACTTACTATAAATATCTTTCCACTAAATGATATAATCAAGTCAACCTGTTAGAACCACCTTGAAATCATATTTGAGAAACCATAACATACTCCAATAATAATTATGTTAGCTCTACTAAGCACGCAACACATTCTGGGACCTGTCCAATATTAATAAATGTAGATGCACACTACACACTGTCAGCTCTACCAAAGTAACTGAAAATTTCTCCTCAAGCTGAATTACATCATTCCATCTTAACCAAAAATTAATAACTCTTCTCCAAGAACTAATCCAAGGGTGCATATCAAAATGATAGGTGCAACTCCTGAACCAATATATTCTTTTTCGACTCTTCTAAATAACACATGAAACTGCTACTGGTGAATAGCGATTGCATAAATTCACTTCTACTAATCATCAGACTCTATGTCCATGAATGTAACATCACTAACATGTCTCTATTGCATATCCAAATGCATAAGGCTCCATGATAACTATACCAAAAATCATTCACAGAACACTGGCTATAACTCTGTCAGGAACACTGCTGACACAAGCTGCTATATAACTGTTTGTACTAATAGTTAACCTCTACATCCATGATATCATGCTGATAACATGTCCATGATATATATACTAGAAGATTACTACATAATTCTTGCATGCATGCTACTTGCCATATGTTGTCATCAATGACAAACATACAGTCAATACTGGCTTGCTTGGAAAATCTCCAACAATCTTCCCCTTTGGCATTGATGGAAACATATGGAATGAAAATTTCCACCAATCCAAATGAATATTTCATTTATAAAATTCTCCATTTCCTCATCAAAACTCCCCCAAGGATGAATCCTCCATCTACTATAATATTTTTCAACATTCTCCATTTCCTCAACTGAACTGCTTCCATAACTAAATACTACTCCTCCTTAGTATATTACTCCTTCTTTTACTTCTATTTTTCATGACTATATATTACTCCCCATTTGACATCAATGGAAAAGGGTGCCAATTAGTTTAAGCACCAGTACTACTCTTGAAGTAGAGTAGATAGCCATCCATGAGTCCCTGAGGAATGATGTTGTTTCTTCTTTCTTCTAAGAAAAATCAGGGAAAGGAATTACTCCCAACTTCTCCCTAAGATACTCAAAAGTATCCTTTGGCAAGGGCTTTGTGAATATGTTTGCTAACTAATCTTTAGTACTCACATAGTCCACCTTGACTTCTTTCTCTACCACTTTCTCTCTTAGGAAGTGATACATGATCTCAATGTGTTTTGTCTTTGCATGCATCATAGGGTTCTTTGACATGTTGATAGTGCTAGTGTTGTCACAATGAATAACAATAGGATAATCAATCTAAATTCCAAAATCCCTTATGATTTGCTTGATCCACACAATTGTAAAATAATTTAGGGCTGCTGCAACATACTCAGCTTCTATTGTCGACTGAGAGATACAATTTTGCTTCTTGCTTGTCCAAGTGACAAGTCTATCACCAAGAAACACTGCTCCTCCTGATGTACTCTTTCTATCATCAACACATCCTACCCAATCTGCATTAGTATACACATGAAGGTCAACATTTTCTAAATTAGGATACCATAGAACATAGTCTATAATGCCTTGCAAGTATTTGAATATTCTTTTTACTACCATAAGGTGACTTTGTTTAGGCTCTGCTGCAAATTCTCCAACTACACCAACTGCATTGGAAATATCAGGTCTAGTTTGAGTAAGATAAATGAGTTTACCAATAATAGACTTGTACAATGTTATATCTACTACTGGTGATTCATCTTCTTTTGTAAGCTTGCATCTAGTTATCATAGGTGTCCCTACTGGCTTGCAATAATCCATCTTGAATTTCTTTAATATTTCTTTCACATACTTGGATTGATTAATGAAAATACCTTTCTCTGTCTACTACACATTCAATCCCAAAAATTATTTGATAGGTCCAATCATGCTCATCTCAAATTCACTCTGCATCTCCCTAAAAAATTCAACACTTAGTTTGTCATTACCTCCAAAGATAATGTCATCAAAAAATATAGCTACAAGTAGTAGTCCTTCAGATGTCTCTCTTATGAATAGATTACAATCTGCTGCTCCTTTCTTGAATCCAATTTTTGTTAAATATCCATCAAGTATCTCATACCAAGCTCTAGGGCCTTGCTTAATTCCATAGAGGGCCTTCTTCAATCTGCATACCATTTCAGGTCTATCTGATAGGGTGAATCCTTCGGGCTACTCAATGTATACTTCTTTTAGCTTTCCATTCAAGAATGCTGACTTAACATCCATTTGATAAACTTTGAAGTTTTTAAATTTTGCATAGGCTAGAAACAACTTAACAACTTCTAATCTACTCACTGGTGTGTATGTGTCTGAATAATCAATACCTTCTCTTTATGTATATCTCTTACATACTAATCTTGCTTTATTTCTTACTACTGTACCATCTTCATTCATCTTGTTTCTAAATATCCATTTTGTTCCAATCACATTGTTTTCACTAGGTCTTGGGACTAGTTCCCAAGTATCATTGTTGATAATCTGATCTAGTTATTCTTTCATAGCATCACACCAATCTGAATCATTACATGCATCTTAAAAAATTAAGGGTTCAATCTGAGATAGTAAACATACCACCTCATTGCTTGCATAAATCTTTTCTTTTGATGTTGTTGTGAATTTTATGCTCTGATCTCCAATGATGTCATCCTTAGAATGATATCTAGATGTAAAATTTGGAGCTTTAGGTGATATTGTCTCATCTACCTTTGGAGTTTCTTCTTCACTTGTCTCAGGGTCATTAAATAAAATATCAATACTGTCAAACATTTCTTTAACAACTATCTCACTAGTGGAGGGTATGGGTTCTTCTTCAATCATAGGTAAGAAATCATAATATCTTTCTTGACCATAAACTTTTCATCAATCTTAAAATGAGAACTTTCAATGATCTTCTTCAATTTTAAATTGAAACATCTATAAGCTTTTCTTTTAGAAGAGTAACCAAGGAAAATAACTTCATCACTTCTTGCATCAAACTTTGCTATTGCTTCATCCCTCTTGATATAGCACTTTGTTCCAAAGATTCTGAAGTATTTTATTGTGGCAAAATTACTAAACCATAGCTCATAAGGTTTCTTATCTGTGCCTGGTCTCAATTGTATTCTATTGATGGTGTAGACTATTGTATTGACCACATCTCTCTAATAGGTGTGTGCAACGTTTCCTTCAATCATGATGGTGCACGCTGTATGCACCCAAAAATGGTCGCCTAGACTTTGGGCCCCATTTATTCAATTTATCAATCCTGAATCATTTTGATCAATAATCAATATTTTCAACAATATCAATCTCTTGATCAAATCCTAATTTCGATCATATATTGGATTTTTATCCTTGGGCTAACCATTTATCCTAAGTCTTTATTTAATTAAAAGGAATATTTCCTCCCCTTTCAATTAAATAAAAAGCCCACCTTTTCCTCTTATCCTAAGTTGCACAAATAAAACATTATTCCTATTTTATAAAAAGGGAAAAAGTACTTTTGTCTCACATGAGGCTCAAAAGTCAACACTTCACTCTCATTGGAGGATATTTGTGCACATGGATTGCTCCTCTTTCAACCTCCACCGCTGATTAAGACCTTTTGCCTCTTAATCTCCATGGTCCATTTCACCTCATTTCTTATAAAAGGAGAGCTCTCTCCTTCTTTTGCACATCCTTGTTTTATGCTATTGTTATGCTGCAGGTTTTGGAGCTCTCTTTGAAGACACTCAAGCTTTGAAGCCTTAACATTCTTAGTTGCATTTCATAATAGTTTTGCTTTCATAGTTGCATTCATGGCATTCTTAGTGTAGATTTCCTTTTATGCAATCTCACATAGTCTAAATAGGAAGGATTTGTAATCCATTGCTATTTCCTTTCATAGATTAGTTGCATTGTACTTCCATTTTCATAGCATAGCTTGCACATTTGCATCTTCATCTTAGTTGCATTACATTGCATTTCATATTGGATTCTTGGAGATATTGGCATTGTTGCCCTTGTCTTCATTGTGAATCTCTCATTGTATGGTTGACTAGCAAGGTCACCTTCTTGTAGCTCTAGCTGAGAGCAAAACTCATAGTCCCTTGCAACTCCATGCATAGAGAGCTATGAGCCGCTTTGTGAGGCCTCACTCTTGAGTAACCTTGCATGTAATGGTTCATAGAAGTGCATATTTTAGTGTGTACATTTCTGGCGCCCACCGTGGGGCTGAGTAGATTAGCTTTGTCCCTTTTAATTCTGCATTTTTCATCATTTTCGGATTAATTTTCAGAAAAATCTGCGTCTCTGGTTTTCTGTCTCAGATTATCGCGCGACACTTCTCAGAAATATCGCGCGATATACTTCCTGTCTGGGCGCGATACTTCACCCGGAAAAAGTATCGCACGCATATAGTGAAGTCTATCGCCTGGCATCGGGTGAAGTATCGCCTGGCATCATGCGAAGTATCGCTCGACTGGGGAAGTATCGCCCGACTATAGGAAATAGTATCGCGCGATACTGTTGGAGACTGAGAAATATCGCCTGGTCTGGCAGAGACTTGCGCTTTCAGTTTTTTTTGTCCGAATTCGACTATTTTAGCTTGCTGTTTTGTTTTACTTTGTTTAAATAGGTCTAACCTGCATTTTTTAGCTTAAATCCATTAGATTATTGCACATTTACATTTGGATTTTGATTTTGCTAACATTGTGGGCCTAACAAGTTGTGTTTGTAGGTGCTCTCCTTTGCTTAAAAATTGCTAAAAACGCATGTCAAAGAGGGCTACTAACAGTTTTTGCAAGGCTGCCCAAGCATAAAAACAAAAAAAAAAATTTCCATTTCTTGCTTATTGTTATTTTCCTTTCATTTGTGGCATTCACTAATTGTGTTAGGAATCTTAATACCTTGTGAAAGGGATTTTGAGGTGGTAGGAGAAGTATGCTCTTCACCTTTAGGTGAATCAGAAAATCTTGACCCATCTTAAGGTTTTGGAAGCAAGGGGGTAATTGATCTCTTCGTTTGGTGTGTTTGGGAAAAATTCTTGAGATAGGGGAGTATGCTCTTCACCCTTGTGGTGAATCAAAAACCTTGAACCTCAAGATTTGATCCATTTTGTTTAGTTTAGGAATCCTTTAGAGGGCCTGCTCTTGAGCAATCAAGAGGAACGACTCAAGTGGGGACAACCTTGTCATCATTCTCCTTGGTGGCAAGTGATTCCAACTCACTATAATCTCAAGGCTATCAAGGACACCAAAAACCTTGGTAGACATAACACTTGTCTTTGTTTGATGTGAGTAGCTCATGGGATTGCGACCATGAGGAAAACATTGAACAAGAATGCTTAAGGTACTCTTGAGGCCGCGAGGTCCTAGTCCTTTATGAGGAGCAAGAGGGGTGTTGTGAATGGAAATTCTTATTAAGAACCATTAGATAGAAGCCACCCTCTTTTAGCCGCTTATCTTCTTAGTGCAAGGATTGATCCAAGTGGTTTACCCGGATCACCTTAAGATACTCACCAAATGTGTCCCTTTGGTTGTGTCATTTTGACATTTCCATGACAAAGCCAATATCTCTTGTGGGTAACCACTTGGTGTGAGGCAAGGGGGCATCAAGTTGTGGGCTAAGTTGATAAGTAATGAGCCTTGTCTTGTAGGTAGATATTGCTTGAATTGTCTTTGATTGTGTGATACCAGTGTAAACGTTCTCAACATACAAACAATCGGTAGCATTCATAGGGTGCTTTTTCAATTTTGATATCACAAGTGTCTGTCTTGGCAAGGTTTCTTTTGCCCTTGTTTCAAGTGTTTGAAGACATGTTTGATCCTTTACTGTTTGCAAACCTGTCCAAATGCTGTTGAATTTGTGACTGAAATCGAAGACATCAACCCTCAGACTGAAAATTTTGACCAAACAGACCCAAAAATGCAAATTTCACACAATTCTGGTCAAGAGTTGAATAATTCTGCAACAGTATCGCGCCCTGTAAGGTGAAGTATCATGCGATACTTCGCACATGCTATAAATATCGCCCCCTTTGAAGAGAAATATCGTGCGATAGTTCGCCCTTGACGGACTATCGCCCTGCCTGCCTGGAGTATATCGCCCTCTAGTGTTAAGAAGTATCGCCTGTCTTAGGGCGAAGTATCGCACGGGTATAGGTTTATCGCCCCAGTAGCCTGGAGTATATCGCCTGGTTCATTTTTGTCGTGCTTAAATTTTGGTCAGTTTCAGTTGCTGTCAATTAGGCCAGGTCTTAGAACAGGCTTCTCACCCTGACGTTTGAGATCTGTCTTGACTCCAAATCTCTGGTTCTTAGTTCTCCGGGATAGCATCATTTGATTTACAAAGTCACTTTGGAATAATTGTCAAGTTAGAAAGCCATTCTTGGTGCCAAGGTTCATCTTTAAAATTGTTAGCTATATTCTGGGAAAATTTCAGTTCTCTTATTGTCCAAATCGCTTTCATTTTCAATTATCTTTTGGCCTAGTCCAACTTCCTGATTCAAAAGTGCAAGGGTAGTCACCCTTTGATTTGAAGCACCTCTTTGACAGTGTTGGTAAAGCCCCCTTTCTTTTCTTTTTTTTCATATTTCTTTGGACAATAGAGGATTTCGATTATCCTAGTTTGGTGTTGACAC
Source organism: Chamaecyparis obtusa (assembly GCA_027943335.1). Lineage (NCBI taxonomy): Eukaryota > Viridiplantae > Streptophyta > Pinopsida > Cupressales > Cupressaceae > Chamaecyparis > Chamaecyparis obtusa. Next base: position 265,261 of record BSBK01008994.1, read on the forward strand.
TTTGAAAGGTCACCTTATCATTGAGAATATCTCTCTTTCATGTCAGTTACGACAAGGTACCAAGTTAATCAAGGGAAGCAACCCCCTGTTGCCTTTAGCCAGTTACCACCTATCAAGACCCATCGACAACCTAAGGGAAAAGGACCCCTTTTTGACCAATCTCCTAAGAGTGAATCTGAGGTTTGTTTTAATCCGGGAGCTAACCCTAGTGAAGTGAGCACCTCTTTCATACCACTTTCATCAAGTATGGACATGAGTTACACTTTCACCCGACAACAAAGAGAAGCCATGAATCAAACTCTCGAGGATATCTTTCAACGACACAGAGGAGAGTATGGTGGTTCTTCTCATGCCAGTCCACCCGGGTCACCTCCTAACAATGCGAGGTATTTTGATGCTCATCAACGAGCTGAAAGACAGCATAAGTCAGCCCACTCAGATTCAGGGTCACAACACGAAGACCAGAACAACGAATCTAGTGATCACCATATCAACGCAGCTAATGCAATAAGGCATTCAAGACAAACCTCCCGACTTAAGGACACTTCTCGATATGCAAATACAAGATTAAGAAGCATTGAGAGAGAGAAGCAAGCCTACTTAGATGAACAGGCTGCAAAAAAGGAAAAATTCTGACAACTAGAGGAAGAGGAACGTGCATTGTTGGATATACAGAAAAGAGTCACCCAAGAAGAAGAAGATAGACTCTATGCACAACAACTCCAAAATCGATCTAACAAGAGGGGAGCCAATAGTGGGACCAACTCGCCCCCATCTACCCCTTCCCCTAGCCCTCGAAGAAGATCAAAGACACCCTCACGATCCCCAAGTCCTAGAGGAAGAAGGACTTCAAGATATGACTATCATAGGAGACAATCGTCTCATAGACATTCAAAGCAACCCTCCCAACGAGCACATCATGGCTCACAACATGGAGGTAGTTATGCTAAATCTGATCATATGGACTTCATGACTATGCAACAAGAACCATCCTTTCAAGCCTATGTGGAGCAATACGTGGAACAAAACAAAGACCAATTTTTGGAAAGTCTTATCAACAAAGGCGCTAAAGTTTCATATAACTTTGATGTTCACCAAAAAATCAAGAAACAGAATCCTTCAACTGATGAGTTAATCTTACAAATGCAAAAGGATATAGACAGAATGAAGGCTCCCAAGAGTACATTTCATTTGGACTCCATATGTCCTAATCCCATTGACAAAAGTGTGGTGATGGTAGAATTTCCTAAGAAAGTTGAATTTCCAACATACGACAAATATGATGGCACGGGTGACCCTCATGACCATGTTCGACAATTCTACATAATGAGCTTTTCCTTTCACCACGAAGACTCCTATTTGCTGAGATTATTCCCAAGGAGTTTAAAAGGTCAAGCCATGGAGTGGTTCACCAACCTTTCCCCTCCAGTAAGGGCATTTAGAGAACTTGTCCAAAGATTTGTGCAACATTTTACTTACAATTTATCTAGGTCGGTCACCATGCTTGATTTGTGTAAACTTAAGCAAAATCAAGGGGAATCTTTTGTCACCTTTTTGCAATGATGGAGGCGATTGTGTTCGAAATACCCAAGGACAATCCCTGAAGAAGAGAGAATTGATATCATTGTGAACAATCTAATACCAGAACTCAAATATGAAGTCAAGAAAATCCCATTTAATTCCTTTGATACTATGATAGAGGTGGCATGTCGCATTGAGGATGTCCTAAAAGAACAAGGAATTTTGGCTAAACCAACAAATAACAACAATAGCCAAAATAACAATACTAATGGTAACAAGGACAAAAAGAACTCTTATTGGAACAAAAATAAGCAAGTCGTCAACGACGGAGTTGTTGATTCATCTCAAGCCAAAAATGAAGGAGTTCTTAATCTCTCTCATGCAGTTCAAGCTATGAAGTTGCAAACATCATCAACGCCACAAGACAAACCTCAGTATCAAAAGAGATCTAAAACGGAGAAAAGACAATTCACTAAATTGGGAGAATCCTATGCAGATGTTTTTAAGACACTAGTCGCTCATAATCTGGCGCACCCACAGGATCCTACAAAACATCGAATACTAGATCCTTTACCTCATTGGTGGGATGCTAAGGCTTTTTGCGTTTTCCATAATGGGATTGGACACGACATAGAAAATTGTTTTAAACTCAAACATCTGGTCCAAGACCTTATTGAGAAAGGACAATTACAAGTGGATGGGTTAACTACTAATGCAGACCATAAAGCCTTTAAAGAGCCCTTGCCTAAATATGAAAAAGGAGAGAATTCTAGCAATAAGAATGGCAAGGCGGCTATTAACTATACATACACACATGCTGATAATGTGATTAACATGCTTGAAGTGGCTGACGATAATATCAACATGGTGAGAAAGAAAGATCCTTACAGACATAATGTGGACTCAATTCCTATGACTAATGAAAGACCCGCTGTGGTGATAAGAGGTCCTCACACACAAGGAATGCCCCGATCCCTCAATGTTGTCACTAGGGGTCAGGCTCAAGCACCCATTATCATCAAAGGTCCTAGCACTAGCAAGTCTAAACAGCCCGTGTCCAAAGGTGCTCCTCCAAAATCTGTCGTTGGTCCTGATTCCAATTATAACCTTATTGACCAACTACAACGTACACCCGCTCAGATATCTATTTTTGAGCTTTTAGAATTGTCTCCTAAGCACAAGCGCGTCCTCGAGGACGCTTTGCGAGAAGCCAATGTCCCTAATAACTTAGATATCGACCAATTCCAAAACATGGTCAACCATTTGGCTAGCCCTCATTTCCTCACCTTCTCAGAAGAAGATGACAAATCCATTAGTCACCCACATAATTTGGCCTTACACATCGAGGTCATGATTCATAAAACCCGTGTTAGGCGTGTACTGATAGATGGGGGTGCGGGGCTCAATATTTGTACTTTGAGTTTGCTGCTAGCTCTAGGGTATTCCGAGAACGTCATTGACACAAAGAAAAGAATCACAATCAAAGCATATGACGAAGCAGAAAGAAGTTCTAAGGGATTGGCTGTTTTGCCTATTCGTATTGGTCCTGTAGAAAGAGACATATTATTCCAAATTGTTGATGTTGGACCTCTCACCTACAACATTTTGCTAGGTAGGCCATGGATTCATGAAATGCAGGTAGTCCCATCGACATATCACCAGTGTGTTAAGTTCCCCCATAATGGTGTAGAAATTTGCATCCCGGGAGACAGTGCTCTATCAGTTAATAACATTTCCGTGGGATCACATGTACCTTTGAATAGAGAAGCTGACAATCCTAGTAGTTCACTTGAACAATGCAAGCAGAAATTCAAGACCATGGACCTTGGGATGGGAGATTATAAGATTGATTCTTTTACAAAAATGCCAATCTCTCCTAGGTCTTATGGGAGACCCTCCCCAAATGTGAAGCCTTCGTCATCGGCAATGACGTTATTTGGGAAATTTATTGAGTCTTCGGTCCCCATTCAAGAAGAGAAAGAGGAAGTTGCTGTAAGGAACTGGATATATCACGAGGAGAAATACAAACATAATGAGAATTTTGCTCCTTCACCTGAAACTTATGGGAAAGGATATACACTGGTTAAAAATATGGGATATCCGGGATTTGGTCCCCTTAGTCATAGGCTGGACGCTAAAGCTGAGCCTCTTGATCATGCTCTTTTTGGACGCAAAAATAAGTCCACGATTGGCTTAGGTTTTGACAATAAGAAGCAGAAAGGTATCCCTGTCCCAGCTGCAACGGACAGTGATAGTGATGCAGATTATACACCCGATCTCTCCAACCAACAAGATGTGTCTAATGATTGGGTGCCCTCAACGAATCTCCTTTGGGGAGATTCCACAGATTTGATGCTTAATAATCCTACTATCCCAGCTGCGACGGATAGTGATTGTGTGACTTCTAGATCGACAAAGGAAAGTGTTACTGTCCTAGCTGTGACGGATAGTACCAATACTAGCACTAGAGAGGGGGAAACCCTTCCTAACCTTGAGGCTTCTACATCACAAGGCCTAAATGATGACTCAGAGACAGACTCCCATGAATATGAATGGGATTCACTTTCAGATGCAACAATTGATCTAGATGTGGATATTATCCATGCCTATAGTACCCAACCCGATGCAACTAACGATCCTAGTGTCAGACTAGAGGATTTCCCTCCTCAAATCGCCTTAGTAGACGACACTTCGTTTGACAGGATGAGCCCCAATTTAGGTATTTTAGGAGAAGACTTGATGAGCTCCGATTATATGGTCACCAGAGATGACACCTTTCACATTAACAACATCGAACCTACCATTGACTTGCCCCTTGTCCACTTTGACCTGATTGACTGGCCCCAGCGCCACCACGAGCCCACATTCCTCACATTTCGCAACGATTACGAAATTGCTTGCTATCTGAATGCTCTCGAACCCGTGGCTTCTTCCACCAGTGAACCAACAACCAGCATGACGGAGCCTGATATTAAGTACCTCAGTCTCAAAATAAAAGAGAAAAAGAAAAATAGGTCTGATGGCGAAAACCACTTTGTGGCGGTGTCAGAACCAAAAATAGTAAAAAGAAATGACGCATCCAAAGGTGAAAACCTCTTTGAGGCACCTAAGGATGGGGTACTTAATAACTTGCCGAGTTATTTCCAGGATAGATCATCAATATTGATTGAACCAACAAAGCCGGTCAATCTAAACACAGAAGAAAATCCTTAGATAGTCCATCTTGCTCAGTCTTTATCAAAGGAAGAGACCAAGGCATGTGTACAGTTTTTACAGAAAAAGAAAATTAATTTTGCATGGACCTACTTAGACATGCCAGGGCTTGACACAAATCTCATAATGCATCACTTATCTATAGCTCCAGGAGTCAAACTAGTCAAACAGAGATTAAGAAAAATGCATCCACATATAGCTCTACTTGTCAAAGGAGAATTAGAAAAGCTTTTGAAAGCTGGATTTATTAGAGCCATCGATTATGCAGAATGGATCTCAAACATAGTACCGGTCTCCAAACATGATGGGTCCATTCGTGTCTGCACAGATTTTAGAGATCTAAACAAAGCATGCCCAAAGGATGACTTTCCACTTCCAAACATTGACATGATAGTGGACATGACGACGGGCTATGACATATATTCCCTAATGGATGGTTTCTCGGGGTATAATCAAATCAAAATAGCTCCTGAAGACCAAGAGAAAACAGCATTCACATGCGCATGGGGAACCTATTGTTGGAACGTCATGCCATTCGGGTTAAAGAATGCAGGAGCAACCTACCAAAGAGCTATGACAACTATCTTTCATGATATGATGCACAAAAATATGGAAGATTATGTGGATGATACCCTGGAAAAATCAAGAAAAAGGGACACACACCTCAATGATCTGGAAGTAATTCTAGATCGTATGGAACAATTTCAACTCAGATTGAATCCAAAGAAGTGCGCATTTGGCGTCACCTCAGGCAAACTTTTAGGATTCATAATATCAGCAAAAGGTATCGAGGTTGATCCCAAAAAAGTCCAAGCAATCCTAGATATGCCACCTCCTCGAAATATCAGCCAAATGAGAAGTCTTCAAGGACGTCTTCAATCCATTAGGAGGTTTATTTCTTAGCTTGCAGATAGAGCGCAACCCTTCAACAAGACATTGCATAAGGGTGCTTTTTGTGTTTGGAACGAAGATTGTCAAAAGAGCCTAGATCAGATCAAACAATACTTGGCTAATCCTCCGATCTTAATGCCTCCTATTCCAGGGAAACCATTGCTTCTATATATCTCAGCTACAGACACTTCCCTGGGGGCATTATTGGCTCAAACAGATGATACTGGGAAAGAACGGGCCATCTACTATATCAGCCGTACTCTAGTCTCTTATGAGATCAATTACAATAATATTGAGAAGTCTTGTCTCGCGGTGGTGTTTGCTTCTCAAAAGTTGCGCCACTACATGCTTGCTCATACCATACACTTGATTGCCAAAATTGATCCCCTTAAATACTTGCTTGGTAAGGCTGCCCTGACGGGTAGACTTGCTAAATGGATGATGGTCCTCACTGAATTTGACATAGAGTATGTTGAAAGGAAGGCAATCAAAGGACAAGCTATTGCTGACCAATTAGCTGATTTTCCAATCCAAGATAGTATGCCAGTCCAAGTGGAATTCCCAGATGAACACATCTTATATACCACTACTCGCACTTGGACAATGTTCTTTGATGGCTCCCGCATGCAAAATGGATCAGGTGCTGGAGTATTATTTGTTTCTCCACATGGGTACAACATTCCGAAGTCTTATAAACTATTATTCCCATGTACCAATAATATTGCAGAATATGAAGCTTTAACTAATGGTTTGAAAATGGCTATAGAATGGAATATCACAGAATTACATGTCTTTGGGGATTCTCAGTTAATCATCAACCAAGTCAATGAAGAGTATCAAACCAAGGATGACAAATTGATACCCTATAAAAAGATGGTTGATTCTTTGAAACGCTATTTCACCTTTGTGACGTTTCAACAAATCCCTAGGATAGAGAACAAAGCTGCAGACGCCATGGCCACATTAGCTTCACTTCTTCAGTTGGAGACACATGAATCCAGATTTGAATTCCTAGTGGAAGAGCTACACCATCCCATCTTTGACTCATCTGAAAGCCGTGTCATTTGTGCCATTATCACACACGAGTCTTCCCGATATGGTGCTATCTATTCATATCTTCATGATGGCATCATCCCTGACACATTCACCCGCTCCGAACACCGAAATCTCATCCGTAACGCCTCTCGCCACACCCTCATCTCTGGTGACTTATATAGAAGGGGTTTAGATGGGACACTCCTTAGGTGCTTGGAAAAGGAGGAATCCAACCAAGCGTTAGCTGACATCCACGAGGGCATTTGTGGTGGGCATTCTAATGGTCTGGCCATGGCCTGAAGGTTGCTTAGGGCGGGATATTATTGGCCCACAATGCAGATAGACGCAGTCACCTTTGCTAAGTCATGTGAAAAATGTCAGAAACACGGCAACCTGATTCATGCTCCGGGTAGGGAGCTGATTCCTTCTATTTCTCATTGGCCATTTCAGCGCTGGGCCTTCGATCTGGTTGGGCAAATTCACCCCAACTCATCAGGTGGACACAAGTTCATTATTACTACCACTGACTACTTCACAAAATGGGTGGAGGCCGTACCACTTTCTGTTGCCTCAGGAAGGACCATTTCTTTGTTCATCTTGAACCATATCATTTGCCGATTTGGAGTGCCTTCTGAGATCATTACTGACAATGGAGGCCAATTTAAGAATAAAGACCTAAAGCACCTATGCAAAAAGTTTAAAATCAAGCAACATTGGTCCTCCGTATATTTCCCACAAGGAAACGGACAGGCAGAAGCTTCTAACAAAACCATTCTTAAGATTCTTCATAGAACAGTACACAAGAATGGTAGGGATTGGCACTTACAAATCAATCCAGCACTATGGGTTTACCGAACAAGTATTCGCACACCTACAGGAGCCACTCCTTTCTCTCTCACCTATGGCGCTGAAGCAATATTACCTTTAGAAGTCGAGATACCATCCCTCAGAGTCTCACTCAAAGGTTTGATTACAGATGAGGATTACCGTGCCATGAGGTTGCAGGAACTAGAACTTCTAGATGAGAAGCGTAAGGCTTCCTTTGATCATATGAAAGCGTATCAGAAATGTATGTCCAAGGCATTCAACAAGAAGGTTCGCCCTAGAGAATTTCAAATAGGTGATCTTGTTTTACGAGAAAACCCTAAGAACTAACAAAACAGAGAGCAAAAGGGCAAGTTTGAACCTAACTGGCTTGGACCATATGTCATCACAGCTGCTTTTGGTACTGGTGTGTATTTACTGTCAGATCCTGATGGAGAACAGCTCCCTGATCCCATCAACATTGTGCACCTTAAGAAGTTCTATGCTTGATGCCCGTTCTATCTGGGGGCATCTTTTGTATATATCTTATTGGTCCTGAAAAAATTCCAAAAAAATTGATATATGATGCTGAAAAAATCCTAAAAAGCATAAAAAGTCCTGAAAAAAAATACAAAAAAAATAAAAAAATAAAAAATAAAAAAATAAAAATATTCAAAAAATCAAAAAAATAGAAAAAATGCCTTGGTGAAAACCTAGCAATAGGCGCCTTGGTAGCAAAAAAATCAAAAAAATGAAAAAATGAAAAAAGAATCCAAGTGGTGAAAACCTGGAAACAGGCGCTACTTGAGGCCTTTGTACCCCTATTTGTTAGCATGTGTCCTCGACACTTAAACACTTCCCATCATGCCTTGACCTTATTTGGCCTAGTCTGGAATTGGTCTTTGTCTTTGTCTAGGGGGCATAACTGTTAGTATTGGTCCTTTAGGTGCGTTTGTCTCTTGGGGCATTTCACAACAGGTGTTTTTCAACACCACCCCAAACAGTGTTTTTCAACACTACCCTTGCGTCAAGTGTTTCTTAACACTTATCAGATATCTTACCCAACAGTCTCGCATGATGCGATATTTCCCATTTGCAGATAAGATACTCAGAATTTGACTCTATGACCAACACACACGCACTTAAACAATCAACTCGCTGGCGATATGATGACTTTATTTTTCTTTGTGTGCTGTCTATGAGGATTTCTTTGATGAGTGATCTCTCCCTGAGAAGTTTTCAATGATGCATAGCTAGAAGACTGAGGGAATGAGAACATATTTTCTTTCTTTATCTGCTTGTGGGTATATTTTGTTGATCCTAACTATCATGAGCATTTATGCTGGTCCTACTTGACACTATGGATTGACAAGGTATTATCCTTGACTATTTTGCGAGTGCATGCTTTTAGCTATCCTGACTTTCATGTGTCTTGATACAAGCATAATCTCGCCATATCAAACTTAGGTAATCTTACTGCATTAGTCATCTTGACCTATATGTCTTTGATGCCTAGGTAAGATTTCCACATTTCTATCTGATAAAGATCATATTCATATCCACATAGTAATGCTAGTGTGCATTGTATGATCTTACGACGCTACCAATAACGCTCGATGATGATAATTAGATGTCTATAAGCGTTGTGACCTTGCAAGTCAACCACTTTCATAGTAGCTTGCATTTTTAGGGTCATGTTAGTCTAGTCTTGCATCTTGCACATGGAGAGAGCTCTCATTTTCATCCTACATGGACCTGTTAGTCAACTGCGCTCACTTTCTCTCCTTCTTGATCATGTCTTTCGCTCCTTGTCTTTTTCATCTCGAACCTGTTCCTGTTCATCACAAGGGGTTAATCACATCATCATATCTATATCAAAAACTATCATTTTCAAGAAACATAAGTCTACATCATACATATGAGAATTAAACATACAACTATGAGAGAGAACATACATAAGCACATACATAAGCATTTTTGAGCAAAATGATAAGACAATATACATAAACTGATACATCCATCACAAGTGAGACAAATACACATGATACATCGAACATCCAGTAATCTCATAAATCAATAAATGTCATGATATACAATATGAGATCCCAAAATCTGGATCAAAAGTCTCAAAATATGTCCAAACAACCTAAGACCTAACCCTAAGACTCGCTACCACCCTCGTGAGGAGCTCGTGGTGGTGGAGGAGGCATAGCTCTCTTATCAAATGCCACGTCTGATACCCTTTCCCGCTGAGAGTATGATGGTGCTCTCTCACCCTCTGGGACGGCCTGCAGATATAAACCGTGATAGTAAGCAGCTCTCGCTGACTCCCATCGGAGCTCCAATGCCTCGGCCTGTGCCATCGCCTCACGGCGTGCTATCTCTGCTCTGAGATCAGCTATCTGCTGATCTCGCTCTGCCCTCAGATCTAGGAGCTGCTGATCTCTCACAGCTATAGTGGTCCGCAGCTGCTGTATCTCTATTTCCTGAGCCTGTATCTGGGCTCTCAGGTCCTCTCCCCCCGCAGGCTGCTCCTGCTGTACCTCTGCCTGCCGGCGAGCTGGTCTCGCCTCCTCCTCAGGAGTAGCTGATCTCTGTCTCCGTGGCCATTTCCGGCCACTTGATCCCGACCCCTCTCCTCTCTCCATCCTCCTCCCTCTCCCCCTCCCGCCATCTCCTCCATCTCCTCCCTCCTCTCCTCCATCCCCTCTGTCCCCTCCGTGCCCTCCGTCTCCTCCCTCTCCTCCCGGCGCTGGCACCTGAGCATCCGGTACTGTAAATCGAGGGAATGGTACCCTCCGCCGCTCTGCTCTGTAAGCTCCATCAGCCCCTGCGTCTGTCACATCTGGGAAATAATCCCAAGGCTCGCTCCTGATAGCTGTTGTCTCTGCGACAGCCTGCTGATAATCCAGCATGGGTAGCCACCCATGCCCCTCCTCGTCTCTGGCCCTGGCATATGTGGTAGTCTTTGTCGAGACTCGCTGCTGCCTCCCGAACTGCCACCACACCCGACTGATGCAAAACCTCTCTATGATATCCGCATATCGACCTACCAGTGGCCGACTGCACAGCATATAACTCAGCTCCTCTGCAGCATCCCCCCAAACCTCCACCTCCCTGTATGGCCTCCATGTGAATGAGGCTATCTCATCCAGAATCTGTCTGTAATAGGTCACATCCCTTGAATGGGCATGTGATATAAACCCTATGTACCTGTAAATAAAGGGGTACCTCCTCTCCCTCGGCTGAACCCTGGGGCGCACCACAGCAATGTGCTCCCATGCCCATACCTGTGCCAGGATGGCACCACATGCCCATGTCCGACCGTCCTTATAGACGATCTCATGCAGCTCATGATACATCTCTGCTAGGATCGCAGGCCCCCATGCCATCCGTCGGGGTCTGCCTACCAAGTCTACCAGTAGTCTGCCCCATCCGAGCGGGAATCCCTTCTGACTGCGATCAGTCATCAGGATCTGTGAAATGATCGATGCCACAATACATGGCACCGGATAATCTCGGTCGAAGTCATCAAGCAGTCGCTCCCAGCTGACATGCCTGTCTAGGATGGTCACATCCTGAAACATCTCCTGAATCAACCGACGCCCCTCAGTGACGTCCTGATCATAGTATACCTGTGACAACACATAAATCATGTTAGTTTTCATCTTTTGGAAATATTACATTTTACATGACTATCTTAAAAACATGATTATACTTACAGGCTCTCCGTGGCATGGAACTCGGAGGATCCTATAGACATTCTCCAGTGTGATGGATGCCTCGCCTGTAGGAAGGTGGAAGGTGTTGTGCTCGCTGTGCCATCTCTCGGCCAGCGCAGTCAACAACCCATGGTCTGCTCGGATATAGGGGTACCTCAACAGATACCAGAATCCCATAGCCCTGATATCGGCATTGCCCGGATCATCCAGATCTCGGACACACCGCAACCCAGTCACCTTCGGCGCTCTGATGATGAGCGCCGGAAAAACCTCCTGCAAGCCAAAACTAAACCCGTTGTTAGTACATATCATGATGGATGTCCAAAAAAAAAAACTCAGTATAAAACATCTTAAAAACGTAACATTGTCTAGACCCATGTCATTTTTGCTCAAAAATGCATTAAAAATCAAATTTTTCAAATGGGCGATATTCTTTTTTGGAGAAGTATCATGCGATACTTCTCCCTATAGTAGGGCGATAAACCTTATGTCGAGCGATACTTCACCCGCTATCACGCGATCTTTCGCCCAGTATCGTGCGATACTGATGCCCAAAGCGTGCGATACTTTTGGGGCACGCGAAGTATCGCGCGATACTTCTCCCCAAAGCGCGCGATACTTATAAAGTATCGCGCGATATTTCGCCCAACCAAAAATTTTGAAATTTAAAATTTGATAAAAACGTGCTAAAAAACCTATTAAATGCTAGAAATGATCAAAAAGCTCGAGTTTTTCGAAAACATACCGGGGCAGGATAGTGTGGTGGCCGGTTATGCAACTGGGCACGCTCGAATCGATGCCTGTGGACGGGAACTCCTGCTTGCTGAGCCATTTTCTCTTTCTAAAGCTCTGAAATTCTCAAATCACTAAAAGACAAATGATTTTTGAAAATGACATTTTGACCCCTTTTATAGCATTTTGACTTTTTGACCTAATTTTCAAAACACTTCGGAATTGCGCGAAAATTGCACCCCTAGCTAATTTCGACGTTCTGGATCCATTTTCAGACTCGAAATCAAAATCCGAGGTCATCTTCATAGTCAAAATCGCATTTCAAATTTTCCCTTTCTTTCAAGCAGTTGATTGACCTTTGAGGCATAATTTGATTTTCGGTGGAATTTCTTCCCTTTCATGTCTCTCAATTTTCTAGTCTTTCATTCGCCCTATCTCTTTTCTTCTAGCTCATCGCTGGGGCATGTTTCATTGCCTAATGGTTATCCTGTTATCATTTACATTCGATTATGATTTCATTATGATTTGGTCAAATCTTTATCAGTTCACTGTCTCTCCTCTAACAGATTTCGATTTCGATTCCGAGGGGGCAGTATTTATGGGATTCTCATCCCTAATTCTCTTGATTTTCCTGATTCAGACATTTTTTGTGAGCTTTTGCTCAAAACTTGAGATTCTTATCTCCCATTTTTAGACATTGATTATTTCCTAGCAACGACGGTGATAGTTTTGTCTAAAGCTTGATTTGCACCTAGCAGCGACGGTGTTGGTCTAAGCTTTTGTTTATGTTTTGTCCAGATGTGATCCCGAATCGACCTCATATTTGAGTTGTTTTGTGATCCCAAATCGATCTCACATTTCAATTCTTCTTTGACTACATGTGTTCCCAAATCAATCACACATTAGTCAAAGAGGGGCAAATGTATGCACCCAAAAATGGTCGCCTAGACTTTGGGCTCCATTTATTCAATTTATCAATCCTGAATCATTTTGATCAATAATCAATATTTTCAACAATATCAATCTCTTGATCAAATCCTAATTTCGATCATATATTAGATTTTTATCCTTGGGCTAACCATTTATCCTAAGTCTTTATTTAATTAAAAGGAATATTTCCTCCCCTTTCAATTAAATAAAAAGCCCACCTTTTCCTCTTATCCTAAGTTGCACAAATAAAACATTATTCCTATTTTATAAAAAGGGAAAAAGCACTTTTGTCTCACATGAGGCTCAAAAGTCAACACTTCACTCTCATTGGAGGATGTTTGTGCACATGGATTGCTCCTCTTTCAACCTCCACCGCTGATTAAGACCTTTTGCCTCTTAATCTCCATGGTCCATTTCACCTCATTTCTTATAAAAGGAGAGCTCTCTCCTTCTTTTGCACATCCTTGTTTTATGCTATTGTTATGCTGCAGGTTTTGGAGCTCTCTTTGAAGACACTCAAGCTTTGAAGCCTTAACATTCTTAGTTGCATTTCATAATAGTTTTGCTTTCATAGTTGCATTCATGGCATTCTTAGTGTAGATTTCCTTTTATGCAATCTCACATAGTCTAAATAGGAAGGATTTGTAATCCATTGCTATTTCCTTTCATAGATTAGTTGCATTGTACTTCCAGTTTCATAGCATAGCTTGCACATTTGCATCTTCATCTTAGTTGCATTACATTGCATTTTATATTGGATTCTTGGAGATATTGGCATTGTTGCCCTTGTCTTCATTGTGAATCTCTCATTGTATGGTTGACTAGTAAGGTCACCTTCTTGTAGCTCTAGCTGAGAGCAAAACTCATAGTCCCTTGCAACTCCATGCATAGAGAGCTATGAGCCGCTTTGTGAGGCCTCACTCTTGAGTAACCTTGCATGTAATGGTTCATAGAAGTGCATATTTTAGTGTGTACACACGCTATGTCAAGGATGATCATATTCCTTCTCTCTACAATCCCATTCTACTAAGGGGTTCTAGGTGCACTTAACTATCTTTTTATGCCATGTTCTTCATAGTACTGATAGAATCTGTCAGAGGTGAATTCTCCTCCTCTATCGAATCATAGACACTTTATCTTTAGTCTAGATTCATTCTCAACCTTAGCTTTGAATATTTTGAACTTCTCAAATGCTTCTGACTTAACTTTCAAGAACACAACCTACATCATTCTACAATAGTCATCTACAAAAAAAATGAAATACCTTTCACCATAGTATGATCTTGTTTGAGTTGGTCCACAAAGGTCTATATGAATCAGATCCAACTTGTTCTCTATTGAATTATGCTTGCTCCTAAATGAATTCCTCACAGGCTTTCCCATTACACATTCCCTGCATATATTATCTATTGGCTTTTCTATGCTAGGTAGGTCTCTTACTGCCTTAACATTACTAATCTTTACTATGTTATTAAAATTGATATGACATAGTATTTTGTGCCATAACCAACTGTCATGTACTTTAGCAACAAAACAACTTGCTTTTGGATTAAGCTGAAAAATATTTCCATTATTTTTTGATCCTGATGCAATAATTTCTCCTTTTTTATTGTTAATGATGCACTTGTTTCCATTTAATTCCAATTTGTAACCTTTGTCAACTATCGAACACTTAGTAGGTTATGTTTCAAACCATCAACATAAAGAACATCATCAGTGCTATTCTTTCCATCCAAGGTGATGGCTCCTCTACCAATGATGGGTTTGGGAGTGTTATCTCCAAATCTAACCATACCTCCTTTGTATCTATCTAAATGAACAAATCTATCTTTGTCTCCTATCATGTGATGTGAGAAACCATTATCAATGATCCAATCTATCCTGATGTCAGCTTGTGAAATCAGAGCTAATTCTTGTGAAACCTTTTCATCTTTAAGAGAAATGAATCCAATTTCTTCTTTTCTTTATTCTTCATCTGATACTCCATCTCTAGCATAATAGCATTCCTTTGTATGCTTGGGCTTGTAGTTATTTTGGTACCTTTTAACTCGTGTAGGAAACTTAGATGCAAAGTGACCAATCTTATTACAAGAAAAGCATTTAAATGAAAATTGACCTTCATATTTCCCTTTTCCTTTCTTTTCTCTTTTAGCAATCATAGTAATGAAATCATCTAGTGTTTTATCTTCATCATCATCATCAAAATTTCTAGAAGTGCTTGCAGATTTCTAACCATGGACTGATGCTTTGAAGGCTATCAGACTTTTAGGTTCTGTCTTCAAACTTGATATCTCAAATGTAGAAATATTGTTGATTAAGGTCTCTCTTTTGAAATTTTCTAAGAATTCCATAGTCTCATCAAGGATGTTTATCTTGTTCTAATATTTTGGTGTCAAGGTAGTCATCACCTTACCCATGATGTCTTCTTCTAAGATTTCTCCACCATTGTTTCTAGTTCCAGAAACTACTTCATTGATCCTTTGGCTATAGGCTCTTATGTTCTCTTTAGGTAGCATCTCCAATGTATTGTACTTTTTCTTCCATGTCTTTTTGCATGCATTCTTTTCTTGTTTATCTCCTTCAAACATGTCTTCTAGGTGCTTCCATATCTTGTAGGTTGTGTCTACGTTCTTTATTTTTGAAAACTCACTATCAGATAGGGCACTGATAAGGGCTTCTTTTTCTATTGAATTATGATGGAACAAATCCCTCTTCTTGCTAGTAGTATCATCCTTTGCAAGATCTACTAGAGAGGGGATCTCAACTTCCTTGATAGCCACTTAAAAAACTTCAAAAGCAATGCACTGCAAATGTGTCATCATCTTGATCTTCCAATCAAGATAAGTCTCTCCATCAAACTTAGGATTTTCTTTTCTAAAGAATGCCATCTGATCAACCTCAAGCCATTCAACTTTCTTTTTGAGGCACTTGGCTCTGATACCAATTGTTAGGAATAGTCCCAAGAGATAACTGAGAGGGGGGAGGGGGGTGAATCAGTTATCTACTAGTTTTAATTCTTTATCCAATTAAGTATACTTAAACATAAAGCATAAACACAATGAAAGAACACTTGAATACAACACCAATATTTTGGTTACGGGGAAAACCAAATAGGTAAAAAACCCAATGGGAATTGACACACACTAATTATCTACACCAGTGTATTATGATCCTTGTTAGATGATTCTTAACCCTATTAGGAGTTGTCTTTACAATGCATTTAGTATAGTGACCTAGTCAAGGTTTAGACCCTATTAAGAGTCTTTTACAATTAACCCTATTAGGGGTGAGGATGCACTATCTAAGAGTGCACTACTCAAATGAGTGAAGGATACAACCTTATAAATAATAGATACACACTACATCTGAATCTTGGTGAATTTCACTTTAACCTACTATTTGGATTAGTTCCAATGTATATCACAAACACTTTACTTGGTCACATAGACCTTCTACTGATGGCTCAACACTTCGCACACTCTGCTCCACTCTTCACAATCAACTCTGAACAATACCATAGCAATAAAAAATGACTTCCTATAAATATCTTTCCTCTAAATGATATAATCAAGTCAGCCTATTAGAACCACCTTGAAATCATATTAGAGAAACCATAACATACTCCAATAATAATTCTATCAGCTCTACTAAGCACGCAACACATTCTGGGACCTATCCAATATTAATAAATGTAGATGCATGCTACACACTGTCGAATCTACCAAAGTAACTGACACTTTCTCCTCAAGTTGAATTACATCATGCGCTCTTAACTGAACATTACTAACTCTTCTCAATGAACTAATCCAAGGGCACATACTGAAATGATAGGCGCAACTCCTGAACTAATATATTCTTTGTTGGCTCTTCTAAATAAACACAAGAAACTACTACTGGTGAATAGCGACTGCATAAATTCACTTCTACTAATCATCAGACTTTTCATCCATAAATGTAACATCACTAACATGTCTCTATCACATATCCAAATGCGCAAGGCTCCATCATAACTGTATGGACAATCATTCACAGAGCACTGCCTATAGCTTTGTCAGGAACACTGCTAACACAAGTTGCTATATAACTATTTGTACTAATAGTTAACCTCTACATCCATGATATCATGTTGATAACATGTCCATGTTGTATATACTATAACATTACTACATAAGTCTTCCACGCATGCTACTTACCATATGTTGTCATCAATGACAAACATACAGTCAACACTGGCTTGCTTGGCAAATCTCCAACACTTGTATCTATAACTTGTATCTTTACCATGTAGATGTCTTCATGTTATTTTTGTATGTTGTATAATCCTTTTGTCATCTTGCTTATGAATGATCAGTATATTTTGTTGTTCTTCTCACAAATCTAGGAAACTCCTAAAGTGTGACCTCTTCTACATCAATTTATCATATATTCTTTTTAGCACATTTGATGGAGTACTCCTAAATGTTTCAAGGTAGTATCAATTAGAGGAATCACCCCTAATTTACCTCTAAGGTATTCATGAGTATCTTTAGGTAATTCTTTTGTGAATATATCTACTAATTGTTCCTTTGTATTCACATATTCAAATCTCACTTCTTTGTCTTGAAATAACTCTCTCAAGTAATGATACTTGATACTAATATGCTTAGTCTTGGTGTGCATCACATGATTTTTTGATATGTTGATAGCACTTTTGTTATCATAGAAAATAAAAACTGGCTCAGTGGTTTCCTCATTCATGCCTTTTAACAATTACTTGATCCACACTAAATTTGAACAATTCATTGCTGGTGCTACATATTCAACTTTTTCTATAGATTGGGAAATGCAGTTATGTTTATTTCTTGTCCAAGAGACTAATCTCTTTCCTAGAAAGAATGCGCCACCACTTGTACTCTTTCTATCTTCCACATTTCCTGCCCAATCTACATCAGTTTAAACTTTTAGTTCAAACTTGTCATTATTCTTGTAGTATAATACATAGTCCTTTTTTCTTTTAGATATCTCAATATCCTTTTTATTGCCACCATGTGACTCTCTTTAGGATTTTCAAAAAATCTTACAACAATCCCAAATGCTAGGGTAATATAGTCTGCTATGGACAACATATTGTAGCTTTCTAATCATAGATCTATACAAGGTTTGATTCACTTCAATAGTATCATTAATTTTTGATAACTTTAGTCCAGTAGTCATAGGTGTACTTACTAGTGTGGAATATTCCATACCAAAAATTTTTAGTATCTCCTTGACATACTTAGATTGAGTAATATAGATACCTTTCTTCATTTGATAAACTTGCAAACTAACAAAGAATTTGATCTCAACAAACATAGACATTTCAAATTCAGTTTGCATCTCATTTGAAAATATTTGACATAGAGCATCTTGTCCTCCAAATATGATATCATCAATAAATATTTCAGCTAAAAAAATTCCTTTACCTTTTTCACTCTTCAAATACAGATTGTTGTTGTCATTTGCCCTTACAAATCCAATCTTTATCAAATAATTAAGTAGTCTCTCAGACAATGCTCTAGGGGATTTCTTTAATCCATAGAGTGCCTTATGTACCTTGAAAACCATATTATTCTTTCTTGGGTCAACAAATCCTTCTGGCTATTCAATGTATACTTCTTCCAATATCCCATTCAAAAATTTAGATTCAACATACATTTGATATACTTTGAATCCTTTATATGTTGCATATGCAAGTAGAGTCCTTAATCCTTCCAATCTTGCAACTAGGGAAAATGTATCCCCATAGTCAATGCCTTCTTCTTGTGCATACCCCTTGCATACATCTAGCTTTGTTTCTAGTCACTTCTCCATGTTCATTTAGCTTATTTGTGAATACCCATTTTGTTCCAATAACATGTTCTTATCTTCTGGTCTCAGCACTAGTGTCCAGGTTTTGTTTTTCTCTATCTACTCTATTTCTTCATTCATGGCTTGTATCCAATCCCCATTCTCTAAAGAATATTTTGCTATTTTAGGCTCAAACTCACATAGTAAGCTTGCATGATCTCTCAACTTAATTCTTGTCATAACTCTAGATTCTTTATCTCCAATAATTTGTTCTAGCTTATGATGTCTTCCTACATATTGTGCCAATATAGGTTTATATTTCCTTTCTACTTGTTCTTGATCTTCAGGTTCATCTTGTAGATTCTCTGTCTCTTCTACTAATTTCTAGGCAGCATCCTCTTGATGCTCGGCAACATCCTCCTAATGCTCACAAATTTATTTCTGTGACTCATCACCTAGTTCAAGTTTATTACTAGTCTCTCCTTCTTCCATGTATACAAAAGATCTATAACCTTCAAGTTCTTGCTTGCACTCAACTTCATTCATTTCTGCATATTTATCAATTCTATCATTTTCACTACCCACAACTTTTTTAGTGTAAGAATTAAAACATTTGTAAGCTTTTCTCTTAGTGGAATATCCTAGGAATATGCCTTCATCACTTTTAGCATCAATTTTTCCATTCCTATTGTCTTTCAATATATAACATTTACTCCCAAAGACTTTAAAATACTTCACATTAGATGCATATCCCTACCATAACTCAAAAGGTGTAGCATTTGTACCTTTCTTGGTTTGTACTTGGGTCAAGGTATAAATAACTATACTTACAGCTCCTCTCCAGTACTTTTGTGCAGCATTCTTCTCTATCATCAGTGTTCTAGAACAATCCATAATTGATTTGTTTCTTCTTTCTACTATACCATTCTATGGAGGTGTCCTAGGTACATACAAGGTCTATCTCTTTATTCCTCTAGCATTGTAGAATATATTGAACTCATTTGACATAAAATCTCCTCCTCTGTTATATCTCAAACATTTCAAACTTTTACCTATTTATTTTTCAACTTTTTCCAAATACCACTTAAACAACTGAAATGCATCAGATTTCTCTTTTAAAAATATTACAGTCATCATTCTAGAATAGTCATCAACAAACAGAATGAAGTACTTATCACCATAGTAACTTTGCACACCCATAGGTCCACAAAGGTCAGTATGAACCAATTCCAAAATATTGTCAAAATTATGTCTTTCTCTTAAAGCTAGACTTTGTCAATTTTCCCAATTGACTCTATTTACACATCACATTATCAGGTTTCTTCAATCTTGGAAAGCCTCTTACTTTCTCCATCTTACTAATATTTACCAAATTGTTAAAGTTTACATGACACAACCTCTTATGCCATAGCCATACATCATCAAATTGTATAAAAAAACATGTTTCTTCAGATAGGTCTAGATAGAACAAATTACCTCTTGTCTGTTCTCCACTTCTAATTAGTTCACCAGTAACATCAAATATTTTAGCCTTTCTATGATAAAATTCAACTCAGTAATCATTACTGTTCAACTTTTCAATACTTAGAAAATTATAGTTAAGACCTTCAACCCAATAAGCATTATCACATCTGATCGTATCAGTTAATCTTATTGATCTTTTTCCTTTCATAGGACATGGTGCATCATTACCAAACTTAACACTTCTACCTTTGTAATGATCTAAGGTTTCAAACTTACTTTTATCACCAATCACGTGATGGCATAAACCACTATCAATAATCCATTTATCACCTTTAGTCACATATGAAATAAGTGTAGTTTTCTCATCTTCATTAGAATCATCTTTCATAGCAAGATAAACAACTTCTATATCACATTAATCAGATTCACTAGTTTCACTGTCAGTTTCCTCTTCAACAATATAACAAGATTTATTACCTTTGTCTTTGTAGTCTTTGTACCTTTTTTGATCTCTGTCATTTCTTTTGTATTTATACTTTCTTTCCCTTCTCTCATATTTATCAGTCCTTTCAAGGCATCTTGCTGCAATATGGCCAACTTTGTTACATGAAAAATAGATTATAGGAAGTTTACCCTTGAATTTTATTTTTCATCTTGGTATCCTTCTAGCCATAAGTGCCTCAAGATCATCTAGATCATCATCAAAAGTGTCACTATCACTGTCGCTATTTTCATCATTGCTCACACATCTTTGTTTTCCCTTCTTAGACTTGTGAAGAACTATTTGAGACTTGAATGCAGATTTAATATTATGAAAAGTGAAATTATTATAATTAGACAACTCAAAAGTAGTAAGCTTGCCAACAAGACTTTCCAAAGTTTGGACATCACCAAGATTACATATTAATTATTTTATTATAGAAACTCTAATAGTATAGATAGGAAGAAAAGTTCTCAACACTTTACTGATAATAGTTTCATCATCAAATTTTCCTTTAACTCCTCTAATAGCATTTACTACTTCCTTAATTCTACCACAATACCAAGCAATATTTACACCTTCTTGCATTTTCATTTCATCAAACTTACCTCTCAAAATTTCTGATTTGGCTCTTAGTACATTTGTGTCCCCACCATAGATAGTTGCTAGAGTGTCCCAAATTTTATTTGCATTAGTACAGTCTTTAATGTCTTCAAATTCAGGATGGCTTAGGGCAGATGCAATCTCCAATATTGCCTGATTCTGTTCTTTTTTTTCTTTCATCTCCTCAATAGTCAAAGGTGCAACAGGTCTTACATAATCATTTTTCACATAGTATTTTACCAAATCACCAATACCAGCTAGATGCAATTTCATCAAACTTTGCCATGCAGGGAAGTTTTCCTTGTTCAGCTTTGGTAGCTCCTTTTTGTACATCTTGATCATTAGCTTCAAGTACCTTTAAAAATTTTCTCTACAAGCACCAATAGCTCTAATACCAATTGTTAGAATGATTTTAGAATAATTGAGAGGGGGGGTGAATTAGTTATCCTCAGGTCCAGATGTACCAATTCAAATTTCTAGCTCTTCAAAAAAATTAGATCTAATTAACAATTCACTCGGTCTCTATAGCATATATCAATAACATAAAACTTGCAGTCCACTGTCCAAAAGTAATAAACTTACAAAATATAAATTTCAATAAAATTCACATCAAATAACATTCGCACAAGTATAATACTAGGATTTAATGTGGAAACCCAATTTGGGAAAAACCACTTGTAAGATGCTACTGATTTTCACTCTTTTTAAGTGAGCTTTGCGAGAAGCCAACCCTGTTAAAGGTTTACAATACACACTATTAGGTGTGACCCTGTTAAAGGATTTAATCACCCTATTAAGAGTGGCCTGGTTAGAGGGCTTAAGAATATTCCATCAGAATGTCACCTTGATTAAAGGGTTTACACAATGACTATTAGATCAACCTTGATTAAAGGATTTAGACTGATATAATGGTTAGAAAGTGATAGTAGGTTCTGATCTAAAATATACATTGAAAATAAAAATCCAATTCTCTCATATGTTGATTTATTGACTGACCTTCATTTACATTTCCATCTCTGATCTACTTGGAATTCTCTTCAAGCAATTACCACAACTTTGTTCAGCTATTTGAATAGCTTCACCTTCAGCCTTCTTCTTAGATTCATTAGTCAATAACATTATTATCTTCCACTCATATTGTAACCTCACAATTAGGTCACCCATATAACTTCTTGATCAGGTAGATGAATATTTTTCCACTTAATCTCTTCTATAGATCTTAGATTTAGTTGAGATTCATCGAATCCTTCCATCATTTTGTTCTCCTTCTTTTCCTTCTAGATACATCTCAAAACTTCTCTTTGAATCCATAAGAAAATAGTTTACCATGCATTAAATGTTCCATACCATTCGTTAATAATTTGAACACATTTTACATATCCCAAGAATTCAACTATGTCGGTTGGGATTCTCAATTCTTTCACAAACTGTAAATTACTAACACTTGGTCAATACTGTATTCATCTCCTTGGTCATTACTAAATATTTCGGTCATTGCTAAAACTTTACTTCTTGACAAACACTTTATTTTCTTAGTAATTATCTATCACTCAGAAATGAATGATGCTCGGTTGACACTAGATTTCCTTAGCTTATATTTGGTGCTCTATTGACACTAGCATCACTCAGCTTAAACTAAATTTCTTCACTTTTACTTGGTTAAGCCTAAGTTTCTAGTCTTTCTTCTTCACTTGGTGTTGAAGATAAACAACACATTACCTTGTCAATGTTCCAACTAATCAAGTACCCATTGAAGTATCATATAACTCAACCTTTCCTTAGGTCCTTTTATTATCTCCTCTTTTCAAATCCTCTTCATCTATCAAAAGATATGGTACTCGCCTAGATAGCAATTGTCTTACTAGTTAAAGTTTGACATGAATGACAATATAATAGTTATTTCAATTATAGTTTCCAACATAGAAGGTGTAACGAAAACTGATGAACTATGATTTACTACCCCGACTCTTAGGTCACACTGGTACATGAAATATTGAAGATACTATTAAATAGTCAGTATAGTGAATAGGTAAAACATAAAGGTTATTGAATAGTTTTGCTTAATTGGTTAAATAGGTTATGTCAGTGGAAGATTTAGTGAATTTGGAAAACATGAAAAATATAGTATATTGTTTGAGGAATTGAATGAGTCAATTCTTAGGGAATTATGTATAGCTTTATTTATGATTCCAAGGTATGTTTTGGAAAATAAGAATAAAGGAATACTTCATAGCGAATGACAACTTGAATTGTGATTTGGCCGACGTAGTAAGTATTTCAAGTTTTTATGAGTTAGTTACAATTGGAAAATGGAGGTTAGAGGAAAATGGAAACCCTAATTAGATTTTACATTTGACAGTGAAGACATTATATGAGGACAAATTTGTTTGACAAAAAATAAGAGAAAGAGAGAAGGAAGTTAATGTTGTTGAAAAGTTGACCAAATGTTAAGCTATGATTATAGAGCTATTAGAAGAGAAGGTACAAGATTGGATATAGAATTAGGATAAAACATAAAGGATATGATTAGGATTATAGAGTGCATATCATAGGTCAATTTCTCTTGTTGTATTCCTAATAGTTTCAACAAGTATGAGTAAATCCCTTAACAAGGTAGTCTTTAGTAGGAATTTTATGTAAATGCCTTAATAGGGTGAAGAATGTAATAGAGAGATTAAATCCTCTAACAAGGTAATCTATAATAGGACTATTGATACTTAGAACAAGGTATCTATCACTCCTAATAGCGTGAGTCACCAAGAAAGTGACAGATTGTAATTTCCTAAAAGAGCATTCTTTTCTATTGTAGTGAAAGGATTGTGGGTTTCATCCTCACCATGGTTTTTCCCTCTAACCAAGGGTTTCCACAATAAAAATAAGTGTTTTATGCATGTGAAAGTATTGTCATTTTGTTTATTACACTTTTATATTATAATTTCAGTTCTATGCTTCATAGTTTGGTAGTTACTTTGTTTCTATTTAAGGGTATCAGTAAAATCTCAAAAGTTTTGTTAGCACTAATTCACTCCCCCTCTTAGTAACTATTGTTTCCAAAAAAATTCTAGTGACCAACTCATTTCTCCCAAGGAGTTGCTCGAATGCTTGTGACCATTCCAAACCAAAGTTTTCCCAAGGTGCACTAAGCAACATTGGGAAATGATCTTTGGAGGCTCATATATCAAAGATCATGAAAGGAATCTACAAACCCTTAGGTGATATAACAACATGCTACTAATTATTATAACCACACATGGAATTTTTTAGAGATTCAAATTCATTTGAAATTTACAACCCAGTCTCAGTTTATGTAAAAAATTGCAATGTTGCTCAGTTGGAAGGAGAGACCATTTGTATCTTTCAAACTGTTCATCTTGGCACCAAACTATCTATGTCATTAGATCTAGTTAGCCAGGTAAATTCTAGTGACTACCTCATTTCACTCACGGAGTCTCTTGAGCATTTGCGACCATGTCGGACTAAAGTGTTCACAAGGTGCACTAAGAAACATTGGGAAGTGATATTTGGAGGCCCATAGATCTCAGAGCTCATGTGAGGCATATCTAAAATTTTAGGTGTTATAGGACTATACTACTAAATCCTACAACCACCTATGGTAGTTTTAGGAGATTCAACTTCATTTGAAATTGGCAACCAAGTCTTAGTTAATGAAAAAATTTGCAATGTTGCTTAGTTAAAATGAGAAATAGTGCATATCCTTCAAACCATTCATCATGGAAATAAACCATATATGTCATTAGCTCTGATTGGCTGGGTAAATGCTAGTAACAACCTTTTTTCACCAATAGAGTTTCTTGAACACTCGTGACCATGATAAACTGAAGTGTTCCCAAGGTGCACTAAGCAACATTGGGAAACGATCTTTGGAGGTCCTTATCTCAGAGCTCATGCAAGGTATCTATAAAACATTAGGTGGTATAGGGCCATTATAATGAGGCCTACAATTACCTATGATGGTTTTGGGAGATTCAAATTTATTTGAAATTGGCAACCCAGTCTCGGTTTATGTAAAATCTTTCAATGCTGCTCAGTTGAAAGGAGAAACAATGCGTATCTTTCAAACCATTCATCCTACCACCAAAACATCTATGTCATTAGCTCCATTGGCTAGGTAAATGGTAGTGACCTTATCATTTCACCCATAGATTCTTTGGAATGCTTGTGAACATGCTAGATCGAAGTGTTCCCAAGGTGCACTAAGTGCAACATTAGGAAGTGATCTTTGGAGGCCCATACCTTGGATCTCATGCAAGGTATATCCAAACCATCAGGTTCTATAGAACCATGTTATTAAGGCCTAAAACTACCTATGGAGGTTTTGGGAGATTTGAATTTGTTTGAAATTGGAAACCCATTATCTATTTATGTAAACTCTAGTGACCACCTCATTCTGCTCACAGAGTCGCTCAAACACTCACGACCATGCCAGACCAAAATATTCCCAAAGTGAACTAAGAAACATTGGGAAACAACCTTTGGAGGCCCATATCTTAGAGCTTATGTGAGGTATCTCTAAACCATCAGGTGCTATAATACCATACTACTAAACGCTAAAACCACCTATGGAAGTTTGGGGAGATTTGACTTCATTTGAAATTGGAAACTTAGTCTTGGTTTATGTAAAAACTAACAAATTTTCTTAGTTGAAAAGAGAAACAATGTGTATCTTTCAAAATGTGCATCTTAGCATTGAATTGTCTACATGGTTATATTTGATTGGCTGGGTAATTCTAGTGACAACCTTGTTTTTCCCATAGAGTCACTCGAACACTTGTGACCATGATAAACCAAAGTGTTTCCAAGGTGCACTAAGAAACATTAGGTAGAGATCTTTGGAGGACCATATATCAGAGATCATGTGTGATATCTCTAAACCATTAGGTGACATAGGTCCATGCTATCAAGGCCTATAACTACCTATGACAGCTTTGGGAGATTTGACTTCATTTGAAATTAGCAACACAGTGTTGGTTTATGTAAAAACTTGCAATGTTGCTCAGTTAAAAGGATAAAAAATGCATATCTTTCAAAGTGTTCATCCTAGCACCAAATAATCTATGACTCTAACCCCATTTGGTCAGTTAAATGCTAGTGACCATCTCATTTCACCCATAGAGTTGTTGGAATGCTCGCAACCATGCCAAACTGAAGTGTTCGTAAGGTGCACTAAGCACTATTAGGCAGTGATATTTGGATGCCCATATCTCAAAGCCCGTGTTAGGTATCTCCAAGACATTAGGTTCTATAATATTGTGCTATAGATTCCTACAACCACCTATGGAAGTTTTGGGAGATTTAATTTTGTTTGAAATTAGAAACCTAGTCTCGATTTATGTAAAAACTTACAATGTTGCTCAGTTGAAAGGAGCAACAGTGCGTATCTTTCAAACTATTTGTCTTGGCACCAAACCTTCTATGTCATTAGCTCCAGTTGGATGGATAATGATGTAGGAGCATCTC
Organism: Chamaecyparis obtusa; assembly: GCA_027943335.1. Lineage (NCBI taxonomy): Eukaryota > Viridiplantae > Streptophyta > Pinopsida > Cupressales > Cupressaceae > Chamaecyparis > Chamaecyparis obtusa. Next base: position 291,940 of record BSBK01008994.1, read on the forward strand.
GGGTGCTTGGCAATCCCGTGTCACCAAAAATATTTGGAGTTTGTTTGTGTTGCTCGGTTCCTGCTTTGACCGAGTTGGTTGGTTTCATTTGGTTACTGAGTGAATAGGAGTAAAAATGGATTCACCTCTATTCAAATATGTGAGAGAGTGGATAGATAGATGTGTGGGGAAATATGAGATCTATTCCTAAATCCAAATTCCTAGAAGAGATCTATCCAATTTGATCAACCAAGAGGTTAATGCACAATTGAATCAATCTATAAAGAATATGAAAGAGATAGCGAATCCAATGTTTCCCTATAAAGGAATCATGCTTGAAATCTGAAATAATTGAAATACAAACACTAACCTCAAATTAGGGAAGATCTAGAAAATGTCAATTTTTAATGTATGTGTGTACTTTCGGGCAATTCTGTAACCTATTCCGGATTGGAAATGCCGAGATAGAGAAAACCCATAAATATTTCTCCAAGATGAGCTCAGATCGAGTTTGACCCTCATAAAAGGTCAAATACTAAATTCTTTATTTGAAGGCCGATTCTGATTCTATTCATAGATCTTAGAAGTTCACCAAAAAGGGTATCCAAATTCACTCTCAAATCTAAAATCCCACACTTGTACCTACAAGAAAATGGGGGTTTTTGTTGTATGGGGGTTTTGCCTTGGTCAAACCCCAATTTATGAATTAACCTTGAAATTGAATTGATATATAGTGTGCATAAACAAAGTAATTGAAACAAATCACCTCGCTTATGTTGAAGTCCTTATAGAGGATTCAAATCCTCAAATCCACAAGTAGGAATGCTTCAATGGATGTAGAATGAATGTAGGATGTCTCCAATCAATGGCATTTGATCTTCAACACCAATCTTGACTTGATCCTTGCATATGAGAAGGATTGAATGAATGTAGAAGGATAGATCATCAAAGGGGATCCAAAGAGATTGAATCCTTCAATAGCTAACAATGGGTCTCCTTGATGGATGGATGCTTGAACACTTGAATGCTTGAGGACTTGCTTGCACTTGAGATGAGATGTGAATAATGGATGTTAATTGCTTGATTGTGGATGAGAAAATGAGAGAGGAAGGCCTCCTTTTATAGTGAACTAGGGCACAATCCTCTAGAGGGGCCACCTTGGAGAATTAAATCCCAATTAGGTCCTAACCTTTAGAAAATATACCTAGATTAAATGCAATTAGAGGATTTACCATTCTAAAACCCGAAATGGCCGACCTGGAGGCGAGAAAATAAATATCCCAAAAGCCTATTGCCCAGAAATCAAGGATTCTAAAAATTTGAAGGAAGGGGGAAAAATCAAGGTTGGGACTGACCTAGTCAGGTTCGAGCTCTAATTTGACCCTGGGCCCAGATTCAGTCAGAACCAAGACAAGAGGTCCTGAGGATGCCCAGAGACCTAGAAATGATATCAGATAGGGATAGAATGCCAAGGATAAGCATAAAATCCTATGATAACTATGATGAAGGCTAGGAGGAGCTATTTCTAAGTCCTACCTAAAAAATAGAGCCATAGAAGAGGGAAATTTAGGAGAATCCTTGAGATCCTATCACTAATTTCACCTAGAATGAAGAAATCAAGTGCAGGAAAGAAGTGGAAAGTGGGGAGAAAGCCAAATACATGCAAAGACCTAGTCAAGGTGCTTAACATGACCCTAGACCACTTACTCGGAGGGCTAAATGCTCTTATCATGGAAGTGCTTCCATTTTAAGATGATACACCGAGTATGGTCAGTTGTTTCACTGGTGCTCGGTGATGCTTGTCTATTGCTCGGTCATCCTTGCTTACCAAGTAGTTTATTTTGAGTTTCTATTGAGGCCAACTTGTGCATTGATTATGGGTGACAAATTTAATGCTGGTATCCATCATTGGGAAGCATGTGGTCCCAGATCTAACTATTTCTTCTATTGATTGTGGATCTAAAGGCTGACTCAGTTCAGTAGCCTCTTGTATAAGTATAGTTGTTTGGTTAGAGTTTAGGGAGTCAGTTTTGGATAGAAGATAGGAGATAGTAGAATCAAGATTGTTGGGAGATCCTCTCATTTTTTAGGACTTCTGTATTTCATTGTAATATCTGGCCATAATCGGGAAGGCCTTATAGTCCAACATGTATGAATCAATTTTAATGAAGTTAATATATCATTGATCCTACTTTCTCTCTCTCACTATGTTGTTGTTGCCTTTGTGTGTTGTTGAGAAAGGCTATATCTATAGGGTGCACCATAATTTGGCCCCTGAGGTCCCTGCCCCTTGCATTAGGTGGTATTAGAGGAAGGTTAGACCTAGATCTAGGTCTGCAAATCTAGGTTTGTAGGTTACTTCTTGCGAAGCCCTAGTTAAATTATTGTGGGGTGGAAGATTATGATTTGACATGTAATTCCAAAGGGTTCTCAAGATGGTTTGTGGGACGTGAGAAGTAGATCTAGGATTGGCAGGCATGTTGAGACAATTTTATGCTAGATTAGAAGCTGTTGAAATAGCCCAGAGAAGAGGCATACATCTTGAAGATGTTAGTGATGATGAAGTTGAAGTGGAACAAGGTGAAGCAAAAGCTTCACCTATGATGGATTAGGGTGGGGAAAGATTCTTGAAGGCATTGAAAAGTTTGAAGTCAACACCACATTTCAATCTCGCTAAATATATTGGAAATTTGGATTCTGATGAATTGATAGACTGGATCACCGAATTGGAAAAGTATTTTGAATATGAAAAAGTATCTGAGGAGAAAAAGGTGAAGATTGTAGGAAAAATGTTGAAAGGTCATGCATCCTTGTGGTGGGAGCATCTGCAATTGGATCAGAAAAAGAAAGGCAAAGACAAAATCAAGGTATGGAATAAAATGGTGAATAAATTGAAAGGACAGTTCTTACCTTGTGATTATCAGATTAACCTGGTTAGGTGAATGAAAAGTCTAATGCAAAAAGATAGCTCGGTAAAAGAGTATACTAAGGAATTCTATAGATTAGATATCAGATCTAGACATGATGAAGATGATGTGGAAAGAATTTCTAGATACCTGAATGGTTTGAGAGTTTCCATCCAAGAGGAAATCAATTTGGTCAAGTTGGAGAACATTGAAGATGCTTATTAATTTTCATTGAAAGCCGAGGAGAAATTGAACAAGAGACATGAGCAGAGATAAAGAGGTCAAGGTGATAGATTCCCTAGAGGAATAGGTAGATCTTATGGTGAAAATAGTAGATCTGTACCTAAAAAGACAAATCTGGACAAAGGTAAGACCGAGTGGAAAGGTGAAATTTCATTTAGAGGAAAAGGTAGTAACTATTGAGGTGGTTATAGTAGAGGTAATTTTTGAGGAATTTGTTACAATTGTGGAGAAGGACATAGATATTTTGAATGTACACATGCTAGTAAGAAGGGTGGTAGAAGTAGAAATGCTTTGGTGCAAGAAGAGTCACCAAATGAACCTGAGAAGGAAAATAACTTGATGGTAAGAAGAGCACTGTGGAATGAAAGTAAAAAGGAATATCCAGTAAGGAAATTTTTTTTCAAAACTAGATGTAAAGTTTCTGACAAAGTTTGGAAGGTAATCATTGATAGTGGTAGCTTAGAGAATCTGACATCTGAGGAAATGGTCACAAAGTTGTAGTTGGAAAGGTTGAAACATCCAAAGCCCTATCAGATTTCATGGATCAAAGATGATCATACACTCTTGGTAAGTGAACAATGTTATGTAAATTTGAAGATTGGAAAATACTATGATAAGGTGTTGTGTGATATCATGCCTATGGATTATTGTCATATTTTGTTGAGTAGACCTTGGCAATATGATAGACATGCCATATATGATGGGAGATTGTATAAGTATACTATTGTGGCCGATGGAAGAAAACAAATCTTGTTACCTTTGATTGAAGAACCTATTAGTAATGTTTGCACATCTGTGAAAGTTTTTTTAATGGAAGGAAGGAAGTTTGTTAAGGATTTAGAGAAGAATGATGTACGTTTTGTTGTGATTCCTAACAAACCAAGTAAGAAAATAGAGAATAATGTTCCCGAGGAGATTGATAAGTTACTCACCAAGTATAGTGATATCATTTCTGATAATGTACTTGATGGTTTGCCATTGAAGAGAAGTATTGATCATTGCATGGATCTAATCCCTAGAGCTAGTTTACCAAATAAGGCACCTCATTGGTTGACACCTACCGAGAATTAGGAATTGAATCAATAGATTCAAGAGTTGCTAGATAAAGGTTTGATCAGAGAAATTTTGAGTCCTTGTGCAGTACCTGTGGTATTGGCACCTAAGAATAATGAAGAATGGTGAATGTGTATTGATTCTAGAGCAATCAATAAGATAACAGTGAAGTATAGGTTTTCTATACTGAGAATGGATGCCATAATGGATAGTTTGACTGGAGCAAAGTATTTCACAAAGATTGATTTGAAAAGTGGGTATCATCAGATCAGAATCAGAGAAGGTGATGAGTGGAAGACTACTTTCAAGACAAAAGAAGGTTTGTATGAGTGGTTTTTTGGTTTAACAAATGCACTGAGTAATTTTTGTTGGAATTAGGAGAGATAGGTACTAAGAGGGGAGGGGTGAATCAGTGCCTTCAAAACTTTAGTTGCAAAAATCTTTTTGATCTATAACTGAATACTGTGATAACCGAACAAAATAACTTGAATCTAATTGCATAAATCAATCATCTAGTTAACTTAAGAAAGTAAAAAATATGAAATCAATATGAAAATCACATAACACAAGTATTTTGGTAACATAGAAACCCTTGTTAAAAGGTAAAAACTGGGGTGGGGATGACACCCACAAATTCTTCACTACTATAGATAGAAAAGGTTTGACTGTTAAGGCTACAAGTTTTGATCACTTTTGGTGATCTTACCCTGTTAGGAGTAATATATTAGATCAACTAGATCTACCTAGTTATAGGATTTAACAACACTATATGAAGTGTCTACTCAGTTAAGAGATTTATACAAAGACTGTTAAGTCTACTTTGTTAAGAGATTTATCAAAACTCTATCACAATTTTCAGAAAGTAATAGGTAAACTATCTGCTAGTTAACAACTCAATTGTCTGAAACAAATATATAAGTTCTTATCAAAATATCACCTTATCTATGATGGTTCTCTACTCCGATCTACTTGGTTGCCTTATCTGATTCTACTTAGTATGAAAACCTCTGTACTCTATTCTGCTTGGTAAACTGACTGTCTTGAAGGTAGGCAATTTCTTCAAGTGCTACGTGATTCATATATATCAGTTCAACAACCTTATAAAATGGTGCAAACAAATACAATATATAGTGTTCTATTTTTTCGCTTAAACAAAAATTAGGTTACAAAAGAAAATCATAACCCTAAGATCTACGGTGCAAAGTAACCTAGATCAACTAATACAAATAAGATAATCATTGCATTTAATGAATATATTTTACAATAAATGCTCCTCGATCTTGGTAAACCATTTTATGATCTATTATAATCATTTGCATATAATAATGTGCCATTTCTAATTACTATGCCATTTTCTGTGATCATCAGTAAACACTGTATAATCTACTCGGTGTATACTGTGATGCTCAGTGTTTACTGACCATCAGTGTCGGTGTCACTGGTGCTCAGTTAACTGTGTGATGCTCAGTGTAAGGCATTACTGACTACTCTATCTTACTTCTAGTTACTAACTATCTCAATATAAATAACCAACTGACCTATTTACTGTCCTTTGATACTAATGACAACCTAAAATGCTCAATAGAGATTAACACTTTTATGAGGTTGATGAATGAAGTTTTGAATAAATTCTTGTGTAAGTTTGTGATTGTATATCTTGATGATATTCTAATATTTAGTATGACCAGAGAAGAACATTTTTTGCATGTTAGACAAGTTTTGTAGAGATTGAAAGAAGAAAAGTTGCTGATAAATCTAAAAAAGTGTTCATTCATGAAAGAGGAGATTGTGTATTTGGGATTTGTAATTTCAGCTGATGGTTTGAAGATGGATCCTAAAATGGTTCAAGCTATACTGAATTGGGAATGCTAGTGAGGTAAGATCATTTCATGGTTTGGCAAGTTTTTATTGAAAGTTCATAAGAAATTTTAGCTCAATTTGTAATGCTATGACTGAGGCTATGAGAGGAGATAAAATTGAATTCAAGTGGACACATGGAGCTGATAAAAGTTTTGAGACTCTGAAGCAAAAGGTTGTTGAATTGTGGGTTTTGGCATTGTCTGATTTCAATAAGGTATTTCAAGTGGAATTTGATGCAAGTGGTAGTGTAATTAGAACTATGTTGAGTCAAGAAGGTAAACCTCTTGCTTTCTTTAGTGAAAATTTGAATGGTGCTAGAAGGAAATATTTTGTGTATGATCAAGAATTCTATACTATTGTTCAAGCACTAAAGAAATGAAGACATTATTTGATATCAAGTGAATTTGTGTTGTATACTAATCATAAGGCTTTACAATACTTGGGTAGTTAGAATAAGTCAAATTAGAGACATATGAAATGGGTTGAGTACTTGTAGAGTTATACATTTGTGATAAAACATAAAAGTGGAGTCACTAACTGAGTTGCTGATGCATTGAGTAGAAGAAGATCTTTGATGACAGAGATGAAAATTGAAGTTCTTGGTTTTGATGAGATGAGAGATTTATATGATACTGATCTTGATTTTTCTGAGCCGTGGAGAAAGTGCAGAGCACCTATTCAAGATCAACCGAGTACAAAATGGAAAGATTATTTCATTCAAGAAGGTATGTTGTTCAAAGGTATTTAGTTATGTATACCGAGAAGACAAATTGGAACTAATTAGATGAAGGAGAAACATAGTAGTGGTTTGGCTGGACATTTTGGCATTGATAAAACTTTGAATTTTCTTAAGGAGAAATAATTTTGGCCATAGTTGTATAAAGATGTTCATAAATTTGTGAAAAGTTGTGGAATTTGTCAAGTTGTAAAAGGAGTAAGTCAGAGTACTAGATTGTATACATCAATTGTTGTACCTGAGGAACCTTGGACTGACATCAGTATGGATTTTTTTCTTGGCTTACTGAAGATAGTAAGAGGTAATGACTCTATATTTGTTGTGGTAGATATATTTTCAAAGATGGCATATTTTATACCTTGTAGAAAGACATCAGATGCATCACATGTAGAAAATCTTTTCTCTAAGGAAATTTTCAGATTGCATGGATTATCGAGGAGTATTATCTCTAACTGAGATAGTAAATTTGTTGGATACTCTTTCAATAGAGTTTGGCACTGAGTTGAAATATAGTTCTACATTTCACCCACAAACTGATGGACATACATAAGTTGTAAAAAAAAGTTTGGGAAATATTTTGAGATGTTTAGTTGGAGACACACCTAGTAATTGGGATTCTATGTTGGCACAAGCAGAGTTTGCATACAATAATTTAGTGAATAGGAGTACAGGAAAAACACCATTTAAGATTTTGAATGACATACAGCCGAGAGGTATATCTAATTTGAGAGACATTACTGATGAAAGTAAGAGAAGTACTGAAGGAGTGAAATTTACTAAGTACATGAAGACATTGCATGAAGATGTGAAAATTAAGCTAGAAGAGAGTAATTAGAAATACAAAGATAGAGCTAATAGATCAAGGAGACATAAGACTTTTGATGTTGGTGATGAAGTGATGGGTCATTTGAAGAAATGTTGATTTCACGTTGGAACATATGGGAAGTTGAAGATAAAGAAGTTTAGACCTTGCAAGATTTTGAAGAAATTTGACAGTGGAAATGCATATGAGATTGAGTTACCTGATGACATGGAAATATCACCAATTTTCAACCTTGCTAATTTGTATGAATATCATGAACTTGATGAAAACATGACAATACCGATGGAATATTCTAAGAAGCAGAATGAAGAAGTTGAGAAGATTTTGGAGAAAAGTGATGAACTACAACTGATTGAGAACATGATTGAAGAACTTCAAGTGATTAGAGATCGTGTCAAATACTAAATTGTTATGTAAGATAATTGAATCACTTTTATTTTTTCATTGATGTCAACTAGTTTTGACAATACTTATCATGGACTTGCAAACATCTACACATTTGTAGAAGAGAAGAGAAAGATGAAGAACTGAGATATCTACATTGAGGAAGATGGATATGACAGATGAGGATAAGGAATACTCTTGGTAACTTATTGATGAGTCTATGACTTCATATTGTTGACTTGATTATGTTGCATTAATCTGTTATGAAGTTGGGAGAAAAATGTTACAAAGAAGTGTGGTCAGTTAATGAAACATTCCAGTATACACCGAGTAGTGTAGTGTATACTGAGCATAGTATAAACCAAGCTTGTGTTCATCGACGCATTTCTTTGTTAACTGAGAATGGACAAAAGAACTAAATGATTAGTTTAGCTGATAGAAATTGATGAGCTATAAAGTGTATGATCACAAGGTGGAAAGATAAATTTTTTTACGAGATCAATAGATAGAAAAATTTAAGGAAGATCTAAAGGACAAAATTGAAACATGTTACTGACACATTAGCCAAAGAAGGCTTAAGTGGCAAAATAAATGAAGGTGATTAAGTGGCAAAATCTAATGGATGAGAAGAAAATGGTTTACTTGTCTATTTAAGAGACTAGGGTTTCATTATGAAACACATGCCAGAGGAAAGAATACTACAGAGATATCATGTGAACAAGCTTCATGTATGCTTGACCAAGCTTGTTAAGGAGAACCAAACTATAGAGATTACCAAGCATAAGAAGGCTATAACCAAGAGATAGTAAGTTACTGAATATCATTGAACAAAATTGATATATTGATTAGAGGATTTGAATGAGCATAATATAGATTTGTACATCTGAAAAAGAAGTATTTTAATCAAATCACCTGCTATTATAGTTTAACCATTGTAATCAGATAAATCTCTTAACCGAGTAGAATAGAAAGTCTTGTAATGTCATTCATAGAATGTACATTTTTTATCATGTCAACCCCATAGTGAATGTTGGTTGGACGATAACGGTTAGGGTTAAATCCTCTAACAAGGTCATACCTTACAATATGTTTTGTAACCTTTAGTAGGGTTGGCTCTTCACCGAGCTCACTTTAGAAGAGTGAACAATTTTAGGTTACCAGTCTCAGGTGGTTTTTCTCTTTACAAGGTTTCCATGTTAAATCTCTTGTGTTATGTGTTGATTTTGATGATTGTTCGATATCATACTTTACATGTTGCATATTTGATTTGATCAGTAGTTACTATAAGTTATTAACTGGTAATTGGTAAAAACACAGACAATTTACTATTCTATGTTACTGTTATACACTAAGTTTTCACCTTTGTTTCAAGCTCTCTTGGTCTTGATAACTTAGTATAACATGGGAATCATCTCCAGGTTGTTGGACCTATACTAACTAAGATGAGACCTCTAGGTTCTAGGCTAGTTCCTCTTGGATAATCACCTTAATTTGCTTCTTGACATGAAAAGTAAACTTTTGAGGGAAAGGGATAGAAGGAATGCTTGGAAAGGGAAATGACTGAAAGCAAACTACCTACTAGGTGATACACTAAAATTAGGGTATGAATTGCAGCATAGAGGGATAGAATCAATGAAAGGCTTAGGTCTAGTAGGTCACAACTTACTGAATAGGCTTGCATAAGTGTTTCATAGGAGGGCCTGAACATAAGACACAACCTATGACCTGCAAGCAGACATTCACTTCTGCAACTTGGTGTAGGATTGAGACAAGACTGTTGGGGGGCTAAAGTATACCCACAAAAACATCTAAACCAGATCAAACACAATAACACACATAATTACAGAAAGTAAGAGGGATCAGGAACCCTAAGTTGTCATTAAAAATATGCATAGACTTCAATTCATTAAGAGATACTTCAAACAATGAAAGAATGGGGACAGAGAAAATGTCACAAATACCTTGGAGTTTTTTAAATCATTAATGGGAGATTACAAGAGTAGAAGACCAGAGGGTAGAAGAAATACCATGGATAGCCTTCTGAGAAAGGATTCTTTCTTTTTACAATTCCAACCTTTGAGCTCTAAAATCTCCAACAAACAAATATATACATCTCCTCTAAGCAAGTAGGAGCAAAACCTAACTAGGGTTACATATATTTGCATATAATAATCAAACCCTAATTGAGTCACTTCTGATCATAAATTTTTCTCTCAAATATCTTGGCTGATTAGACATACTTCTCTGCAAGTTAAAAAACCTCACACCACCACCATGAACTTATCTTTGCAAGTCGACCTCATCATGAATGCCCGAAAACTGATCCTTGTAGATATTTGAATTTAAAATTATATATGGCCATAGGTGGCACCAACCCTTTTAATGCATCATCAGCGTAGAACAATGACATGGTACCCCACTATGGCCACCTAGACCTCTATCATCTTCTGATCAATTGCAACTATCCTACAAAATTAAACTCTGAGCTAATCTTTTGTCGCTCATGACCTGCTGGAACAACCGCTAGAAAAAACCCTTGCAAAAAGATTTAAATTTAAAGAATAACATCTACCAGCTCAGGTTTAAAATGCCACCATTGATCCCTTCATTTCTCGATAGATCAGGTGGTTCACATTGATCTTACAATAGTCATGGGCCCCTTGGAAAGTCAAAGACCACATCATCAATAGCAACCAATAGAAAATGAGCATGTCAAACAAGACTGACACCTCAAAAGTCAAACGAACCTGGACCCTGCATCAGACGATTGTCATTATGCCGCTACCCTTAAATATCATGCAAATTCCTTCAGTGATATAACAACAACCATGAGCTTCATCCACATTTTAACCTACCTTAGGAAGCTGACCCCACCTGACACATCCTTTGGTCAAACCACTGGCCAATCAGAAAATGCCATGTCACAAAATCAAGCAAGCAGACATGCAAAATTTTCTTACTGCGCCTCGACCCCACTGACAATTTCCAACTCACCATCCTTCGACCAATTAGGATTCTTACACCTCAAAAATATTTGACAACGGACCCACCTGACAGAACCCTAGCAAAAAGCAAGATCAATGGTTGTCACATGATCGCAAGGAATATTCTGGGCCCTTGTGATCATCCGACCACCATTGGATTGAAAAGAAAGGTAGCCTACTAAGCCCCTGCTGACCTGTCTCCACATCACTACCTTCAACCAATCAAGAATGAGAACCTTTGACAAATCTGACAATGGACCCACAAATCTTTTCCTTCATCAGACGGTTGTCATTATACCACTAGCTTAAAAAGGCATCAACTTTCCTTAGCGGTGTAGCGATAGCCACAAGATCTTGCTGAGCGTTAACCTTTGAAGATGAAGAATGGGCTGACTGAGATAGGTGTCATCTTGTTGCATGGTCACAAGGGCTCAAAAGATTCCTTGCGAACATGTGATAGCCACAAGTTTTAAAGGGGTAAACTTAGGAAATATTTGCTGGAGAACTTAGGCCTTTGTAGGAAATATTAAAAGTGACCCCGCCCGATGACCTAGAGGAATAAGATGAAGGTGGTAAATTTTTAGCACATGCATTTTAGAATTTTAAGTGGCCCAAAAAGGTAATGGAAAAATAGAACAGGACTTAGGGTTTTTTAGGGTTTTTTGCAATAACGACTAGATTTTCAAAAAATACTTGCAGGCCAAAGAGCTTAAAACATTTGCAAAGACTAGATGACAAGGCAGAAGCTCATAAAAATTTCTAAGGGTGTTCAACAGGGTAAAATGAAGCTTTAGCTTGACCTGTGACCAAAAATACATAGAATAGGGAAATTTGGGTAACATTTTTGGTGATTTCTGCTAGATGTCAGCCTGCTAGACATTGATCAGTGACCTTGAAGAAATACATTGGGCATGGGGTCTCTTCTCAGGAACACAAAATTTTGACAGAAGGATAGAACTAGAACCAGAAGGACAAACTTGTACACAAGAACTTCTTGAAAAGAAGGAAACTAACCTAAAAAGTAGGGAAACTAACCTATTACAAAAAGAATGGTCAAAAAAACCATTTACTGGTAAATTGAAATAATTCCCCATCCTCCTTAGAGTTTGAAACCTTGCACAATTGATGCCAACAAGGAGAAAGTGGAAAACAAAAACATACTGAACTACCTGGCATATCAACTTTTGAAACTGGTAGTCTAGACATCCAACCTTGATCAGTCCATAGGTGCTATCCTTCCAGGGAAACTAATCAAGTTGAACATGCTCCTGGTCCTCAAGGAATGGACCTTTGACATAACCCTTCATTGAATCTTTTCTTGACCCTACATGAGCTAGATATATGATAGGACACCCTCTTGAGAGCATGGAACGAGGCCCTTCTTGTTGCTCAGTATGCACCTTATGAATGTCTTCAGTAGGAAGATCAAGAATTTGTCCCTCCATGACAATCTGCCATATATTTTCCTCTTCTATAGTTGGGACATAATTAAACCCCTAAAACACAAACTCCTCCCTAAGAACACACAAGCCAATATCCTTTTCAGGAAGATGTGGAATATCAACAAGAGTTGAGTAGAAAGCATCAATTGTCAAATCAAAACCATCTTGTTGCTCTAAGCTAGCAGCACTTATATCATCTTTCTTATCACAATCAGTGACCTCAACTAGTAAATTTTTTACTACCTTATCTTGCTCAATATAAAAAGGCATCTCCCCAAATAGATCAGTTGGGCTCTCACCTTCTTGATTTTTTTTCCTATCCTTATCTGACTACTTTGATCCATCCTAATGTAATAACCCTACCTGTTCCTCATGATCATCATGAAAAAGTACACCTAAAAAACAAAAATCATCTTCTTCCTAGTGGCTTGAAATGCTATGAGGTGTAGGGGGCTCTTTAGGAATTGGTTCATAGGGCTTTGTCTATTGCGAGACTGGCTCACTATCACTTAGGAAGTGAAAACCTTTAGGTGCATCCTTTATAGGGGGAAAATGAGGTGGTTGGAATTCTGGGATAGGGTCATGCATGGGCTCAGGCAAGAAACTTGGGATTTGAACCTTGTGAGTTTCTTGTTGTAATACCTCTAACTTTTCTTCATCAAGAAGTTCATAGTTCAAGAGAACAATTAGAAAATCTATAGCCTCCTTCCCAAAAAATGGGTTTAGGTGACTGCTAGCTACTTGGATGCTTTGTGTTGGGATTGTCTTCTTGACTATATTATAGGGATGGAAAGGCCTTTTCACCTGATTTTGCCTTTTGCTTTGATACCCTTCTTGATACTCTGGCCTATTCTACTAGTATGGTTGCTCTTGAACTTGGTATTGCTAGCTAGGGCCTTGGCCTTGCTATTGATAAGGTGGTCTAACCTCCTGATTCTACCCTTTTATAGTGATCAACTCTTTGGTTAGAGCCTGTAGCAGGCTTATCATCTCTTGGTTTGTTCCTTGTTGATCTCTTCTCATTTCTTGCTAACTACTTTTTAATTTGAGTAGCTCTTGAGAAGGGTCAACCTTGGATTCCCCATAGCTAGAGTTGGCTTGAGGTTCTATTAATGTAGGCATGGGAGTAAATGGAGGAATTTGTAGAAGTGTAGTGGGATAAAGACTAGGAGAGATAGGCATGAGTGGCCTTGGGGTTATCATACTAGCCCGAATTAGATAATTTTCTACCTTGACAGCTAGGTCAAAAGCCTGGGGTAATGAAGTGCCTCCCAAAGACTGAATCATGATAGATATATCACTAGTTAGGCTTCTCAAAAAATAAAGGAAAGCACAATCTACTGAAGGCCTTATATTAACTAGGATCCTATTCCATGTCTTGAGGAATCTGCCATTAAAATTTGTCATCTATTCTTGAAGGTCTCTCTTGATAATTTGGAGTTTCTCTACTAGAGACAAAGAGACTAATTCATCCTCAAAATATTTGTTAAGGAGCTCTCCAAGTCTATCCCATGAAGTAATGGAGCCAACTGCCAGATTTCTAAACCATTTGAGGGCCTTACCTTTTAGAGAGGCTGCTAATAATTTGGTGGCCACATCTTCCTCTGTGATGTTGTGTATGCTACAGATAGTAGACACAGCTCTTATTCATTCAAAAGCTATTGTTTGGTCTTCACCTATGAAAGAAGGTATAATTTTTAGTGCTTCCAAGGGCACATCATGGTGTTGGGAAAAATTCAATGGACTACCTTGATTAAAGGGTGCAAATGCAAATGGTCTTGCCATAATAAGGGTCTATTTTCCTCATAAGCTCTATCAAAAACTAGGTCTTCTTGTTCATAACACCAATTGAGTCACCAGATATACTTGAATATTAACCTCTCTAAGGTCTATATTATGCAATCAATATATTAGAGATAGCATAATCTTTTAAACAATGAACTTCTTTTGTGGTCCCACCGGGTGTGCCAGAATTGTTATACACTGGCACCAAGGTAGGGTATCCTTGAGCTTGAGTCCATATTGACAGTCCCTATGCATTGAAACTCTTTAATCTTTTTGTAGATGAACCAATAGGAGCACCTTTGGACTTCAATCTGATCTTTTGTCCCACCGGGTGTGCCAAAATTGTTATACACTAGCACCAAGGTGGGGTATCCTTGAGCTTGAGTCTATATTGATAGTCCCTGTGTATTGAACCTCTTTAATATTTTTTTAGATGAACCAACAAGAGCACCTTTGGACTTCAATCTGATCTTTTGTCCCACCGAGCATGCCAGAATTGTTATACACTAAGTTTGTACCTTTGTTTCAAGCTCTCTTGGTCTTGATAACTTAGTATAACATGGGAATCAACTTCAAGTTGTGGGACCTATACTAACTAAGATTAGACCTCTAGGTTCTAGGCTAGTTCCTCTTGGATAATCACCTTAATTTTCTTCTTGACATGAAAAGTAAACTTTTGAGAGAAAGGGATAGAAGGAATGCTTGGAAAGGGAAATGACTGAAAGCAAACTACCTACTAGGTGATACATCAAAATTAGGGTATGAACTATAGCATAGAGGGATAGAATCAATGAAAGGCTTAGGTCTAGTAGGTCACAACTTACTGAATAGGCTTGCATAAGTGTTTCATAGGAGGGCCTGAACATAAGACACAACCTATGACCTGGAAGCAGACATTCACTTCTGCAACTCAGTCTAGGATTGAGACAAGACTATTGGGGGGTTGAAGTATACCCCAAAAAAAATCTAAATTAGATCAAACACAATAACACACACAATTACAAAAAGTAAGAGGGATCAGGAACCCTAAGTTGTCATTGAAAACATGCATAGACTTCAATTCATTAAGAGATACTTCAAACAATGAAAGAATAGGGACAAAGAAAATGTCACAAATACCTTGGAGTTGTTTAAATCATCAATGGGAGATTGCAAGAGTAGAAGACTAGAGGGTAGAAGAAATACCACAGATAGCCTTCTAAGAAAAGATTCTTTCTTTTTACAATTCCAACCTCTGAGCTCTAAAAGCTCCAAAAAACAAATATATACATCTCCTCTAAGCAAGCAAGAGCAAAACCTAACTAGGGTTATATATATTTGCATATAATAATCAAACCCTAATTGATCACTTCTGATCATAAATGTTTCTCCCAAATATCTTGGCTAATCAGACATACTTCTTTTCAAGTTAAAAAACCTCACACCACCACCATGAACTTATCTCTGCAAGTCGGCCTCATCATGAATGCTCAAAAACTATTCCTTGCAGATATTTGAATTTAAAATTCTATATGGCCACAAGTGGCACCAACCCTTTTAATGCATCATCAGCATAGAACACTGACATGGTACCCCACTATGGCCACCCAAACCTCTATCATCTTCCATTCAACTGCAACTATCCTACAAAATTAAACTCTGAGCTACCCTTTTGTCGCTCACAACCTGCTGGAACAAATGCTGGCAAAAACCCTTCCTGAAAGATTTAAATTTGAAGAATAACATCTACTGGCTCAGGTTTAAAATGCCACTATTGATCCCTTCATTTCCTGGTAGATCAGGTGGTTCACATTGATCTTACAATAGTCACAGGCCCCTTGGAAGGTCAAAGACCATGTCATCAGTAGCAACCAATAGAAAATGAGCATGTCAAACAAGTTCGACACCTCAGAAGTCAAATGAACCTGGACCCTACATCAGATGGTTGTTGTTATACCACTGCCCTTAAATATCATGCAAATTCCTTCAGTGGTATAATGACAACTGTGAGATTCATCAGCATTTTAACCTACCTTAGGAAGCTGACCCCACCTGACACATCCTTTGGTCAAACCACTGGCCAATCAAAAAATGCCACATCACAAAATCTGGAAAATGGACATGCAAAATTTTCTTACTACACCTCGGCCCCACTAACAATTTCCAACTTACCATCCTTCGACCAATTAGGATTCTTACACCTCAGAAATATTTGACAACGGACCCACCTGACAGAACCCTGGCAACAAGCAAGATCAATGGTTGTCACATGATCGCAAGGAATATTCTGGGCCCTTGTGATCATGCGACCACTATTGGATTGAAAGGAAAGGTAGCCTACTAAGCCCCTACTGACCTATCTCCACATCACTACCTTCAACCAATTAGGAATGAGAACCTTTGACAGAACTGACAATGGACCCACAATTCTTTTCCTTCATCAAACGGTTGTCGTTATACCGCCAGCTTAAAAAGGCATCAACTTTCCTTAGCGGTGTAGCGATAGCCACAAGATCTTGCTGACCATTAACCTTTGAAGATGAAGAATAGGCCCACTGAGATAGGTGTCATCCTATCACATGGTTGTAAGGGCTCAAAAGATTCCTTGTGAACATGTGATAGCCACAAGTTTTAAAGGGGTAAACTTAGGAAATATTTGTTGGAGAACTTAGGCCTTTGTAGGAAATATTAAAAGGGACCCCGCCCGATGACCTAGAGGAATAACATGAAGGTGGTCAATTTTTAGCACATGCATTTTAGAATTTTAAGTGGCCCAGAAAGGTAATGGAAAAATAGAACAAGACTAGGGTTTTTTAGGGTTTTTTGCAACAACAGCTAGATTTTCAAAAAATACTTGCAGGCTAGAGGGCTTAAAACATTTGCAGAGACCAGACGACAAGGCAGAAGCTCATAATTTTTTTTGAGAGTGTTCAATAGGGTAAAATGAAGCTTTAGCTTGACCTATGACCAAAAATGCATAGAATAGGGAAATTTGGGTAACAGTTACCGAGCTGCAAAAATTTGTTTAAATTGTTTTTCGGTATACATTTTGTATTTGGGACTGTGGATAACTGATTCACCCCCCTCTCAGTTATTCTAACAATTGGTATCAGAGCATATTGGTTGCTTGGAATATATTTTTAATGAATTTAGCATAAAGATCAAAAAATGTATAAGAGGGATGTGCCAAAGCTGAACAAGGACAACTTTATAATATGGAAAAGTTGAATGAAACTGTATATATCTAGAATTGGGAATTCCACCCTCACACTATTAGAGAATGGCTGCATTGCACCACACACTAGACCTTTGACTCTTGATCAACTAAGAGATAGACATGAGCATAACATTACTATGATGGAGATTGTTGCTACTCTGACAGATGCCGAGTTTGAAGAAATTAAAGATTTCACTACTGCTAATGATATGTGGGATAAAATTGCTCAAGTTTATAGTGGTGATACAAATGTCAAGAGAGCTAGAGCTGAAAGTTTAAGAGGAACATTCATTGATATGAAGATGAAAGAAGGAGAAAACATTGTGCATTACACAAACTAAATAAAGGAGGTAGTTCACGCTATCAGAGGATCTAATGGTGTTATTGAGGAAGATATTGTGGTAAGAAAAATTCTAAGGACTTTATTGCCTATCTATGCAATCAGAATATTTGCAATACATGAAAATAGGTCAGGACCTAACAGTACTCTCACTCTTGATAATCTGATTAGAAAGCTAACAAATTTTGAACTGAACAACTATGATAATAGTGTTGTACCAACTATTGAATCTGCTTTTATGACTTCTCTAAAGATCGGTAAATCAAGTAGTAGAAATAATAAGGATGATAGTGATAGTAATACTAATGATGAGCTTGACGAGACTGAAGCTCTTATGGTCAGGAGATTACCTAAAGGAAAAGGTAGATATAGAGGCAAATTACCTTTATCATGTTTTAACTACAAAGAAGTTGGTCATATTGCTGCTAGATGTCCAAATAGGAAGGAAGATGATAGAAACAAGGACTGATCTGGTGAATGAAGCTATGGGAGAAGAGGCTACAAAATTTACCGACACTACAAAAGAGACAACTGAGAAGGTATGTTACATTGCTAAAGAAAATGAATCTGATTTTGATTCAGATGATGATGTAGAAGTAGTATTTGTTGCTATGAAGGATGATTCGTAGGAAGAAGAAAGGTATGTAGAAATAGCACTGATTTCTAAGGTTAATAAAAATGATACATGGATCATTGATAGTGGCTGTACACATCACGTGACTGGTGAAGAAGAAAAATTTGATCATCTTGAGCAATATAATGGAGGATATGTAAAAATGGGTAATGATACACCTTGTATGGTTAGAGGAAAGGGATCCTTACTGATAAATGATAGAATCCAATGTGATAATGCTTATTGGGTAGAAGGACTAAAATATAATTTTCTAAGTCTGGCACAACTGAACAATTCAAGTCACCAAGTAGCTTTTGAGAGAAAGAAAGTAAAAATATTTGATGATGGAGGAAGACTTGTTGGAACAGGAGCACAATCGAAAGGTAAATTGTTTTATCTTGATAAAGCAAAGTCTTCTTGTTTAATGATGAAAAATGTGGATTCTTGGTTATGGCATAAAAGGTTATGCCATGTAAACTATGATAACATGATTAAGATCAATAAAAAGAAAAAGGTTAGAGGTCTTCCTAACTTATCAAAGCTTGATAATGTTATGTGTCATGAAAGTTAGAAAGGTAAAATGACAAAATCTAGTTTCAAAAGACAAGATTATTCAACAAAGAAAATACTTTCAAGTTGGTTCACACCAACCTATGTGGTCCCATGAGAACATAGAGTTATTATGGAGATAGATATTTCATTCTTTTTGTTGATGATTACACTAGATTGATGACTGCCATTTTCTTGAAAGAAAAATCAGAGGCATTTAAAATGTTCAAGTGGTTTAAAGAAAAAGTAGAGAAAGAGACTAGTAAAGAATTGAAATGCTTAAGATCTGATAGAGGAGGTGAATTTATTTCTAATGAATTTACTAACTATTGTAATGATCATGGTATAAAAAGCTAGGTCTTTGCACCGAGAACACCTCAGCAGAATGGAATTGCTGAAAGAAGGAATAGGTCAATTGTTGATTGTGCAAGAACACTAATGGTAGAGAAAAATGTTGCTCATACATATTAGAGAGAGGGAGTTAGCACAATTTTTTATGTTTTGAACTGAGTACATTTGAAGGACACTAACAAAACAACCTATGAGTTATGGTTTGGACACAAACCTGCTGTAAGTTATTTCAAAATTTTTGGAAGTAAATGCTTTATTTTGAAAGATGAAAGAAATGGAAAGTTTGACTCAAAAGGTGATGAAGGGATATTTCTTGGATATTCCACTAAAAGAAAAGCATACAAGTGTCTAAATAAAGTTACCAATAAAATGATTGAAAGTGCTAATGTCAGGGTTGATGAGTTTCATGACAAGAATGTAGAAGAAAGCACAAAGGAACCACAAGACTACAATAGATTCACATACATTGAACAAATAGAGTATCTACTGAAGTCATAGATAGTGACAACCGGTCAGTAGAAAAACAACATGGAGGAATAGGAAAGAGAAATTGATGAGCAGGAAGGACCTATCGAGAAAGAAAATGAACCTGAATAGGATGAACAAGAAAGAAGAGATCAGATACTAGCAAGATTTGTCAGAAGACATCATCCTAAGAACCAAATCATTGGAGACAATGATGCAAGGGTAGGGAGAAAGAGGGGCCAAACAATGGTTCACCCTAATGATCCAAGCCTGCTCAACACATGCGAAAGCAAACAAACACAATAGTGAGAGAGAGAATGTAGAAACTTTCATAGACTTTCATCAAATAGAACCATACATGTAGGGCTATAAGGCCTTCCCAATTAGGGCCAGATATTACAATGAAATACAAAATTCCTCAAACATGTGAGGATCTGTCAAATCTCTACTTCTATCTTCTATCAAACTCCTATCCCAAAACTGCCTCTAAACTCTTAACCAACAACTACATTTATACAAGAATGTACCAAATTGAGTCAGCCTTCAGATCCATAATCAATGGAAGGAATGGTCAGATCTAGGACCACATGCTTCCCAATGATGGATTCCAACATTAAATCCATGATCCATTATAAATGCACAAGTCAGCCACAACATAAACTAAAACTAAACCCGTTAGTGAGAAAGATAACTGAGCAGTAGAGAAGCAATGCCGAGCACCAGTGAAATAATTGACCACCCAAGAGATAACCAACCACACTTAGTAACCAAAGGAAACTAACCAACTACTAACCAACTTGGTCAAAAAAGGAACCAAGCAACATAGACAAACTCCAAATTGTTTTTGGTGACATGGGATTGCCAAGGACCTGAGATGCTCCTGCATCAGACACCTGGGGTTATTTTGAAATGATTCTCCAAATCATTTGGTAGGTCTAGTCTAAGCTACATCCAACTTAGATTGTGAAATCCATGAACTATCTTCATCGGTCTATTCTTCCATTTTACCAGATATTCCATATATTGTTTTCCTCTTGTGCTCTTGCCAACTCTTTCTTTCAAAATCTATTCAACTTCATCATTCTGCTTCTTAGGATATTATGTCAGTACTGTCACTTCTTCATCAGGTTCATGATACTCATACAAATCAGCAATGTTGAAAATTGGTGATATGTCCATGTCATCAGGTAACTCAATTTCATATGCATTTCCATTGTCAAATTTCTTCAAAATCTTGCAAGGTCCAAACTTCTTCATTTTTATCTTCCCATATGTTCCAATAGGAAATTGGCCTTTCTTCAAATGAACCATCACTTCATCATCAACATAAATTTTTTTTATGTCTCCTTGATCTATCTACTCTATCTTTGTATTTCTGATTACTTTCTTCCAGCATCAACTTCACATCTTCATGCAATGCCTTCATGTATTCAGCAAATTCTACTCCTTCAACACTTTTCTTATTCTCATCAGCAATGTCTCTCAAATCAGATATTCCTCTTGGTTGTGTGTCATTCAAAATCTCAAATGGTGTCTTTCCAGTACTCCTATTCACTAAATTATTGTATGTGAACTCTACTTGTGCCAACAAAAAATCCCAATTACTCTGTGTGTCTCCAAGTAAACATCTCAAAAGATTTCTAAAACTTATGTTCACAACTTCAATCTATGCATCAGTTTATGGGTGAAATGTAGAACTATATTTCAACTTAGTGCCAAATTTCTTCCAAAGGGTTTTCCAAAATTATCCAACAAATTTACTATCTCTGTTAGAGATAATACTCCTCGGTAATCCATGCAATCTGACAATTTCCTTAAAGAAAAGATCTGCTACATGTACTGCATCTGATGTCTTTCTACAAGGTATAAAATGTGTCATTTTAGAAAATCTATCCACAACAAGAAATATAGAATCATTACCTCTTATTGTCTTCGGTAAGCCAAGAACAAAGTCCATACTGATATCAATCCAAGGTTTCTCAAGAACAACAATTGGTGTATACAATCCAGTATTTTTACTTACTCCTTTTACAACTTGACAAATTCCACAACTTTTCACAAATTTTTGAACATCTTTATACAACTGTGGCCAATAGTACAAGTCAAATTCCATGTTTTATCAATATGAAAATGTCCAACCAAACCACTACTATGTTTCTCCTTTATCAGATTAGTTCTCATTATTCCTCTTGGTATACACAACTGAATACCTTTAAATAACATACCTTCCTAAATAAAATATTCATCCCATTTAGTGTCGTGTTGAGCTTGAATAGGTGCTATGCACTTTCTCCATGGCTAAGAAAAATCAAGGTCAAAATCATAAGAATCTCTCATCTCATCAAAACCAAGAACTTCAATTTTCATCTCAGATATCAAAGATCTTCTTCTACTCAATGCATCAACAACTTGGTTAGTGACTCCACTCTTATGCTTTATCACAAATGTATAACTCTGTAAATACTCAAATCATTTCATATGTCTTTGATTCAATTTATTCTGACTAACCAAATATTGTAAAGCCTTATGATCAATATACAACACAAATTCACTCGGTATCAAATAATGTCTCCATTTCTTTAGTGCTTGAACAATAGCATAGAATTCTTGATCATACACATAATATTTTCTTCTAGCATTATTCAAATTTTCACTAAAGAAAGCAACAAGTTTACCTTCTTGACTCAACATAGCTCCAATTGCACTTCCACTCGCATCACATTCCACTTGAAATACTTTACTAAAATCATGTAATGCCAAAATAGGTAATTCAACAACCTTCTACTTTAGGGTCTCAAAACTTTTGTCAGCTCCATGTGTCCACTTGAATTCTCTTTTGTCTTCTCTCATAGTCTTAGTCATAGCATTACAAATTGAACTAAAATTCCTTATGAACTTTCGGTAAAAACTTTCCAAACCATGAAATGATCTTACCTCACTAGCATTCATAGGTGTAGGCCAATTCAAAATAGCTTCAACCTTTTCAGGATCCATCTTCAAACCATCAGCTAAAATAACAAATCCCAAATACACAATCTCTTCTTTCATGAATGAACACTTTTTCAAATTTATCAGCAACTTTTCCTCTTTCAATCTCTACAAAACTTGTCTAACATGCAACAAATGTTCTTCTCTATTCCTAATGAATATCAAAATATCATCAAGATATACAATCACAAACTTGCCCAATAATTTCTTCAAAACTTCATTCATCAACCTCATAAAAGTACTCGGTGCATTAGTTAAACCAAAAGGCATAACCAACCACTCATACAAACCTTGTTTTATCTTGAAAGCAGTCTTCCATTCATCACCTTCTCTGATTCTGATCTGATGATACAAAATTTTCAAATCTATCTTTGTGAAATACTTTGCTCCAGTCAAACTATCCATTATATCATCCATTCTCGATATAGGAAACCTATACTTCAATGTTATCTTATTGATTTCTCTGGAATCAATACACATTCTCGATTCTTTTTCGGTGCCAATACAATAGGTACTGCACAAGGGCTCAAACTCTATCTGATCAAACCTTTCTCTAGCAACTCTTGAATTTTTTGGTTCAATTCCTAATTCTTGGTAGGTATCAACTGATGAGGTGCCTTATTCAGTAAACTAGCTCTAAGGATTAGATCCATACAATGATCAATACTTCTTTTCGGTGGTAAACCATTAGGTACATTATCAGAAATGATATCACTGTACTCGGTGAGTAAGTTATCAATCTCCTCAGGAACATTATCCTCTATTTTCTTAGTTTGTTAGGGATCACAACAAAACATACATCATTCTTCTTCAAAGAGTTAACAGACTTTCTTCCCTCCATCAAACAAACTTTCACAAATGTGCAAACATTACTAGCAAGTTCTTCCATCAATGGTAACAAGATTTGTTTCTTTCCATCAGCCACAATAGTATACTTATTCAATCTCCCATCATATATAGCATGTTTATCATATTGCCAAGGTCTACCCAACAAAATATGAGAGCAATCCATGGGCATGATATCACATAACACCTTATCATAGTATTTTCCAATCTTCAAATTCACATAACATTGTCCACTTACCAGGAGTGTATGCTCATCTTTGATCCATGAAATTTCATAGGGCTTCGGATGTGTAATACCCCGAAAATGGGCTATAGGTTCATTAACCTCCTATATCGACACATTGAATGAAATCAACATCAAAGTCCTAACCTAAGGCACATCAGCACATTATCAAATTTTAATTGATTATCCTAAATTTTGCATCAGGGAATATTCCTTATTCCTATTTATCTTAATTATCTTTAATTTAATAATTATTTGGCGATAAATCCTATTTATCCTAAAGTTTGATTAATTGAATATTCTAAATATTTAATTAATTAGATTTAATACTGCCACTTAATTATTTAATTGGATTTAATTATATTTATTCCTAAATTTTATTATTTAAATTTTGACAATAAATCAAATATCCTATAACTAATTGATTAAATTCTTATTTAATTAATTAATGTCAATTGTCAAATTTAATAATATAGTTTTTGAATAAAAGTTTGATTTAATAATTGATTAACCCATAAATCAATTGTTTTATTTTTAAAATCAGTTAAGTTGAGGATAAATCACTTTATTTATTTACTTAATTCATAATTAAGTATGCACATCTAAAAAGCAGTTGAACTTTAAATCAGAAAATCAATTCAAGTTGTTTTAAAAATAAACTCAACTCTCTTTTGAGTTGAAAGCTGATCTCAACTTCTAATTTAAATCAAAAAGCTAATTTGCATGATTTTGTGAGTTAATCTATCTCTAAATTCTTGATAACTCAAAAATCAACCCGAGTTTATCAAGAGTGATTTATGGCTTTTTCCATGCACCTCCAAAGTCCTAGATTTCTATAAATTAAGGCCTTAACTCTTCATTTGGATCTATCCATCCACAAATTGCATCCTTACGCTGGCGAATGGGTGATCAAAGAATCAATCTTTGTGAATCAAAAGTTGTTGTGAGATTTTCATTATTTTTGAGCATTCATATCATTTAGCATATCATTGTTAGGTTAATTGCATGTCATATCAGTTTCTCATATAGAATAGATTCATATCAATTCATCTCATCTTATTGCATAGAAAATACAAAAATATAGATTAATTTGCATCCATCTCATATCTAGATTCTGCATTCAAATCCTTCATTTAGGTGTCACAAGGTCACTAATCTCGGTCCAATATGAGAATATCATAATCACACCTACTAGAAGGCAGCAAATCACCTGGTTAGATTAGTTTCTATTTCACTTCATGATTTTGATTTTACCTAACCTCTAATGTTTTACTGAAGTGTTGTGTCTACAGCTAGGTACAAAATTCACACACACATCTCTGGCACCCACTGTGGGGCCCTGAAATGGGTTTCCATTCAATTTCTATCAATTTTTATCATCTTCTTGTCATTTTCTATTCCAAGCTATGATTTTTAATTTCTGTCCATACAATTTTCGTATGAGTTTTGTCAGAAACTCATACCAAGAAAGACTCACTGTCGTACGATAGTTGATTTGATCAAGAATCATACCATAAAAAACATAGTGTCATTTTGAAGCTCTATTGTCGTATGAGTTTCTAGACTGTCATCTGGGAGGTGACCCACTGTCATACGAGTTTCAGTGCCAGGTTTCAATTGTCATTTCACTTTTTCAGCCAGTTTTCCAGATTTGATTTCCAAATTTGGACTGATAGCTAACATTACCAATTGAAATTTGCTATTTCTGATTGATTTCTATTGATTTTGATTGGAAAAAGTGTGAGAATTGCTAAAAATAGGTAAAAATCTACTAAGCGCATTGTGAGGAATTCAGGTAATCTTCTCAGCTAATAATGTTTTGATTTGGACTAAAATGAACATCTCACGTGTCTGGCTTGTTTGACCTTTTATTGCTTTCATATCACAGATTTCATTTTGGGCTATAAAAATGAACATAGATTTTCTTTTCAGCATCTTTGTTACACATAGTAAATAGGCCCTATGGACACTATTTGCGGTTCTTGAGAGAGTGGGTTTCCAGTGAAACTCTTCTCAATGAAGGAACCCTTGTAGGTAGGGAGGTTACTGAGTGCATCTCACATTCTACTAGATTTGTGCATCTTTAGCTTTTGATTCATACATTCTCTCCGAAGAGGTTGATAGATCATAAGTGGTTGACATCATAGATCTTTGTAAGATAATCTTAGTCTTAGAGTGTTGGATTAATCTGTCTACTTTGTTTGGGTTAAAAGTGAAAAGGCTAGAGGACTATGCTCTACTCCCTTTTTGGGTAGTATCAGAAACTCAGATCCTTGAATCTGGAACTAGTCTCCATGTGGTATCTTTTGTGAGTCACCTTTAGAGAGGGTTAACCATAGTGGACATTCCCTTAATTGGGTCAACCACATTGATAGAAACTCAAGTGGTAATAGCCATTTTTTCCATGGTAGTAGCAACCTCTATATAAATGTCCTTGTGGAGGAAATCTTCACAGGTGTGGTCTCTTGTTGGGCTGTTAGATCTCCCTAGCAGCTCCTAATTGATTAATTTCTTGGACTGTGTCAAAACCTCGGTGCACCTGGATTGGAGTTCACCCTCTTGAGATCACAAAAGTTGTAGAGTCAGACCATTACTACAAACCCTAGTGAGGCCAAATTTTCATTTTCTAGGAATATGTGCATTATTGAAAAACTTTTTGGAACATACATTGTTAGCACTCCTAGGGATTAGCACATTTAGCCACTTGGTTTTTTATTTGTAGGGTTGCTTTGTCCCCTATTCATTTTTTTTAGATGTTCTTGAAATCACTTGCTTACTATTTTGCATGCCTATTTATCTATCTGGTTACTAAGAAAGAATCAATCTGATACAATCTTCAAATTTGGACAGATAATTTTGTGAACAATTTGAAACTGAAAACCTAAGAATTGCAAAATCTGATGTCAAACACCTTTCTAGAGTTATAAGTTGTCTTGTAAAGTCTAAAATTTGTATGAATTTTTGGCTATTGTCATTTCAGAACCCCCAGATTGTCGTATGGTAGGTGGTATATTATTGTACGAGTTTTGCTACCAGTCAATTCAAAAAAGTCAAAAATCTTGCTATCAACTTTCATGTGAGTTTTGCAATATTTTTATGATTTTTTCAATTATTATATCATACCCTACCCATTTTTGTATGAGCCTGCAGAAAGTCATTTGATTAATTTTGAAAAATTGCTAGAAAGTTGTCAGAATTGCCAGATACCCAGCTTTTTCAGCCTATTTCCAAAATTTGTCAAATAAATCACTGTGTCAAGAACAAAGTAGTAACTACTAAGAATCAAATCATTTTCCTAAAGTGGCCTTTTGAATCTGATTCAACCTTTTGTTTAATCAATTTGAGTCTTTTCAATCTTGTGTCAAAACCTTGTCATAACTATCAATCTTCAATCCATCTTCAAAATGGTTAAGTGTTGTGAACTCATGTCCACTATCTTTTGGGCATCTACCCATACATCTAGGGCACAGTATCCTTCATTTACATCTAATCTTATCCTCAATCAACCAAACTTTGACAAGGTTGCATCATTTGATCTTCTTGAATCAGATCTTTCTTCAGTTGTCTTCATTGTATTCTTTTACTTCACCCAAGGTTAATGGTGGAAACTAGAGCTTCCTCTCACAAGAAATTAGGGGAAACATCTCATACCTTACTTTTGACTCATATCAAAGGTCCAACTCTTGAACAAGTCTACAATTATGGTCTTTATGAAGATGACGGTCTTGGCAACTTTCGATTAAAAATTGGTTACATACCCCCTCCATCAACTCATGTAGGTAATCAACAAAATCCTCCTTGATCTATCCCAAGGAGCCCTAAAACTCCTAACATGTTTCAAGTAGGGACAAACCATGGCTCTCAAAGAGCTCAGTCTCAACATGGTATGGATCAAGAACCTACACCTGCTAAAATTGCTCAATATCAAAATGATGATAAATTCAAAAGAATGATGAAACATTTCTTGAAAGAAGATAGAGAAACATACTTTCTAGAGTTAGCTCATCAAGGAGCTAAATTTCCTCCCAACTTTAATGTGGAAGATATCATTACAGATGAGGAAGAAACTCCTATTTCAGCTATGATGAAACAAATGCATGCTATGCAAGTAAAACTTAACAAAATGGAAAAAGAAAAAGAACCTAAGGAGTTCTCCATGGAAGCCCTATGTCCTTTTCCATTCGATAAAGACTTGTATATGCCACCATTCCCTAAGAGGGTGGAAATGCTGAAATATGATAAGTATGATGGAAAATCTGATCCTCAAGATCATGTCAGAGAATTCTATACTTAATCTATGGAGTTCATGCACGAACTGACCTATCTGATGCATCTTTTCCCTTGATCTCTAGGAGGGGAAGCCATTCATTGGTTCTCTAGGATGCCTCCTACAATCAAAACCTTTGAGGAGTTGATCAAATTGTTCTATCAGAAATACTCCTACAACATCCAACATCCAGTCACCATGATTGATATCTACAATCTCAAACAATATCCAAGAGAATCATTCCTGACATTTCTCAAAAGATAGAGAAATAAATTCTCTCTATATGCTAGACCTATTCCAGAAACTAAGAAGCTGGAAATCTTCATCAACAATCTTGTTCCAAAAATCAACTACCCTTTACAAATGCAAAATTATACATCTTTTGATAAGATGGTGGACAATGCAATCAAAATTGAAAAAGTACTTGTGAAAAAAAGAGATGTCACACTTCAAAAGGACAAGTATGAATCTAGTTCTAAGGATAAGAACAAAAATTGGAACAAGAATAAGGGCATCGTCATAGATGGCATTGTTGATAATATCCATGCCCCATCTAAGGCACCTGCTTTCAATCTAACCATTGGTACCCTAGCCATCAAAGTTTCAGAACAAAAGGTGTTTGAATCATCTCAAAAGAAGCCAAAATACAAATCTTGGTCCACTGATAATAAACACAAGTTCACTCCTCTTGGAGAATCTTTGGAATCAGCTATGAGAACTCTATTGGCTAATAACATCATCTCTTTCCTTGAGATCTGACAATCTGATCCCAACCCTAAGCTAAAATGGTGGAGAGAGAATGAATTTTGTGATTTCCATCGAGGTAAAGGTCACAAAACTAATAACTACTGGCACTCAAAGCATACCATTCAAGACAAGATTGATAATGGATAAATCATGATTGATAATCCTAAAAGCAATAATGATCACACAACATTCACTGAACCATTTCTAAAGCATAGCCAAGGAGATTCATCTTCTCAGCCTAATGTGGGTGCTAAGCTCAATTATGCCTATCTTGGAAATAATATTGTTATCAATATAGTTGAACCAAGCCTATCTGAGAATTGCAATGTCATCACAATTATAAGAAGAGATAGAGAAAATCAATCAGCTAACACAGTTACTTGATCACAAGCTTAGGCACACCTACAAGGACAAATCCTAGATCAATCAAATGTCCCTAAGGTGACTTTCAATCTATCTTCTACTTCTAAATAGAGGGAAACATCTAAATCTTCAAATCCTAAGGACACAAGGCCTACTTCATATAGTATCATTCCAAAACTCCAACATACTAATGCTAAAATCTCCATGTTTGAGTTGCTTCAGATATCTCCAGCTCATAGAGCCATTCTAGACAAAGCTCTACTCATATCCAATGTTCTTGATAACCTTGATTTAGACAGATTCCAAGCTATGGTTGGTCATCTTACATCTCCACAATATATCTCCTTTTTAGAGGATGATGATAACTCCTTGAGTCATCTGCATAACCAGCCCTTACATATAGAAGTCTTGATCCAAAACTGTCATTTCAAATGTGTGTTGATAGATGGGGGTGCTGGTCTGAATATTTTTTCTTACAGCTTGATCACACAATTGGGATTTTCAGAAACAACCATTGATCCTAGAAAGAAAATAACTATCAAAGCATATGATGAAGAAGAAAGATCCTCCAAGGGAACAATTATCTTTCCTATCAGAACAGGTCTTGTCATCAGAGATACTATATGTCAAGTTCTTGATATACCTTTGGCTTACAACATCCTTCTAGTGAGACCCTAGATACATGAAATGAAAGCTAGTCCTTCTAATACCATCAGTGCTTGAAATTTCCTTGTGACGGAGTAGAGGTAACCATTCCAGTTGATGTGTCAACAACTTGCAATGCATTAAAGGTAAATGCGGATAAACTTGTTCCTAATAATAGAGAATCTTCCATTCAGCAAATAGATGTAGCATCCACATCTAAGATGGAAGATAATGCAAAAGAGGTCAATATCAAGGAAAAATGTATGGGAGAATATACTATAGAGCCAATTTTGTCTTTGAAATCTCTCCCTATCTCACCTAAGTCTTATTGTCAAGCTCTAAAATAGTTCAAACCAGAGTCTAAGGAACCTCTTGAGGCATATAAAGGAAAATTTGTTGCTGAAAAGGTACCTAAGCAAGAATTTGAGGAAGATGAAGCTGTGTTTGCATGGCTCTATAAAGATGAACCTGAATCCCAAGTTGTTCCACCTAGTGACTCTAAAATATCAAAGGTTCCTTCTAAGTCATATGGCCCAGGGGATAAACTGATAGCTAAGATGGGATATAAAGGAAAGGGACCTCTAGGAATCTAGGGTAAAGGTCTTATGTCACCTCTTGAACATCGTGGTTGAGCCAACAAGAATATGATAGGTGTAGGATACATGAAGAAGCCTTTCTATCTTAGCAAGAACTCCCCACATTTTCTAGAACAAATTGAACCTTTTGTAGAAAATCAACTAAAGGAGGAAATAACTGAACAATCTGATAGTGATGATTCAAAAACCACTGATGAGCTCATTCCTTATGAGTGTTTTCCTAAAGAAATCAAAGACCTCCTTGAAGCTGAAGATGATCCAATAAAAAAATTTAATGTAGTAGAAACACAAGAACCTACTATAGAGCAAGAGATAGTTGCAACACAAGAACCAGCTAATCTCAATGGCAATCAAAAAGAGGAAGGTGGTAGTTATTCTAAGATAGATTCTCATGAGTATGAATTCAAATCAGAATCTGAGGGTAACCCTTCTTGGGGTATTCATCCTGACTTTACTCATGTTCTTAGATTTCCTAGAGGCATAGATGAAGAATCTAATGACTATGAATGGGGAGCCATTCCAGAAGATGATGAGCTTATTATAGAGAAACATGTTGATGTTATTCACCAATATGCACCTAAACCCAATGTAAGTCTAGAGTGAAATGATGAACTTATCGAGTCTGATCCATCGATGGCTAAAGTGGACTTTCATAATGACATTAAGCCTATTCATGAATTGCATGTCTTAAGTTGTAATATCACCTTTGAACTTGAGCATCAGGTTAGGACCGATGATGACAGATCCATATCCATAAACACTCTTTCCCAATCTTTCACCACTTTGACTATCCAACATCTTGAACTTCTTGATCAAACCTCCACAAACCCGAGCCATGGTATTTATACCTTCCCGAATGAATATGCCCTTGCTTGCTACCTCAATGCAGTTGAGCCTATGAGGACTTCCATTAGTGAACCAAGCATTAGCATGATGGAGTTGAACATCAAGTATCTTAGTCAGAAAAATAAGAATAAGAATAAAAAGAAAAGGATTTTTGAGGGTGAAAACCACTTTGTGGCAGTCTCAGAACCTACAAAAGTAAAAATAAAAGATGTATTTGAAGGTGAAAACCTCTCTAAGGCACCTACAAATGAGATATTTGATGTCCTTCCAAGTCATTTACAGGACATATCTCCGGTTCTAATTGAGCCCACTCAATCTATCAACTTGGGAATAGCAAAGGAACCATAGTTGATCCATGTAGCACAATCTTTATCAGAAGAAGAGAAGAAAAAATTTACAAACCTTCCTCACAGAGAAGAAGATCAACTTTGGATGGAAATATTCACATATGCCAGGGTTGGATCTTGATCTTATAATGCACCATTTATCTATAGCTCCTGGAGTAAAACCAGTAAACAAAAATTAAGGAAGATGCATCCTCATGTTGCACTCTTTGTAAAATATGAATTAGAGAAACAATTAAAAGATGGATTCATCTGAGTTATTTATTATGTAGAATGGATCTCTAATATTGTACCTATTTCAAAACTAGATAAATCAATCAGAGTGTGCACATATTTTAGAGATGTAAATAGAGCATGCCCTAAGGATGATTTTCCACTACCTAACATTGATATGATAGTGGACATGACTGTGTACTTTGAGATGTATTCTTTAAGGGATGGTTTTTCTAGATATAATCAAATAAATATTGCTCCAGAGGATCAAGAGAAAATTGCTTTCACATGTGCATTGGGCACCTTCTATTGGAATGTCATGCCATTTGGGCTTAAGAATGCTGGTGCTACATATTAGAGAGCCATGACATCTATTCTTCATGACATGATGCATAGGACTATGGATGATTATGTTGATGATACTTTTGCAAAATCAATGATTAGAGCTAAACATCTAAATGACTTGAGAAAAATAATAGACAAAATGGAAAAATTTATTCTTAGACTAAATCCTAAGAAGTGTGCTTTTGGTGTCACTTCTAGAAAGCTCTTAGGATACATAGTTTCAAAGAAGGGCATTGAAGTTAATCCAACTAAAGTAAAGGCTATAATGGAGATGCAACCTCCAAAGAATATTAGT
The DNA here is from genome assembly GCA_027943335.1 of Chamaecyparis obtusa. NCBI lineage: Eukaryota > Viridiplantae > Streptophyta > Pinopsida > Cupressales > Cupressaceae > Chamaecyparis > Chamaecyparis obtusa. Next base: position 324,367 of record BSBK01008994.1, read on the forward strand.
CAAATGAGGACATTGCAAGGAAGACTTCAATCTATCAGGCACTTCATATCTCAGCTAGCAGACATATCACAACCTTTTACAAAAATATTACATAAAGGTGTGACATTTGCGTGGAATGAAGAATGTGAGAACAACTTTAATCATATCAAGAAGTATCTATCAAATCCTCCTATCTTGATGCCTCCCATTCCAGGGAAGCCTTTGATCTTATATGTCTCCACTACAGATACATCACTCGGGGCATTGCTTGCACAACATGATGAGAATAAGAAGGAAAGAGCCATATATTATATCAGTAGAACATTAGTGGCATATGAAAAGAATTATTCTATGATTGAGAAGGCTTGTCTAGCTATAATCTTTGCATCACAAAAAATGAGACATTATATGTTGGCACATCCCACACATTTGATAGCTAAGATTGATCCACTAAAGTACCTACTAAGCAAAGTTGCCCTCATGGGTAGATTAGTTAAATGGGTCATGCTCTTAAGTGAACTTGACATTGAATATGTTGAACAAAAATCTATAAAAGGATAGGTTATTGTTGATCAATTAGTAGATGCACCTATGATTGATGATACACCAATGAAAATGGAATTTCTAGATTCCTCTATCATGACTCTTTCTTCTAGAGAATGGCAATTATTCTTTGATGGCTCCTATACACATAATGGATCAGGGGCAGGCATATTATTTATAACTCCTCAAGGATACTCCATACCCAAAGCATTCAGATTAAAGTTCCCATGCACAAACAATATTGCAGAATACGAAACCCTTCTTAATGGCATGCAACTAGCAATTGAGTGGAGAGTGATAGAGATACACATTCATGGAGACTCTCAACTTGTTATCCATCAAGTCAATGATGTGTACCAGACTAAAGATGAAAAGCTATACAAAAGAATGGTATATGATCTAAAGAAGTATTTCATATCTATCACATTTGACAAAATACCTAAAATGGAGAATAAGGCTCTCGATGCAATGACAACACTGTCTACTCTATTATAGCAGCCTGAACATGAGTTACGCTATGAGTTCCTGGTGGAAGCACTATCTTATCCTGCATATGTTTCCCCTAAAACTTGCATGATCTACACTATTGTTGGCCATGATTCATCTAGATATAAAAACCTATTCTCCTATCTCAAAGACCAAATCATTCCTGATACCTTCAATCACCATGAAAAGAGATACCTTATCCATAATGCCTCCTGATATGTCATCATTGGTCACAATCTATACAAACAAGGTCTAGATGGTATGCTCCTTAGATGTTTGGAATGGGAAGAGTCTCAACATGCGTTAGAGGAAGTCCATGATGGTATTTATGGGTCACACTTGAATGGTTTAACACTAGCTCAAAAAATTATTAGGGATGGGTACTATTGGCCTGAAATGGAGAAAGAGTCTATCAAGTTTGCTAAGAACTGTCAAAAGTGCCAAGTGAATGGCAACTTAATTCATGCTCCAGGGAGAGATCTAATTCCCTTTACTACACAATGGCCTTTTCACCAATGGGCATTTCATCTTATAGGAGCTATACATCCTCATTCTTCTAATGGACAAACCCATATAATCACAGCTACAGATTATTTTACAAAATGGGTAGAAGTAGTCCCTTTGACACAAGCAACTGGAAAATAAATATCTATGTTCATCTAGAACTATATCATATGCAGATATGGGATACCCCATTCCATAATCACTGATAATGGTGGACAATTCAAGATCAAAGATCTAGATGATTTATGTGCTAAATTCAAGATTACACAACATTGGTCATCTATCTACTATCCTCAAGGGAATGGACAAGCAAAGGCTTCAAACAAGAATCTATTGAAAATCTTGCACCGTATAGTTAATAAAACTGAAAGAGACTGGCATCTCATGATCAATCCAGCTCTCTGAGCCTATAGAACAAGTATCAGAACACTCACTGGGGCTACACCTTTTGCTTTAGTTTATGGGTCTGAAGCAGTATTGCCTATTGAGGTTGAAATTCCATCACTAAGAATCAGAATGCATTGTCTAGTAACTGATGATGACTACAGAGTGTCTAGGTTACAAGAACTTGAACTACTAGATGAGCATAGGCAAGAAGTGTACGATCATCTCAGAGTATATCAAAAGAGAATGTCTAGAGGTTACAACAAGAAAGTCAGACATAGAGAATTTTAGGTTGGTGATCTAGTCTTGAGAGAGAATCCTAAAAATCAATCACATCGAGAATGCAAGGGGAAGTTTGAACCCAACTGGCTTGGTCCCTTTGTAATCACTTCTACTTTTGGCTATGGTGCCTATCAACTCTCAATGACTAAAGGAAAATAGCTCTGAGAACCAATCAACATTCTCCATTTGAAGAAATTCTACGCCTAAGGCATTCAATCTATGGTAAAATGTCTTGAAAAAAATCTTAAAAATTGGAAAAAGTCCTAAAAAAATGAACATCTTGGTGAAAACCTAGCAATAGGAACCTTAAGGATTCACAAAAATAAAGTAAAAAATATCAAAAGTACAAAAAAAATTGAAAAAAATGAAAAATACAAAAAAAAAAAAAAAGTGCCTTGGTGAAAACCTGGAAACAGGCGCCTTGGTAGAAAAAATAGAATCTCTGCCAAGATAGTGAAAACCTGGCAAATAGGCACCACTTGTTTCAAAATGCTCCATCTATCAGCACAATCTTAGTCATTCCCAACTTTCAATCTTGCTGTTAGTTTGTACATATCTCCCAGTTTGTTCGTGCTTTCCTGTTTTCAATAAGTTGATCTGTACACCAATCGGTTCAAGCATCTATATTCTATCAATGTTCAAACTTGGGGGCAATCAATGTCATATCCTATGGTCTCTAGTGTATCTTAGCCATATCATATCTAGTCAGAGTCCTTTGAATCTTCATTTGAGTCAGTCAGTCGGTCTCATCTCCAAAAAGGATTTTGCATCTACAACAATGCAATCAAACATCAAACACAAACTAAAAACAATTTATGCTTTTTACATGCTTTTATCTCCTTGTATGCTTACTGATTCACATTGAGATTTTTGCATATTAGCTTCCTTTGAGCTCTTCGATGATGTCCTTTACAAGATTTAGAGAGTAATGACTGGGGGCATAATCTTTTCTTTGTTTTCTGCTTGTATGTGAAAATCTAACAACTTTGGAAATTTTGGATTGAAATGGTGTCCGACTGTAAGAGCCTCTATCTCAAATTGGATGGCCATGCGTACCTCGACCATTGATACCTAAAAAATTCAAGGAAGTTTGATCTAACTATTATATTTTGAGTGAATTCTTTCTCCTACTGTGAAACACAATCTTGCCTAAGGATGTGAACAATAAAGGGTCACTACAGGTAATTCACATTGGATTTAGAATGATCTCTTGACTACTTGATGTGTTTGTAATGCAAGGTGTATTCTGGTCATCACGACATCTATGTTTTGATGCTTATATGAATTGCTATATCAAAATGGACATGATATTCAGGTCATCCTGGCATTTTTTTCTTGTTGCTTATATCTAATCCGACATTCCAAAAATAAAATCAAAATTCATATGTCCATGGTTGCCTAACCAGTGGGTGTTGTATTGATTCATGTGCATACAAATCAATATTCATGTCTATGGTTTCATAACTAGTGGGCATTATATTGATTTATCCAGTTACCTAAAAAATTCAATGATGAAATCGACCGAGACATGATCAGTGACTAGGTCCTAGGTCTTAGATTCCATTTTATTTTACATGTTTCTTTGCATTTTGCATGTTTGCATGATCTCACAAATGGCTACATAAACTTCAATGCTTAAAAAATTCTCACAAGAGCTAACACTTAACTCGAAGGTCTCTTCTTGGAATCGCAAGCAGTTATCCTCCTGGGTTAAACATCCTTTTGACATAAGACTGAGTACCTGTCTTCATCAATTCCTGCAAAACATATCATGTGTATCATTGCATTTACATTTCATATCATAACCATCTGTTGCATTATAATACATCCATGTGCATAAGAATAAATCATACATACATCTTTTCATAATCAAAACATATTTGCTTTACTGAAGTGTTGTGTCTAAAGTCAAAAGGTTGAAATGAATTCAAAATGACCCTTCTGGCCTTTATATAGCTTTTTGACCTAATTTTCAAAAGTGCTCCATTTTTCACAAAAATTGCACCTCTAGCTAATTTTGACATTTTGAACCCATTTTCAGGATCAAAATCAAAATATGAGATCATTTACTATGTCAAAATTGCAATTTAAAATTTTCAGACCTAGGACGGTCTACTGCTTGCATAATCAACCTTCAATCATCACAGAAATCTAGTATTCAACTTAACTAATTATCTTACATCAAACTATTGAAACTTCAACTTGGTCAACTATGGTCAACTCATGGTTTCACCTAGTCAAACTTGGTCTCCTAGACTTCCAAACGATGCAGAATGCATTTTGGAACATGTTTAACCACTTCTCAAATCAATTAACATGCTTCTAAACTATAAACACTAACTTTTCTTGTCAGATTTCAATTTTAATCCCGAAGGGGGCATGGTATTACACATAATTCAAAGTCTGTAATCTAAATTTGAAATCAAATCTTCCCTTAGTAATCAAGACAACAACCATGTCTAGTTGTTGATTCGTCAAAAAGACCTCATCACTTGGGCCAAATCAATCATCACTTAGGGCATATCAGATTCATCGAGATCCATATCAATCTGGTATTCTCTTAATCTTGTAAACTGTATCAATTTTTCATAACCATCGGTTCATTAGTGTTATTTCCTTGGTTCTTTGTAACTGAAGGGTTAAGATGTGATACCAATGTGATTCTTATCGACAATCAGGTCTGGAATCGGTCACTCACTTCTTTGCAATCATAAGGTTCAGAATTAGGCATTTTGATACTTCTTCACAATCATCGGTTCATTGCTGTTATAGTTAACATTATCTTTGGTCATTCGGGACCTAATATCTTCAAATCTTTCAATCAGTTTCTGTCTCATATCACAGTTTTTATTTCATTTCAATTTCAATTTCAAACATTAGTTTCAACATCATACATAGACTGTCTTTGAACCATTGCGCTTCGCACAATAATTAAAAAAGGGGCAAAATGTAATACCCCAAAAATGGGCTATAGGTTCATTAACCTCCTATATCGACACATCAAATGAAATCAACATCAAATTCCTAACCTAAGGCACATCAGCACATTATCGAATCTTAATTGATTATCCTAAATTCTGCATCAGGGAATATTCCTTATTCCTATTTATCCTAATTATCTTTAATTTAATGATTATTTGGCGATAAATCCTATTTATCCTAAAGTTTGATTAATTGAATATTCTAAATATTTAATTAATTAGATTTAATACCGCCACTTAATTATGTAATTGGATTTAATTATATTTATTCCTAAATTGTATTATTTAAATTTTGACAATAAATCAAATATCCTATAACTAATTGATTAAATTCTTATTTAATTAATTAATGTCAATTGTCAAATTTAATAATATAGTTTTTGAATAAAAGTTTGATTTAATAATTGATTAACCCATAAATCAATTGTTTTATTTTTAAAATCAGTTAAGTTGAGGATAAATCACTTTATTTATTTAATTAATTCATAATTAATTATGCACATCCAAAAAGCAGTTGAACTTTAAATTAGAAAATTAATTAAAGTTGTTTTAAAAATAAACTCAACTCTCTTTTGAGTTGAAAGTTGATCTCAACTTCTGATTTAAATCAAAAAGCTGATTTGCATGATCTTGTGAGTTAATCTACCTCTAAATTCTTGATAACTCAAAAATCAACCTGAGTTTATCAAGAGTGATTTATGGCTTTTTCCATGCACCTCCAAAGTCCTGGATTTCTATAAATTAAGGTCTCATCTCTTCATTTGCATCCATCCATCCACGAATTGCATGCTCATGCTGGCGAATTGGTGATCGAAGAATCAATCTTTGTGAATCAAAAGTTGTTGTGAGATTTTCATTGTTTTTGAGCATTCATATCATTTAGCATATCATTTTTAGATTAATTTCATGCCATATCAATTTATCTCATCTTATTGCATAGAAAATCCAAAAATATAGATTAATTTGCATCCATCTCATATCTAGATTCTACATTCAAATCCTTCGTTTAGGTGTCGTCAAGGTCACTGATCTCAGTCCAATCTAAGAATATCATACTCGCACCTACTAGAAGGTAGTAAATTGCCTGGTTAGATTAGTTTCTATTTCACTGCATGATTTTGATTTTAGCTAACCTCTAATGTTTTACTGAAGTGTTGTGTCTATAGCTAGGTACAAAATTCACACACACAGGATGTACCAACCTTTCCAACTAGAACTTTGTGACCATCTCTTTAGATGCCAGATTTTCCTAGCTACCACTGTTAATGATTACCTTCCAAACTTTATCAGAAACTCTACATCTAGTCTTGAACAAACTTTTCCTTACCGGATCTTCCTTCCTACTTTCATTCCACAGTGCTCTCCTTACCATCAAATTATTTTCTTTCCCAGGTTCATTCAGTTACTCCTCTTGCACCAAAGCATTTATGCTACTACCAGCCTTCTTACTAGCATGTGTACATTCAAAAGATATATGTCCTTCTGCTTCAAAATTGTAACAAGTTCCTCGAAAACTTCCTCTACCATAACCACCTCGGTAGTTACTGCCTCTATCTCTAGATGAACTTTCACCTTTCCACTCGGTCTGGCCTTTGTCTAGATTTGTCTTTTTTGGTTCAGATCTACCATTTTCACTATTAGATCTACCTCTTCCTCTAGGGAATCTACCACCTTGACCTCTTTGTCTTTGCTCATGTCTCTTGTTCAATTTCTCCTCGACCTTCAAAGAAAATTGATAAGCCTCTTCAATGTTCTCCAACTTGACCATACTAATTTCCCCTTGGATGGAAACTCTCAAACCATTCATGTATCTCTTGATTCTCTCCACATCATCTTCATCATATCCAGATCTGATATCTAATCTATAGAATTCTTGATTATACTCCTTTACCAAGCTATCCTTCTATCTCAAACTTTACATTCACTGAACTAGGTTAATCTGATAATCACAAGGTAAGAACTTTCCTTTCAATTTGTTCACCATTTTATTCCATACCTTGATTTTGTCTTTGCCTTTCCTCTTCCTATCTAGCTGTAGATGTTCCCACCATAAGGATACATGAATTTTCAATTTTGTGCTTGCAATCTTCACCTTCTTATCCTCAGGAATGTTTTCATATTCAAAATAATTTTGCATCTCAGTGATCCAGTCCACTAACTCATCAGAATCTAACTTTCCACCATACTTAGGAGGATTAAAATGTGGTGTTGACTTCAGACTTGTCAAATCCTTAAAAAATATTTCTTCACCTTGATCCATAACAGGTGCAGGTTCTACATTCACTTGTTCTTCCTCAACTTCATCATCATTAACATCTTCAAGATGTCTGCCTCTTCTCTGGGCTATTTCAATAGCTTCTAACCTAGGAGCAATCTGCCTTAGCATATCTACCAATCCTGGATCTACATCTCACCTCCCACGAACCATCTTGACAACCCTCTACAATTGTAGGTCAGATCACAATCTACTACCCCACACCAATCAACTAGGGCTTCAAGAGGAACCTATAAACCTAGATCCGCAGACCTATATCAAGATCTCACCTCACTTTGGTACCACCTAACACAAGGGTAGGGAGCAAGAGGGTCCAGAAAATGGTGCACCCTAATGATCTAAGCTTTCTCAACACAAGTGGAAGCAAAGAAACACAATATTGAGAGAGAGAATGCAAAACATTTCATATACTTTCATCAAATAGAACTATACATGCTGGGCTGTAAGGACTTCCCTGTTAGGGCTAGATATTAAAATGAAATACAGAAGTCCTCAAACATGTGAGGATCTATCAAATCTCTACTTCTATCTTCTATCAAACTCCTATCCCAAAACTACCTCTAAACTCTTAACCAACAACTACATTTATACAAGAAGCTACTGAACTAAGTTGGCCTTCAGATCCACAATCAACAGAAGGAATGATCAGATCTAGGACCACACATTTCCCAATGATGGATTCCAACATTAAATCCACAATCCAATATAAATGCACAAGTCAACCACTACAAAAACCAAAACTAAACCCATCAGTGAGCAAGATAACTGAGTAGCAGACAGGAAATGTCGAGCGCTAGTGAAACAATCGACCACCCAGGAGATAACTGACCACACTCGATAAACAAAGGAAACTGGCCAACTACCAACCAACTTGGTCAAAGCAGGACCGATCAACATAGACAAACTCCAAATTTTTTTTGGTGACATAGGATTGCCAAGGACCTGAGATGCTCCTGCATTAGACAAGAAAGCTGGCATACAAATGAGAAGTAAGTCACGACAAGGTACATGCTTAGTTTGTTAATATGAACTGAAAAATGTTAAAGTTACATTATGGATAAATGCAATGAATGAAGAGATTGAAAAGATAGAGAAAAACAAGACATGGACCTTAGTACCTAGACCTAAGGATAAGAATGTTATCGGTAGTAAGTGGATCTTTAGAAACAAGCTGAATGAAAATGGAGAGGTTACAAGGAATAAAACTAGACTAGTATGCAAGGGGTATGCACAAGAGGAAGGAACTAATTATGGTGAGACCTTTGCACCTATTTCTAGACTAGAAGGAGTTTGAATGTTACTAGCCTATGTAGCACAAAAAATTTAAAGTTTATCAAATGGACGTTAAGTCTACATTTTTGAATGGGATACTTGAAGAAGAAGTCTACATAGAACAATCAGAAGGGTTTGTAGATCCAGAAAAGAAAGACATGGTATGTAGATTACATAAATCTTTGTATGGTTTGAAGCAAGCACCAAGAGCCTAGTATGAAAGGCTGCATACTTATTTGTTAAGTATTGGATTTGTTAGAACTAGTGAGAAAAACAATTTGTATATGAAAGGGGATACTGATGATACTATTCTAATTGTTGAAATATTTTTGGATGATATAACCTTTGGAGGATAAGATCACATATTTAAATCATTTGCTGATGAGATGAGAAAAGAGTTCCAAATGTCTATTTTTGGAGAGATTAAGTTCTTTCTAGGACTGTAGGTTATTTAGCAGAATGATGGGATATTCATCACACAATCCAAGTATATAAAAGAAGTACAAAGAATATTTGGCATGGAAGATGAAAAACCAGTTGGAACACCAATGGTCACATGTTGCAAATTGACTAAAGAGGATGAAACTACAGAGGTGAACCAGACACTGTACCGATCAATGATTGGTAAGTTGATGTATGTAGTACATAGTAGACCAGATATAGCACATGTTGTGGGGATTGTTGCAAGATTTTCTACAAATCCTAGGGAGTCACACATGATTGTTACAAAGAGAATCTTAAGATACTTGAAGAAGACAGAGGATTATGGATTATGGTATCCTAAGGATGGCAAGTTTGAACTCAAAGTATACACCGATGCTGATTGGGCTGGAAATATGGATGATAGAAAAAGCACAACTGGAGGAGCATTTTTCTTTGGTGAAAGATTTGTTACCTGGACAAGTAAGAAGTAGTCTTGTATTTCCCAGTCTATAGCCAAAGTAGAGTATGTTCCTGCTGCTACAAACTATTCAAATATTACATATATTAAGCAATTGTTGGAAGGTATGAATGAGGTAATCATTGATCTGGTGATTATATATTGTGATAACACTAGTGCTATAAACATTTCAAACAATCTAGTGATGCACTAAAAAAAAAAGCACATATCTATCAAGTATCACTACTTAAGAGAACAAGTATAGGAGAAGCAAGTGAAGCTAGAATTTATTACATCTAAAGAGAAACTTGCAGACATATTTACCAAGCCTCTATTGAAAGATACATTTGAATGCTTGAGGACTAGACTTGGGGTCTGTCCCCTATCTACCGGTCACTAATGTGATCTGGAGGTTGCATCAGCCTAATCTTATCAGAAGATCACTCATGTTGAAGCAACATAGTTCACACTTTAGATTTCTATCTAAGGTTGTGAAATATTTGAGAAACTAGTGGCATAATTAGTATACCGAGATATAGTAAATGAACTAGAAAATAGTGAGTTAATTGGCTACTACAAGAGCTATATGGTTTATGTTTTTTCTTTGGCATTGTTTTCAAAGGGAGAGATAAACAATATGATAACCAAGGAGAATATTGGAACATCTATCTAAGGGAGAGACAATCTGAGAAGATAAAGGGAGATATAAATAGAAGGAATATGAGAGCTGCTAAAGATCATATCTACAAAAGATAGTTTGCACTTGCAATGCTATTATGTAATGTAGTGATTAAAAATTTTAAGATAAGGGAGAGCTTATACCAAGCTACAACATTTGTTTATAGAGTTGTAGAATACATGTTTGGTATACTTCATATTGCTTGAGTTGCCATCAATGCCAAAGGGAGAGATTGATGAACTATAACTGATTGAGAACATGATTGAAGAACTTCAAGTGATTAGAGATCACCGAACCATAATTTTTATGTAAGATAATTGAATCAATTTTATGTTGTCATTGATGTCAACTAGTTTTGACAGTACTTATCATGGAGTTTCAAACATCTAAACATCTGTAGAAGAGAAGAGAATGATGAAGAATTGAGATATCTACATTGAGGAAGATGGATATGACAAATGAGGATAAGGGATACTCTTGGTAACTTATTGATGAGTCTATGACTTCGTATTGTTGACTTGATTATGTTGCATTAATATGTTATGAAGTTGGGAGAAAAATGTTACAAAGAAGTGTGGTTGGTCAATGAAGCATTCCAGTATACACTAAGCAGTGTAGTGTATACCAAGCATAGTATAAACTGAGCTTGTGTTCACCGATGCATTTCTTTGTTAACTGAGAATGAACAAAAGAACTAAATGATTAGTTTAGCTGACAAAAGTTGACGAGCTATAAAGTGTATGATCACGAGGTGGAAAGATAAAGTTTGTTACAATATCAATGACTAGCAAAATTCAAGGAAGATCTAAAGGATAGAATTGAAACATGTTATTGACACATTAGCCGAGGAAGGTTTAAGTCACAAAATCAACAAAGGTGATTAAGCGGCAAAATCTAATGGATGAGAAGAAAATGGTTTACTTATCTATTTAATAGACTAGGGTTTCATTATGAAATGCATGCTAGAGGAAAGAATACTATAAAAATATCGCATGAACAAGCTTCATGCATGCCTAATCAAAATAGTTAAGGAGAACCAAATTGCAAAGATTATCAAGCATCAAAAGGCTATAACCGAGAGACAGTAAGTTACTGAATATTGTTGAACATAATTGATATATTGATTAGAGGATTTGAATGAGCATAATATAGATTTGTACATCTACAAAAGAAGTTGTATTGTAATTAGATCACCTACTATTATAGTTTAACCATTGTAATCAGATAAATCTCTTAACTGAGTAGACTAGAAAGTTGTGTAATGTCATTCATAGAATGTACATTTGTTATCTTGTCAACCCCATAGTGAATGTTGGTTGGATGATAATGGTTAGTGTTAAATCCTCTAACAAGGTCACACCTTATAGTGTGTTTTGTAACCTTAAATAGGGTTGGCTCTCCACCCAGCTCACTTTAGAAGAGTGAACAATTTTGGGTTACTAGTCCCAGGTGGTTTTTCCCTTTACAGGGTTTCCATGTTAAATCTCTTGTGTTATGTGTTTATTGTGATGATTGTTGGATATCATACTTTACATGTTGCATATTTTATTTAATCGGTAGTTACTATAAGTTATTAACTGGTAATTGGTAAAAGCACAGACATTTTACTATTTTATGTTACCGAGCTACAAAATTTGTTTAAATTTTTTTTGGGTATACATTTTGTATTTGGGACTATGGATAATTGATTCACCCCTCTTCGTTATTCTAACACAAAGAATTGGCAAGAGTACAATAGGTAAATAGTATATGGAATACTTGGTAAAATGGAGGAATAGATCGATTGGAGACAGTTCATGGATTTCATAGTCTGAGTTGGATGGAGCTCAGACCAGACCTACTGAATGATTTAAAGAATCATTTCTAAATAACCCTGGTTGTCTGATGTAGGAGCATCTCGGGTCCTTGGAAATCCTATGTCACCAAAAATATTTGGATTTTGTTTGTGTTTCTCAATTCCTGCTTTGACCAAGTTGGTCGGTAGTTGGTCAATTTCCTTTAGTTACCGAGTATGGTCAGTTATCTCTTGGGTAGTTGGTTGTTTCACTGGCCCTTAGCAATGCTTGTCTATTGCTTGGCCATCCTTGCTTACCAAGTAGTTTATTTTGAGTTTTTGTTGAGGATGACTTGTGCATTAATTATGGGTTATGGATTTAATGCTGGTATCCATCATTGGGAAGCGTGTGGTCCCATATTTGACTATTTCTTCTATTGATTATGGATCTAAAGGCTGACTCAGTTTGGTACGCTCTTGTATAAGTATAGTTGTTTGGTTAGAGTTTAGGGAGTCAGTTTTGGATAGAAGATAGGAGATAGTAGAATCAAGATTGTTGGGAGATCCTCACATGTTTGAGGACTTCTGTATTTCATTATAATATCTAGCCATAATTGGGAAGGCCTTATAGCCTGGCATGTATGAATCAATTTGAATGAAGTTAATATATCATTGATCCTGCTTTCTCTCTCTCACTATGTTGTTGTTGCTTCCACGTGTTGTTGAGCCAAGCTGGATCTATAGGGTGTGCGATCATTTGGCCTTTGAGGTCCTTGCCCTTGTGTCAGATAAACTCTAGTGACAACCTCATTTCTCTCATGAAGTCTCTTGAATTCTTGCGACCATGCCAGACTGTAGTGTTAGTATGGTGCACTAAGTAACATTAGGAAACAATCTTTGGTGTCCCATATCTCAGAGCTTGTGCAAGGTTTCGCTAAACCATCAGGTGCTATAGGACCATGATAATGAGGCCTAAAATCACCTATGGTAGTTTTGGGATATATTTTACTACATTTTAAATTGGCAACCCAATCACAGTTTACATAAAAACTTACAATGTTGCTTAGTTGAAAGGAGCAACCGTGTCTATCTTTCAAACCATTCATCCTAGAACCAAACTATCTACAATGTTAGCTTTGGCTTACTGAGTAAACTCTAGTGATAACCTTGTTTGACCAATGGAGTCTCTTGAATGCTTGCAACCATGCCAGACCGAAGTGGTCCCAAGGTGCACTAAGCAACATTGGGAAATGATCTTTGGAGGCCCATATCTCAGAGCTCATGCAAGGTATCTCAAAAATTTTAGGTGTTATAGGACCATGCTACCAAGTGCTAAAACTACCTATGGTTTTTTTGGGACATTCAACTTCATTTAAAATTGGCAACCCAGTCTTGATTTATGTAAAAACTTGTAATCCTGCTCAATTAAAAGGAGAAACATTTCATATCTTTCAAATCATTCATCCTAGCATTGAACCATCTGTTCCAACACATCTGAATGGGTGAGTAAATTCTATAAATTACCTTTTTATTCTTTGATACACACTTGAACATTTTGGACCACATCATACTGATGTGTCCCTTAAGGTTCTTGTAAGGTCGTACATGGGTCATGTTGGTCAAAATTATCCAATAGGATGAAAATTGGGTAGGATTGATGTTTTTGTTTTTATGGCCTATTTAAAATTGTTTGAGGTGTTGGAATATAAATTATGAGTCCATGTAAGTGATTACAAAAAATATGTCAAAGTTGCACAAAACTTGCTATGACAACTTTGTAACTTTTATGTGAAACATGTAATTCTTGGTCCTCAATGCCAAAAATTGATTAAAGATTTATGAAATGAAACTTACATATTCTCATAAAGTATGAATCATAGAGTAACAATATACATAAATACATGTGAGAGCATAAATATAAAGCATGATCAATCTACATAGAAAAAGACATACAAAGAAACTTAAAGTAGTATACAATAATGCACATGATGTATAAGCCTAAAAAAACATGTCCAATAATGCATAATAGGTGTACAAAAAAATGTCCAATAATGTCATATAGGCATACAAAAGATATTTCTCTAATCTAGTCCTTTCCCACTAGGGGAAGAAAATAAATCTTGGCCTATCTTTGATCTCCGCATGGATGGAGACACAATGGATGTTGGAGTCTTTCAAGTGCGCTCACTCGTCCTCCTATCTAGACTCTTCTACAATGAAAATTGATAAAATAAAAAGTATAAACATAAATGAATAATATAAAAGAAAATTGAAAATATGATGACATACAATACAATATTTGGTTACCTCAAATAAATAGTCACTCTATATATCCACCAAAGGGGCTCATTGATGATCAAGAGTAACAAGTCCCTACTAAGACTATCGAAATAATAATTCAAATACATATATGAACATCATTAAAAAATTTGATACAAACTATTAAGATGACAATTAAAATTAAGTAGCCTATTTAATGCCTCTGTCAGTCCTTTAGAACTAGCCACAACTACAACAACTCAAAGATCCTTGAAGAGTCATGAATAGCAGGAGTATCCGATGTCAACAACTGGAAACAGATAAACAATATTATTATGTAGCTATCAAGAATGCCTAAATTTTTTTTGTAATATGACTAATGAATAAATGGTACCTCTGTGAAGGTGCTACTACGTACTTCCATGTGTGGTGTAGATGTGAAAAATCTGATAGGAACCTAGTGCACATGTAGTGTAATTTATAAGACAACCATGCATATACAAATGTACTACTAATTTGTTATTTATAATTATTTATTACATATATGTCTGTGGACTCAATGATGTTGAAATAAATAAAAGGGAGGGAATGTGATCACTTCCATGACCACTTTGACTTTGGATTTTGATCATAATTTGTCTAGTAATTTAGTTATTCTTTCATCTATTAATTTAATATAATCAAGTAAATCAAATTAACATGTAAATAAAAATACCTCAATGAATGTGACATGATACCCTTTTCTATCTACTATGAACATCTAAGGTCCATAAATGAACTAATACATAAGAAAAATAAGTTATGAGAGTGTTAGGAATAGTCCCAAGAGATAACTGAGAGGGGGGGGGGAGTGGTGAATCAGTTATCTACAAGTTTCAATTCTTTATCCAATTAAGTATACTTAAACATAAAGCATAAACACAATAAAAGAACACTTGAACACAACACCAATATTATGGTTACGGGGAAACCCAAATAGGTGAAAACCCCGGTGGGAATTGACACCCACTAATATTATGCACTAGTGTATTATGATCCTTGTTAGAAGATCCTTAACCCTGTTAGGAGTTACTTTACAATATATTTAGTATAGTAGACCTAGTCAAGGGTCAGACCCTGTTAGGAGTCTTTTACAATAGTCCCTATTAGGGGAGAGGATGCACTATTTGAGAGTACACTGCTCAAAGGGGTGAAGGCTACAACCTTCTAAATAATAGATACACACTATATCTGGATCTTGATGAGCTGTGATTAGACCCACTATTTGGATTAGTTCCAATGTATAGCACAAACACTTTACTTGGTCATATAGACCTTCTTCTAATGGCTCAACATTTCACACACTCTGCTCTACTCTTCACAATTAACCATGAACCACACTTAAGCAATAAAAAATGACTGCCTATAAATATCTTTCCTCTAAATGATATAATCATGTCAGCCTATTAGAACCACCTTGAAATCATATTAGAGAAGCCATAACAAACTCTAATAATAATTTAGTCAGCTGTACTAAGCACGCAACACATTCTCAGACTTGTCCAATAAGATAATTGTAGACACACGCTACATATTGTCGGCTCTACCAAAATGATTGTATGTTTCTCCTCAAGTTGAATTACTTCATGTGCTCTTAATTGAACATCACTAACTCTTCTCCAAGCTTAAATCCAAGGGCACATACTGAAAGGATAGGCACAACTCCAAAACCAATATAATCTCTATCAGCTCTTCTGAACAAACATAGGAAACTGCTACTGGTCAATAGTGACTACATAAATTTACTTCTACTAATCATCAAACTATGTGTCCATGAATGTAACATCACTAATATGTCTTCATCATATATCCAAGCATGCAAGGCTCCATGATAACTGTATGGACAACCATGCACATAACACTACCTCTTACTCTGTTAGGAACACTGCTGATACAAGCTGCTATATTACTATCTGTACTAATAGTTAACCTCTACGCCCATGATATCATGCTAATAACATGTCCATGCAACATATACTAAAATATAACTTCATAATTCTTCTCCACATTCTACTTACCATATGTTGTCATCAATGATAAATGTACAATTAGTGCTAGCCTGCTGGCAAATCTCCAACAACCTCCCCCTTTGGCATTGATGGCAACATATGGAATGAAAAACTCCACCAGTTCAAATTAATAATTATTTTATAACATTCTCCATTTCCTCTTCAAGACTCCCCCAATGATGAGTCTTCCATCTGCTACAATATTCATCAACATTCTCCATTTCCTCAACTTAATTGCTATCATAACTGAATAGTACTCCCCCTTAGTATATTGCTCCTCTTTTTACTTATGTTTTTCATGAATATATATTATTCCCCCTTTGACATAAATGGAAAAGGGATCCAATTAGTTTAAGCATTGGTACTACTCTAGAAGTAGAGTAGTCAACCATCCATCAATCCTTGAGGACTGATGCTTTTCCTTCTTTCTTCTAAGCAGAATCAGGGAAGGGAATTACTCCCAACTTCTCCCTACGATACTCAAAAGTATCCTTTAGCAAGGGCTTTGTGAATATGTCTACCAATTGATCTTTAGTACTCACATAGTCCAGCTTGAATTCTTTCTCTGCCACTTTCTCTCTTAGGAAGTGATACTTGATCTCAATGTGCTTTGTCTTTGCATGCATCACAGGGTTCTTTGACATATTGATAGTGCTAGTGTTATCACAATAAATAATAATAGGATAATCAATCTGAATTCCAAAATCCTTTATCATCTACTTGATCCAAACAATTGTAGAACAATTCAAGGCTGCTGCAACATACTCCGCTTATGTTCTTGACTGAGAAATACAATTTTGTTTCTTGCTTGTCCAAGTGACAAGTCTATCACCAAGAAACACTGCTCCACCTAATGTACTCTTTCTATCATCAATGCATCCTGCCCAATCGACATCAGTGTACACATGAAGCTCAACATTTTCTAAATTAGGATACCATAGACCATAGTCTATAGTGCCTTGCAAATATCTGAATATCCTTTTTACTATCATGAGGTGACTTTGTTTAGGCTCTATTGCAAATCTTCCAACTATGCCAACTACATTGGAAATGTATGGTTTGGTCTGAGTAAGATAAATACATTTTCCAATCATAGACTTGTAAAATGTTATATCTATTGCTAGTGAGTCATCTTCTTTTGTAAGCTTGCATCCAGTTATCATAAGTGTCCCTACTGGCTTGCAATCATCCATCTTGAATTTCTTTAATATTTCTTTCACATACTTGGGTTGATTAATGAAAATACCTTTCTCTTTCTATTGCACATTCAATCCCAAAAATTATTTGATAGGTCTAGTCATACTCATCTCAAATTCATTTTGCATCTCCTTAGCAAATTCAGCACTACATTTTTCATTACCTCCAAATATAATGTCATCAAAAAATATAGCTACAAGTAGTAAGCCTTTAAATGTCTCTCTTATGAATAGATTACAGTCTACCACTCCTTTCTTGAATCTAATCTTTGTTAGATATCCATCTAGTCTCTCATACCATGCTCTAGGGGCTTGCTTAAGTCTAGAGAGGGCCTTCTTCAATCTACATATCATATCAGGTCTGTCTGATAAGGTGAATCCTTCTAGCTGCTCAATGTATACTTCTTCTTTCAAATATCCATTCAAGAATGCTGACTTGCCATCCATCTGATAAACTTTGAAGTTTTTGACTATAGCATAAACTAGAAACAACTTAATAGCTTCTAATTTTCCCACTGGTGCAAATGTGTCTGAATAATCAATGCCTTCTCTTTGTGCATATCCCTTACATTCTAACCTTGCTTTATTTCTTACTATTGTACCATCTTCATTCATCTTGTTTCTGAATATTCACTTTGTTCCAATCACATTCTTATCACTAGGTCTTGGGACCAGTTCCCAAGTGTCATTCTTAATAATCTAATCAAGTTCTTCTTTCATAGCATCATGCCAATCTAAATCATTACATGCATCTTCAAAACTTAAAGGTTCAATTTGAGATTGTAAACATACCGCTTCACTGCTGGCTGAGTTCTTTGCTTGTGATCTTGTTAAGACTTTGCTGCTTTGATCTCCAATGATGTCTTTCTTGGAATGGTTTCTAGATGTAAACTTTGGAAATTTAGGTGATGCTGACTCATCAAACTTAGGAGTTTCTTCTTCACTTCTCTCAGGTTCATTGAATAACACATCAATACTATCAAACATTTCTTCAATAAATGTCTCACTAGTGGAGGGTCTAGGTTCTTCTTCAATCATGGGTGAGTAATCATGATATCTTTCTTGAACCCTAAACTTTTCATCAATCTTAACATGATCACTTTCAATGATCTTTTTCAATCTTAAATTGAAACATCTATAAGCTTTACTTTTAGTAGAGTAACCAAGGAAAATACCTTCATCACTTCTTGCATCAAACTTGCCTACTGCTTCATCCCTCTTGATGTAGCACTTGCTTCCAAAGATTCTGAAGTATTTTACTATGGGAAAATTACCAAACCATAGATCATATGGTGTTTTGTCAGCCCTAGGCCTCAATTGGATTTTATTGATGGTGTAGACTATTGTATTTACCGCATCTCTCCAATAGGTGTGAGAAAATTTTCTTTCAATCATGATTGTGTGCATTGTATCAAGGATGATCACATTCCTTCTCTCAGCAATTTCATTCTACTGAGGGGTTCTAGGTGCACTTAACTACCTCTTTATGCCATGTTCTTTGTAGTGCTCATAGAATCTGTTAGAGGTGAATTCTCCTCCTCTATCCGATCTCAGACATTTTAGCTTTAGTCCAAATTCATTCTCAACCTTAGCTTTGAATATCTAGAACTTTTCAAATACTTCTGACTTATCTTTCAAGAATGCAACCCACATCATTTTAGTGTAATCATCAACAAACAAAATGAAATACCTTTCACCATAGTATGATCTTGTTTGAGTTGGACCACATAGGTCTGTATGAATCGGATCCAACTTGTCCTCTGTTGAATTGTGCTTTCTCCTAAATGAGCTTCTCACATGCTTTCCCATCACACATTCCCTGCATATAGTATCAATTGGCTTTGCTATGCTAGGTAGATCTCTTACTACCTTTACATTGCTTATCTTTACTATGTTATCAAAATTGATATGACATATTCTTTTATGCCACAATCAACTGTCATCTACTTTAGCAACAAAACAACTTGCTTCTAGATTAAGCTGAAAAACATTACCTTTAGTCTTTGATCTTGATGCAATTATTTCTCCTTCTTTGTTGTTAATGATGCACTTGTTTCCATTGAATTCCAATTTGTAACCTTTGTCAAGTAACTACCCAACACTTAGTAGGTTATGTTTCAAACCATCAACATAAAGAACATCCTTAGTACTATTCTTTCCATCCAAGTTGATGGCTCCTCTACCAATGATGGGTTTAGGAGTGTTATCTCCAAATCTAACCATGCCACCATTGTATTTGTCTAGATGAACAAATCTATTTTTATCACCTGTCATGTGATGTGAACAACCATTATCTATAATCTAGTCTATCCTTATATCATCTTGTGAAATCAATGCTAGCTCTTGTTTCTCTTTCTTATCTTCATGATTTGACTTATTGTTCATTTTCTCTATGATAGTAATAAATCCAATTTCTTTTTCAGCTAAATCATCATCTGAAACTCCATCTCTAGCATAGTAACATTCCTTAGAGTATTTAGGCTTATAGTCATTTTTGAACTTTCTATCTCTTAAGGGACATTTAGATGCAAAGTGACCAATCTTATTACATGAAAAGCATTTAAATGGCAATTGACCTTCATGTTTTCCTTTTCCTTTCTTTTCTCTTTTTGAAATTATAGCAATGAAATCATTTAGTGTTTTCTCTTCTTCATCATCAAAATTACCAGAAGTGTTTGTAGATTTCTTACCATGAATTGTTGCTTTGAAGGTTGTCTCACTTTTAGGTTCTGTCTTCAATCTTAAAATCTCAAAAGATGAGATTTTGTTGATCAAGGTGTCTCTCTTAAAATTTGATGTAAGCTTCATGGTCTCATCAAGGATGTTGATCTTGTTTTCATATTCTGGAGTGAGAGTAGTCATCAATTTATCCATAATGTCTTCCTCTGAGATCTCTCCACCATTGTTCCTGATTCCAGCAACTACTTCATTGATCCTTTGATTGTAAGCTCTGATGTTTTCTTTAGGTAGCATCTCTAATGCAATGTATCTTTTCTTCCATGTCTTTATACATGCATCCTTTTCTTGTTTGTCTCCTTCAAATATGTCTTCTAGGTACTTCCATATTTTGTGGGTTGTATCTACCTTCTTTATTTCTAAAAACTCACTATCAGATAGGGCGCTGATAAGGGCTTCTTTGGCTATTGCATTTTGATGAAATATTTCCTTTTGCTTATTAATAGCATCATCCTTTGCAATTTCTTCTAACTTAGGGATCCTGACTACTTTGATAGTCACATCAAAAACTTTAAAAGCAATGCACTGCAAATGAGTCACCATCTTGTTCTTCCAATCAAGATAATTCTCTCCATCAAACTTAGGACTTTCTTTTTTGAATAATGCTATCTGATCAACTTCAAGCTATTAAAATTTCTTTTCGAGGTACTTGGCTCTACTACCAATTGTTAGGAATAGTCCCAAGAGGTAACTAAGAGGGGGGGGGGGCGTGAATCAGTTATCTACAAGTTTCAATTTTTTATCCAATTAAGTATACTTAAACATAAAGTATAAAAACAATGAAAGAACACTTGAACACAACACCATTATTTTGGTTACGGGGAAATCCAAATAGGTAAAAACCTCAGTGGGAATTGACACCCACTAATATTCTGCACTAGTGTATTATGATCCTTGTTATAATATCCTTAACCCTATGAGGAGTTGCTTTACAATATATTTAGTATAGTAGACCTAGTCAAGGGTCAGACCCTATTAGGAGTCTTTTACAATAGTCCCTATTAGGGGAGAGGATGCATTGTCCGAGAGCACACTGCTCAAAGGGGAAAAGGCTACAACCTTCTAAATAACAAATACACACTATATCTGGATCTTGATGAACTACGCTTAGACCTGCTATCTGGGTTAGTTCCAATGTATAGAAAAAACACTTTACTTGGTCACATAGACTTTCTTCTGATGGCTCAACACTTTGCACACTCTTCTCTACTCTTCATAATTAACCATGAACCACACTCAAGCAATCATAAATGACTACCTATAAATATCTTTCCTCTAAATGAGATAATCAAGTAGGCCTATTAGAACCACCTTGAAATCATATTAGAGAAGCCATAAAAAACTCTAATAATAATTTGGTTGGCTCTACTAAGCATGCAACACATTCTGGGATGTGTCCAATAAGATAATTGTAGACACACGCTACATACTATCGACTCTAACAAAATGACAGTATCTTTTTCCTCAAGCTAAATTATTTCATATGCTCTTAAGTAAACATCACTAACTCTTCTCCAATCTTAAATCCAAGGGCACATACCAAAAGGATAGGTGCAACTCTAGAACCAATATAATCTTCGTCGGCTCTTCTGAACAAACACATGAAACTGCTATTGGTGAATAGTGACTACATAACTATACTTCTACTGATCATCAAACTCTGCATCCATGAATGTAAAATCACTAATATTTATTAATCATATATCCAAGCATGCAAGTCTCCATGATAACTATATGGACAACCATACACAAAACACTTCTTGTTACTCTGTTAGGAACACTGCTGACACAAGCTGCTATATAACTATCTGTACTAACAGTTAACCTCTGGGCCCATGATATCATGTTGATAACATGTCCATGCAACATATACTAAAATATAACTTCACAAGTCTTCCCCACATGCTACTTACCATATGTTGTCATCAATGACAAACATACAGTTAGTACTGGCATGTTGGAAAATCTCCAACAAAGAGAACCATTCATAAAATTACATAATGATTTAATGTATTAATTAAAATGATTTATTTGATACACAGTTTTGGATTTGAAGACATGGTGCAAAAGGGAGTCAAGATAATAATGCCACTACCACTAACTCTCACACCTTTCATATTGATTATAATCAATAGATACAAATTTAGTTATTCGTTCAACTATAAAACAAATATGACCAAAAACATTTAATGAACTTCCAAATATTTACCTGTGTATCAATGTTGAATGTTGTATTGAAAAAATCACTAGCCATCATTCCATCATCCTCTTCATCTCTATCAACAGTACCAAATGTGCATAGGGACCCACAAGACCAAAAAATATGGCCCCTCGAAGACTAACCATGCTCACTCTCAACTAATGGAGTGACACATTCTATGAGAGTCTAGGGGAGAGAACCAATCGTGCCTAGTGTGTCCACCTCCACATATTCCTTCACTATGGAAGGAATACTAACATGGTTGAACTGTAGCTTGTCAATGGGTGCCCTAGGTGTGATAGGGTCATGATGTGCCCTTGGTCTATCATATGATGACCCCCCGCCTCTACCCTGAGAATCTAGAAAGTCAAAATAGTTTGGCATCTCCTTGAGGACTAACTCATAATAGAGTTTCCCCAAGAAATATATAGGAACCTCATGATTGTTACATGGAGGGGTATCAAAGATCATCCACCATTTGTCACAAAAGTTTATTTTTATCTCTTCATTCAAGAATCAATGAATTGGGAACCTCTTTACTATAGTTCTAAGAGTATCAGTTTCCCCTGAATTTTTTAAGAGTTTGCAAATGTCATCTTTTTATGATTTGTTTATTTTTTATATCCTCATATGAAAATTTATTTCTATAATATCATTTTTGTTCTTCTCTTTTGTCATGCCATAAATTAAGTGTTATGTATGTGGAGCCTAATCAGACTCAGGTTCTTTTAGCGTGGTTTCCCCCCTGACTTATCTATGGGGTCAAGGGGTAGAGCCCCTTGCGGGGTCCTGGGGCATTTCCCCAAGAGGGGTCAAGGGGAAGAGCCCCTGATGGGGTCAAGGGTCGGCCATCAATTTTCTATTTAGTCAGAGTATTTTTTCCCTAATTTCTTTATGTCAAAAATACATGTAAAAAGGGCTTAGGGTTTAAGATTCATTATATGAGGGATTTTGTAGCTTCTTGTGGTGGTATTGAGTTGCAAGCTTCAAATTGTAATCACTAGATAATAATAAAGATATTGGACTCGCTGTTGGTGGACGTAGCCCAAGAATTGGGTGAACCACATTAAATTTTGTGTTATTGTGTTCTCTTCTATGTGTTAATATTTTGATTTTTTGCTTATTATTATAACATTAAGTTGCCCACTAACTGAACCTATGCGGGTCAAAATTGATTCTAATCATTTGGCAAGTGTTTCCCTTTCTAGATTTGTACTAATAGAATATTTTAACCTTCGAGAATTAGATATTCTAATTATGTTTTCCCAACTTATGTTTGGTTTATCAAATTTTCTTGTGTTCCAAGAGGAGGTTTTTCGATTGGTGGTGGCAGTTGGGGTTGATTTTGCTCATTCATTTGTTCATCAAGAGAAGATGGAGGGTTTGGTTGAGGGTTTTCTTTAGGGAGATAATTCCTATCTATAAATTAAGATAAATTCTATTTTAAAAGCCTAATTAAAATTAAAATTTAATAAAAGAAACCTCAACAATTAAATTTGATTTAAAACTAAAAGTAAACTTATATTTCAAAAAAAATAAGAGGCATAGGCTATAAAATCACTTACTCATGTCTTCTTCTAGTTTGAAATTTTTGACATCATTGAGGCATTTTTGGTGTGATCTGATGAAGATACTAGCAAAATAAAACTACGTACACACTTTGGAAGGGCTCCTCTCTTTTCTAGCCATGCAGTTGAAGCCAAAAAAGGGCCTTTTTCAATTTTAAATTATATAAAATTTTATATAGTTGTGCGAACTATTTTTAAAATTTAAAACTTAAATAGTGTGCATGCACTATAGCACATGCACACTATAGAGCGTACACATTTTATTATGTGCACACTATGCCTTTGGGGGGACCAAAAAAGAATTTGGCAGCTTTTTTCCCCTCATCTTTGTGCATATATACCCTTAATGGGCATCAATAATTAATATATTGACTTGCAAATCATTGTAATACCCTAAAAATGGGCTATAAGTTCATTAATCTCCTACATTATCAAATCGAACGAAATCGACATCAAAGTCCTAATCTAAGGCACATCTAAACATCATCAAATCTAATTGATTATCTTAAATTTTGCATCGGGGAATATTCCTAGTAATATTCCTAATTATCTTAATTATCTTTAATTTTATAATTATTTGGCAATAAATCACATTTATCCTAAAGTTTGATTAATTGAATATTTTCATATTTAATTAATTAGATTTAATATTTGCCACTTAATTATGTAATTAAATTTAATTATATCTATTATTAATTGTATTATTTAATTTTGACAATAAATCTAATATCATATGAATAATTGATTAAATTTTTATTTAATTAATTAAAGCAAGTTGTCATTATTTAATAATATAATTTTTAATAAAAGTTTGATTAAATAATTGATTAACCCATAAATCAATTATTTTATTTTTAAAAGCAGTTAAGTTAGAAATAAATCACTTTATTATTAAATTAATTCATAAATAAAACATGCACAATCATAAAAGTAGACAACTATCAATTATCAATTAAAGCTAAACTCTATTTTGAGTTAAAACTTAGCTTTTGCATGTTTTTGTGAGTTAATTATCTTTTATTTAAAAATAACTCAAAAATCAACCTGAGTTATTTGAGTGATTTATGGCTTTCTTTCACAACCTCCAAAGCCTTGGATTTCTATAAAAACAAGGCTCAGCTCTTCATAATTCATCTCTCAAATTTGCATCCAAGCATCTCATATTTTTGCACAATCACGCTGGAGAATTAGAATTGAAGAATCAAAGCTCTTGCGAATCGACATCTTTGTGAGATCAATCTTATTTTTGCATTCATATTTCATATCATTTGTTAGATTAGCATTGCATATCAATTTTCAATAGCATTCATAGCATATCAATTTCTATACTAGCATAGATTTTTATCAAGTTTTTCATTATTATTGCATAGAAAATATCAAAAATATAGATTAATTGCATTCAATTCATATCCATCTTTTGCATTCAAATCCTTCATTTAGGTGTCGTCTAGGTCACTGATCTCGATTACAGTCTGAGAACATTAATCTCGCACCTATTAGAAGGCAGTAAATCGCTTGGTTAGATAGCTTTCAATTTTGCATGATTTTGATTATAGCTAACCTCTAATGTTTTAATGAGTGTTATGTCTATAGATCAGGTATAATTTTCACACACACATTTCTGGCACCCACCGTGGGGCAACCCACCTTTGCATGCTGGTTTTGATTTTTTTGGGAGCTAAAACCCCAAAGTTTCAAAGATTTAATTTTATCTCCCAAAAAGCTTAAAATTTTGGTCTAAAATTTTTTTTGCAAGTTGGTGACATGCCAGGGAAGCTACAGTAAAAAATTTAGAATTTTTTGAGATGTTTTGAATTTTTAATAATTTTTTCTTGAAATTCCAGAAAAAATTAATATTTGACGCAAATCAGCATATTTTTTGAAAATTTTTATATTTTCGAAAATCTATTTAAATTTTATAGGGGGTCCATTCTTTGTGTTTTAAATTTGGACATAATATCATAGCTCAAATAGTCAATTTATAAAAACTAGTCTGTTTTGATAAAATGGGTCTCTAGGGCACAAATGAAGAGATTTTTATAAAATTTTTACATTTTTAGAAAGCTCTCTATTTTTTAGTAGGGGTCTCTATTCTGAATTTTTATTTTTGTGGCCAAAATCATATCAAAAAAATTAGATCTTGTTGACTAGGTCAAATGCAGCAAAAAAAATAAAGTTTTGTGATGGGTATGCACTTTTTTTTTTACATGGTTCAATGAATGATATGAGTTGTCATTTGGGTTAATTGCTGGTTATTATTACTGATAAGAATTGATTTTTAGAGCTAACCCTATGGTTTTCATAAGTTGAATATATTTTGCATATCTTGTTTGCTTGTTTGCTTGTTGGAGAGTTCGTCACTTGCTTGCATGGAAAAGCTCAACAAAAATTGCTAAAAATCAAGTAAAATCTACTAAGCGCATTGCGAGGATCCTAGGTATTCTCTTTCATCTAATAATATTTTGATTTGGGATTTAAAATAAATCTCTTATGTGTCAAGCTTGTGTGCATCTTTTCATGCTTTTGATCTATTTCTACACACTTGCATAATTTGATACTAGGTTGTGATCCCTTAAGGATTCATTAAGTAGTGTTAGGATACTTGTGATTGATCTTGATTGCTATCTTGGGTTATTAGACTCGCTAATCTGCCGGCCCCTCATTTTCGCCCCGTGGTTGCAATCTCAGCGCCATAAAGGGGAGGGGTCAACAGGACAAAAGCGTTAAATGTTCCACTTGGCAACCCTTTTGTGCTTTTAGGAAATCACTTGTTTTCTAAGTTGGGGACTCATTTTCAGCTTGTGTGAGGTGTTAAGTGTTCCACCTTGTGGACTCATCTCATATTCACTTTAAGCGTTAAGTGTTCCTCTTTCTACTTTTTGGGTACTTTTGGTAGATTTACTTTTGGGAATATATCTGTGCTCACATAGTAATTAGGCCCTATGAACACTATTCGTGATTCTTGAGAGATTGGATTCCTAGCGAAATCCTTCCTTGATGATGGATTCCTTGTAGGTAGGGAGGATACTTAGTGCGTTTCACATTCATCTTGGTTAGTGCGTCTTCTTTTATTGATCGACACATTCTCTCTCCGGAGAGGTTGATAGATCACGTAGGGTTGATATCACGAGCTTTGGTGAATCAAAATTGGTTAGTGTGCCTTCTCTTATTGATTGATACATTCTCTCCTCGGAGAGGTTGATAGATCACGTGGAGTTGATATCACAGACCTTGGTGGAACAAAACTTTGTCTTAGCGTGTCGGATTAATCTGCTTGTTTTGTTTGGGTTAAAAGT
This sequence comes from Chamaecyparis obtusa, assembly GCA_027943335.1. NCBI lineage: Eukaryota > Viridiplantae > Streptophyta > Pinopsida > Cupressales > Cupressaceae > Chamaecyparis > Chamaecyparis obtusa. Next base: position 351,709 of record BSBK01008994.1, read on the forward strand.
GAAGAGGTGTCAAAACCTTGAATCTGGAGCCAAGTCCCCTTGTGGTATAAATCTATGAGTCATCTTTAGAGAGGGTTAACCGTAGTGGACAATCCCTTCATAGGGAAAACTGCGTTGATGAAACCTCAAGCGGTCATAGCCATTTTCGCCGTGGTAGTGACAGCCGCTATATAAATGTCCTTGTGGAAGAAATCTCCACAGGTATGGTTCATTGTTGGGTTGTCAGATCTCCCTAGCAGCTCTTGAAGATTAAGTTCTCAGACTGTGTCAAAACCCTGGTGCGCCGGGATTGGAGTTCACCCCTTTGAATCATAAAAGTTGCAGAGTCAAACCATTACTAAAAACCCTAGAGAGGCCAATTTTTTATTCTCAAGTATATGTGTGTTATTGCAAAACTTTTCAGAACATACACAATTAGTACTCTTAGGGATTAGCACAATTTGGTCACTTGATTGTTCATGCGCAAGGTTGCTTTTGCCCTTGTTCATTGTTTTCAGACGTGCTTGGAATCACTTGTTTGCTGTTCTGCGTGTTTGTTTATCTACTTGGCTATTAAAAATGATCAAATCTGGTATAACCTTCAAAATTTGGACAGTACAATTTGCAAACAATCCAAAACTGAAGACCTTAAATTTTGCAAAAATTGACGTAAAGTTCTTTCTGGAGTCAAAAATCATTTCAAGAAGTCAAAAGTCATACGAATTTTTGTCAAATGTCATTTCAGTATCGCCCATATGTCGTATGATTGAGAACCCAGAGTCATACAAGTTTTCAAACCAGCAAATCCAAGGAAGTCAAAAACCTGTTAGCAACTGTCGTATGAGTTTTGTCAATTGTCGTTTCATTGCTACCCACCTATCATACGAGTTTAGCAACTGTCATTTCATAGACTACCCAGTGTCGTACGAGTCTACAGAGTGTCATTTGGAAAAATTTGAGAGAGTTGTCAGAAATTATCAAATTGTAAGATATCTAATGTTTCCAGCCTAGTTCTAGAATCTGTCAAAAATATCATTGTGTCAAGAACAGAGCAGTAGCTATTGAGAATCCATACACATGTCTCAAAGAATCAGTACACATGAGGAAGAAATTTTGATCGCCACTATGAGGAAATAGCTACATGCTATGCAAGTTGAACTTAACAATCTTAAGAAAGAGAAGGAATCTAAAAAGTTCTCCATGGAATCTCTATACTCTTTTCCATTTGATAAAGACTTGTACATGTCACCATGCCCCCGAAAAAAATTTGAGCAATATGACACCTCTTCCATGGAGAGTGACACATCTAGCTTTGGAGACTATGATGACTATGATGACAGACAATGTAATGATACCTATGACATCTCTGTTCCTAAGAGTCCTCCTCATCGTCCATTCGTGCTTACTACAAATGGGCAGTCACATTGGATAGATCGTGAGGGTGATCCATATGATTCTAATTATGAAAGAGACTTTGATGATTTCTATGCACAATACCTAGATGATCCATTTGTTTCACTTGAGGAAGAGAAAGTTTACCACGCTGATTATAAACATGTATACTATAAGGATCTCTCCTCTAAGAACTCTCAGACTGAAAATAAAGATTACACTCTCAAGCAAGATCATGTTAATTTTGGACCTTTGTCTTGTGATGGTTCCCTTCCATCCCCTACTTCCTCCAATACCCATACATTTCCTAAAGCTTCTGAGTCTTTCAAATCTTTCACAGAACCTTCATCTGACACAAGCCCTGATACTTTTCATGTGGTTCCCTATAGTTATCCTCCAGGGCTACCTCTTAAAGAAACTCAAGCTAACCTTCACTTGGCTACAAATACTTTCAATAATGATAAACCTAAAGAGCCTAAGCCTTCATATGCTATAATGCCTACTTCAGCTAGTCCTTCACCATCTCTTCCAAAATCATCCATACAATCCCAACATGCTTCCTTGTCCTTAGAAGTGGCTCCATGTCAAGAGGACTCTAAAAATGATAAAGAAAAGAACATAAGGAAAGATCAAGATCAAGAAGCCTCCATGTCATCCACTCCTTTTTTTGATGTCTCTTATCCGCCTCAGGGTTCTTTTGATCCTGTACCCCCTTTTTCATGCATTCCACCATGTCTTAAGTCTTCGCCTAAGCAAGATCAAGCTACTACTTACACTGTTGAGCTTATTGACAATCAAAATAACCTTACTACGCTTGCGCTTTCCAAAGATGATACTTCCATTAAGGTTGGTAAAAATGGTGTTCCTTCCAATGTCAAGCCTATTGAAAATCAAAAGAAAAATTATACACTTGTGCTATCCAAAGATCCTTGTCAAGATCAAAGTTTTCCATCTTCTTGTTCTACCACTCCATGTTCACTTTCACTTTCTACTCTTCCTAAGTCTTTGCAAGCTTTGAACAATCCTATCAAAAAAGGTGCTCATATTCAAGATGTCCATGATTCTATTGAAGATCCTAATGCTCACTCTAAAGATGCTGATATCCTTGGTTGTCATATAGATGTTGATGAACTTATTGATTATCCTTTTGCGTCTTCCACTTCCATCCTTGGACCTCTTCCACCACTACAAAGATCTTCATGCCTTCCTTCCATCTTGGGTCCTTATGTCCCTTCGCTTTCCCCTCCTAACTCTCCTAATTTTCCATCCATCTTGGGTCCTTACATACCTCCATCTCCCATCTTTCCTCAAGATCAACATAGATGCATACCCTTGAATCCTTTTCATCCACCCACCCATCTAGACCAGTCGTATCCTCCCTCTTCCACAAATTCCAAGTCTTTTGGAAGTAACTTGAATGTTCAATACAAGAAAAAGAAGCAATACAAAAATGCATCAAAAAAAGATCACCATGTATCCTTTAATAGACATGGAAGCATAAAGTCCAAAGAGATATCTAAGAAAAAAACTACAAGACAAGTATGGGTTCCAAAATCCATCATTGAAGATATTATCTCTAAATCATCAAAAGAAAATAAAAAGCCTATGACTATATGGATTCCAAAGTCTCTCTTGAAAGAGTCTGGTGTTGAACAAAAAGTGAAATTGACATTCAAGCTTCCAAAGGCTTCCACTTCATCTCCCTCCAAAAATATTCTTCCATTTCATGTGCCCAAACCTCAACCTCTACTATCCATTCGCCATATTCCTTCACGTATTCCTTCATTCATGTTTCCTCCACCCTCTCACCACCCTTCAGGGTGTGTGTTTACATTGATCTTGCCTTCCTTTCCATCTACCCTGTCACAATCCTTCCATTCATTAACCTTCTACCTTCTATCCTTTTTCCTCATTTGCCTATTCCTCCTATCTTCCAACCTCACTTGCTTTACATAAAACCCTATCCTCCATTTTTCTCTTCCATATTCCTTTCCCTATCAGCATCTTTGAGCATATCATTTTGAATCCTTGGCATATCATGGTTTATCCTTTCAAGGAGCATTATCTAAAAAGCTTGCCTTCTTCCAAAAAAAGGAAATAAAAAAAAAATTAAAAAATTAAAAATGTGCCCTGGTGAAAACCTGGAAACAGGCGCCTTGGTAGCAAAAGTAAAGAGAAATAAATTCATCCTATGGTGAAAACCACTTCCTTGTGGCACCTTGGATAAGTACCATGATGAAAACCTGCCAATCAGGCATCATGCGTAGTTCTTCTACATATTTCATCCATTCCGTCTTGTCTCTTTGATCTTGACAATGTTGATCTATACACAAACATTTGACTATTTTGTGAGCTATCTTACGATGATCTTACTTTCATTCCTTCCATGTTTAGCCTTCATATCCATCTTCCTCCATTTATTTTTGCCTATCGCTATCCTTTTCCCCTTTGGTCTTGATCTAATAAAAAAAGATAGAAAGAGTAAAACATAGTGCTATGAAGCCTCTTGACATGTCCACACATTTGGATTGCATTCTTTCCTGCTCTTGCATCACGCTTTTGTGACTTATCCTATACTAGCCCTTCATTACTTGTCTAAATGCACTTTACATGACAATTTTTCCCTAGCTTGGGTATTCTTGAGGAGTTTGCCCTTGAGGATTTCTTCCCTTCATTATCCTTTATTCTCTTGTCTTCCATCTCTTCCACTAGCTTGCCAATCCCTCTTGTTCTCCACCTTGCTAGACATTGGGACTGCACGATATGATCTTGTTTGGGAGTTTGCAAATGAAAAAAGATGCTATCAAGTATACCAAATATCAGAACAAGTATTCGAACAAGTATCAAAAACCAGTATCAGAACAAGTATCACAACCAGTATCAAAACAAGCATCAGAACCAATATCAGAACAATTATTAGAATCAGTATCAGAATCAATATTAGAACTAGTATCAAAACAATTATCAGAATCAGTATCAGAATTAGTATCAGAACCAGTATCAGAATGAATATCAGAATTAGTATCAGAACAAGTATCAGAACCAATATCAGAAAAAAGTATCAAAATTAGTATCAGAACTAGTATCAGAACAAGTATCAGAACATGTATCAGAACCAGTATCAGAACCAGTATCAGAACAAGCATCAGAACAAATATTAGAACAAGTATCAGAACAAGTATTAGAACTAGTATCAGAACACCTACAGGGGCTACGCCTTTCGCTTTAGTTTATGGGTCTGAAGTGGTACTGCCTATTGAGGTTGAAATCCCATCACTCAGAATCAGAATGCATGGACTTGTCACTGATGAAGACTACAGAGTGTCTAGGTTACAAGAACTGGAACTACTAGATGAACGCAGGCAAGCAGCGTATGATCATATTAGAGTGTATCAGAAAAGAATGTCTAGAGGCTACAATAAGAAAGTCAGACATAGAGAATTTCAGGTTGGTGATCTAGTGTTGAGAGAAAATCCTAAAAATCAATCACATCGAGAACGCAAGGGGAAGTTTGAACCCAATTGGTTGGGTCCCTTTGTTATCACTGCTACTTTTGGCTCTGGTGCCTATCAACTCTCAATGACTGAAGGAGAACAGCTCCGAGAACCAATCAACGTTCTCCATCTGAAGAAATTCTATGCCTAAGGCATTCAGTGCTTGGTAAAATGTCCTAAAAAAATCTTAAAAATCAAAAAAAGTCCTGAAAAAAATGAACATCTTGGTGAAACCTAGCAATAGGCGCCTTGATGATTCACAAAAAAATCAAAAAATATCAAAAGTACAAAAAAATTGAAAAAATGAAAAATACAAAAAAATGAGAAAAAAAAAAAGTGCCTTGGTGAAAACCTGGAAACAAGCACCTCGGTAGCAAAAATAGAATCTCTACCAAGATGGTGAAAACCCGGCAAACGGGTGCCACTTGTTCCAAATGCTCTATCTATCAGCACAATCTTGGTCTTTCCCAGCTTTCAGTCTTGCTTTAGTTTGTACATATCTCCCGGTTTGTTTCTGCATATCCTGGTTTCAATAAGTCGGTCTGTACACCAATCAGCTCAAGCGTCTGTATCCTATCAATGTTCAAACTTGGGGGCAATCAATGTCATATCCTATGGCCTCCAATGTATCTTAGATGTGTCATATCCACTCAGAGTCCTTTGAAGCTTCAAGTTGAGTCAGTCAGTCAGTCTCGTCTCCAGAAAGGATTTTGCATGTATAACAACGCATCAAAACTCAACTGAAAACAATCTATGCTTTTTACATGCTTTTATCTCCTTGTATGCTTACTGATTCACATTGAGATTTTTGCATATTGTGTCCCTTCGAGCTCCTCAATGATGTCCTTTATAGGATTTAGAGAGTGATGACTGGGGGCATAATCTTTTCTTGGTTTTCTGCTTGTATGTGAAATCTAATAACTTTGGAAATTCTGGATTGAAATGGTGTCCGACTATAAGAGCCTCTATCTCGAATTGGATGGCCATGCGTACCTCGACCATTGATACCCAGACAATTCAAGGAAGTTTGATCTAACTATTATCTTTTTGAAGTGAATTCTTTCTCCTACTGTGGAACGCAATCTTGCCTAAGGATGTGAACGATAAAGGGTCACTACGGGTAATTCACATTGGATTTAGAATGATCTCTTGACTGTTTGATGTGTTTGTAATGCAAGGCGTACTCAAGTCATCACAACATTTATGTTTTGATGCTTGTACAAATTGCTATATCAAAATGGACATGATATTCAGGTCATCCTGGTGCTTGTGCCTTGGTGCTTATATCTAATCCGACATTTCGAAAACAAAATCAATATTCATATATCCATGGTTGTTGACCAGTGGGTGTTGTATTGATTCTTGCGCATACAAATCGATATTCATATGTCTATGGTTTCATGGCTAGTGGGCATTGTATTGATTTATCCGGTTACCTAAAAGTTCAATGATGATAACAAATCGACATATGATCAGTGACTAGGTCCTCGGTCTTAGGTTGCATTTCATTTTGCATGTCTCATTTCATTTTGCATGTTGCATGATCTCACAATGATTAAACGAACTCCAATGCTTAAATGATTCTTCAAATCGCATCTTCCAGTCTAACAAGAGCTGAATCTCACACGAAGGTTCCTGCAATGAAATAGCAAGTAGAATCCTTTTTCGGGATCAAAATTCAAATCTGAGATCATTTATCTTATTCACTGCTTGCATAATCAACCTTCAATCATCACAAAAATTTAGTATTCAACTTAACTGATTATCTTATATCAAACTATCAAAATTTCAACTTGGTCAACCATGGTAAACTCATGGTCAAACCTAGTCAAACTTGGTCTTTTTGGACCTCCAAACGATGCAGAATGTGTTCTTCAACATGTTTAACCACTTCTCAAATCAATTAACATGCTTCTGAACTCTCAACACTGACTTTTCTTGTCAGATTTCAATTTTAATCCCGAAGGGGGCATGGTATTGGACATCATTCAAAGTCTGTAAATCAAAATTCTATCGATCAAATCTATCAATATCTTTCATCAGTGATCAAGACAAACAATCACGTCTAGTCATTGATTCATCAAAAGTCCTCATCGCTTGGGGAAAATCTATCATCACTTGGGGCATATCAGATTCATCAAGATCCATATCAATCTGGTATTCTCCTAATCTTGTAAACTGTATCAGTTTTTGAAACCATCAGATCATAGTGTTCTTTCCTTGGTTCTTCAGCAACTAAAGGGTTTGGATGTGATACCTGCTAGTTTTGCTAAGACAATCGAGTCTAGAACGGGTCACTCACTTCTTATCAATCCTAAGGTTTAGAATCAGGTATTTTGACACTTTTTCGCAATCATAGGTTCATTTGCTGCTATAGTGAACATTATCTTTGGTCATTCAGGATCTCCTATCTCAATATCTCTCAATCGGTTTCTATCTTGAGATCAGTTTATCTTTTGAATCAGTTTCATATCTTTATCAAACACAGACTATCTTTGAACCACTGCGCTTCACACAGTAATTCAAAGAGGGGCAAAATGTAATACCCCAAAAATGGGCTATAAGTTCATTAATCTCCTACATTATCAAATCGAACGAAATCGACATCAAAGTCCTAATCTAAGGCACATCTAAACATCATCAAATCTAATTGATTATCTTAAATTTTGCATCGGGGAATATTCCTAGTAATATTCCTAATTATCTTAATTATCTTTAATTTTATAATTATTTGGCAATAAATCACATTTATCCTAAAGTTTGATTAATTGAATATTTTCATATTTAATTAATTAGATTTAATATTTGCCACTTAATTGTGTAATTAAATTTAATTATATCTATTATTAATTGTATTATTTAATTTTGACAATAAATCTAATATCATATGAATAATTGATTAAATTTTTATTTAATTAATTAAAGCAAGTTGTCATTATTTAATAATATAGTTTTTAATAAAAGTTTGATTAAATAATTGATTAACCCATAAATCAATTGTTTTATTTTTAAAAGCAGTTAAGTTGGAAATAAATCACTTTATTATTAAATTAATTCATAAATAAAACATGCACAATCATAAAAGCAGACAACTATTAATTATCAATTAAAGCTAAACTCTATTTTGAGTTAAAACTTAGCTTTTGCATGTTTTTGTCAGTTAATTATCTTTTATTTAAAAATAACTCAAAAATCAACCTGAGTTATTTGAGTGATTTATGGCTTTCTTTCACAACCTCCAAAGCCTTGGATTTCTATAAAAACAAGGCTCAGCTCTTCATAATTCATCTCTCAAATTTGCATCCAAGCATCTCATATTTTTGCACAATCACGCTGGAGAATTGGAATTGAAGAATCAAAGCTCTTGCGAATCGACATCTTTGTGAGATCAATCTTATTTTTGCATTCATATTTCATATCATTTGTTAGATTAGCATTGCATATCAATTTTCAATAGCATTCATAGCATATCAATTTCCATACTAGCATAGATTTTTATCAAGTTTTTCATTATTATTGCATAGAAAATATCAAAAATATAGATTAATTGCATTCAATTCATATCCATCTTTTGCATTCAAATCCTTCATTTAGGTGTCGTCTAGGTCACTGATCTCGATTATAGTCTGAGAACATTAATCTCGCACCTATTAGAAGGCAGTAAATCGCTTGGTTAGATAGCTTTCAATTTTACACGATTTTGATTATAGCTAACCTCTAATGTTTTACTGAGTGTTGTGTCTATAGATCAGGTATAATTTTCACACACACAATCATAAATGGAGGATGTGAAAAACTAAATATTTTATATAAGATAAATAATTTCATCACTAAGGGGAAATTAGTCCCTTTTATTTTTATGCAAATATGTGTGTTCACATACCCCCATAAAATGAGAACAATGGACTAAAATTTGGAGTTAATATAACAACTTACAACTTGAATAATGGATAAATAAAGATTTAATGTCCTAAATGAGGTTAAAATATCTTTGGAAGTGGTGAAAATACAATAGCATGAGAAAATCAATAATCCTCTCCAATAATCTTATTAGCATAGAGAAAATAGAACACTCAAGATATATAAACACAAACATGAACTAAGTTGATAAGTAGGAGATATTTTCCACAACAAGTTAACTTGTGATATTTCTATCAAGATTCAATTGTGTAGTTTTTGAGTCAAACTCATTGACTTATGTTTCAAGATTAGTGGTTCACAAGAAACCATCTCTCATGAGAATGAATGGAACACTTCACACTCATTACATCTAGGTGATGTTCACTATTGGTGTAATTAAATATTCACCAATTACACTTTACTTAAGTTTACTTAGGATAATGCATTTTCATATTAGTTGTCATGTAGACATGTATAGGAGTTTGCATTTCATTTTAGCAAATGGTGTAGGAGAAATCCTCTTGAGGTGGAGTTAGTTGTTATCTTAAATACCTCATTATGTTTGAGATCTACCTTTAGTGCTCCTATCACATTATCATCCTCTCAGTGATGCACATGTTGCACATACTTTGTTGTACAATGGAGGATGATCCACCTTTGGTGGACATATGATTACACCTAGTGTAATTGATAGGTTATCTATTACATCACTCCTAGTTATCACACATTGTCTATATTTAGGCATATCTACATTGTAAATCAGTTTTTACATTGTATCCATTATCATTTGATCATTATTGAGTTGAATTCATTTGATCATATCATTTTGTCTCTCTTGTTTGTGTTATCTATTGAGATTTTAGATCTTGTAATTTCATTCATTGCCTTAGGAAAATTCTTATACTCACAAAGGTGAGACATTGGGCCTTCCCAAGAGCTTACCCATCCTAGTACAACTCCAACTTGAGTGTGCTTAACCTTAGAGTAAGGTTAAGCCTACTTATCTTGCTACCCCATCTTCAAAATATTTAGCAAAGGTTGTGCCTTATGTACTTTTCATTTAAGATCCCTTTTAGTTCATCAATTGATAAGTAGGAGATATTTTCCACAACAATTTGAATTGTGATATTGCACTATCGGTATCAACCTCTATAATTTTTGAGTCAAACTCATTGAACCATGTTTCATTAGTAGTGGTTCACAAGAACCATCTCTCATGAGAGTGAATGAAACACTTATCAAGGATCTATAGTGAAAGGCTCATAACACATAACACTTTATGAAGTTTTTGTAAATGGGGTAGAAAGCTCAAATGGTGAGCCAATCTTACCATAGTGCATTTAATTCCAAGACTGATAAAAGAAAAAAAAAAGAACATTTTTATGATTTCAAGAAGAGAGGAATTGACCTCCTTAGGAAAGCACAACCCAAAACATTTTTGGCAAGAACTACACAAAAATAAAGAAAATATTGAATGAAAAATTATATCAAAGATGCACGATGGTTAGATTATGCAAAGATTATTTATGAAGACCCTCAAGAGAAAAGTGGGCCCCTCATAATTAACACTACAACCGAGATATTCTTAGTGGATGATATTGTTAGAGTAAATGGTTCTTTTCCATTTCACTTTTGACTTAAATTTACTTGGGTGAACTTATTTATTAGGAGGAATTATTTATTTTGGATATTATTATTCAGAGGATATTGTTGGGTCCTACTTTGACTCAAACTACTTTATTTAGTAGTTGGTTGAATCCAACTACTCCTAAGATATGGTTGATTCCAATTACTCCAACTACTTTATTTAGTAGTTGGTTGACTCCAACTACTCTTCTAGAAAGGATGTGGTTGAAGGTTGAGATACTTGTGTCAACCATGTCCAAGCCTCCTACCATCTCTTACCTATATAAATAGGCTAGCTCTCAAGTATCTGTAATATTGAAGATATATTGTATATGCTAGGATAGTATAATAGAGATTTCACTTGATTTTTTATGCTTATGAGCATATACATCAATATTGTCTAATAGTTTTATTCTGCTTATTTTATTTCTAGTTTCGATCTAACACTTTCAATTAGTTTCTTGGTTATTTTTTTTATTTTCAGATTCTAACATGGTATCAGAGCCTTTTTTAAAAGATTGGATTCAACTAATCTCCATATTTTGCATATATATGGTTTTTTTATTGATCTATTTATTGAAATGCTCTGATGAATTCAGAGAGCAATTTTGATTGCACCATTGTCTTTAGAAGGCTTGAGAAAGTCAAGATAGGTTTTTGTTTCATCCTTTTAGGAGATCATTTGCAAAAGTTATAAAATGGGGTTTTTTAGCTCAGATCTCGAGGACAACACACAAAAAAAAAAATTTCTAGGACAAAAAGACCCTTCCATTGTGTCTATAATAACCAAGTAATGAATTTTGATATAACATTCACCTATTTCGGTGACAAAAGCATCTGAATTTTTTTTTGTTTAGTAGGCTACTCGACATGCAAACCGAGACACCAACATGCTAGATTATTTTCTTTGTGATGAAAGTCATAAGGCCATCAAATTTAAAGCCCATTCAACTGTGCCAAGTCACTATTTTAAAATTAATGGCCATCTAGTCATCAAAATAGGTCCTCTCAGAGCACCCATTCGTGTTTTGCTCATAACTTGAGCATACAATGTCAAAATTGGGAAAATAAGATATCGTCGGAAAAATAATTTCAATCTCTATGTATATTTAGAGGTTTTATCTTTTGATTTTTCCTTTTTGATGGTGTTTTTTTTATGTCAAAGTCAGAAGTTATTTTTCGCACTCTGGGAGCCATATCTTGCACATCTAGACTCCTTTTCTGGAAAACAAGATACCGTTGGAAATCTAGTGAAGAGTACTTCACATCTACAGTGGTTATTTTCATATATTTTATCTCTGGTTCATTTTTATCAAAAATTGTAATTTCAGCCATTATGAGCCTATTGAATATTGTAACTTGGAAAAGAGCTATGTAAATGCATTGAACTATAAAGTGCCAACCTGTAAATATATGGGGGTGAATTTTTTATCTAGTGAAAAGTGGGGGTCTTCTCGTGTGGTCTCATGCACTTTCTTCTTGTGTGGTTTTTCTTTCTTCTTTTTCTCACTACCTTTTCTGCATTAAAATGGATCAATCAACAGTTTCATTACTCACACCCTATAACTACTATAAGTGGAAGTCTAAAATGACAATATATCTTAAGAAGTTGGGGTTATATAGAGTAACAATGGGTGTTGAAACTGAACCAACATTGCTTGTGGAAAATCCCTAATGGTTCAACAAGTGTGATGAAGCATATGGTACTTTGTGCATGGCCATATCTCCAGATTTTCTCTTCCATGTTGAATCCTCTACAACTCCTAATAATGAGTAGAAAACATTAGAAGAGTTATTTGGTAAGCAAGATGAATTAAGAGGGCATCAATTGGAGAATGAATTGATAGGGTTAAACCCTTGTAACTTTTACACAATTCAAGACTTCTTCACAAAGTTGAAGGCTTTAAGATTGTAGTTAAAAGAATGTGGAATTGAGAAGAAATATTCACAACTAATTCTTATCATTCTTTCAAAACTTGGTCCCACTTATTCAATGTTTGTTTCTACTTTCTATGCAACAAAAAGTGCCTTAGAAACCAACTATACAATGCCTTCTCTTGATGAATTTGCAAATGAACTCGCCAATGAATAAGACAAGTTGATTCATATGGGCACAATTAAGCCCTCCAAGTCTTATGACTTAGCTGGAAATCAAGGTACAAGAGAACAAAGAGGGCCTTCTAAGAAAGAGAAGAAACAAAAGTACCAAGGAAAAAAGAAGAAAGAAAAGAAATTGGTTTCTCCAAAAGAAACAAATGAGGTATCTTCTTCAAAAGGTGATAAGCCAAAGAACGAGAAAAAAATATGCTCCTATTGTAAGAAACTTGGCCATGATGAACACAAGTGTCTGAAGAAGAAAATTGATCACTTATCTCATCTTATTGAAAAGAACAATATCAAAGTGCCTAATTCTATCAAGTCAGGTTCATCTCAACAATCTTCAAAGGATGCAAGTAAAGGGAAAGGAAAGAGTAAGGCCCTAGTTTCTTTTTCCTCATAACCAAATTCTTGGATTATTCATTTGGATGCTTCGCACCACATGGATTCATCAAAAGAAAGTTTTTCCTCCTTGGAGTTATGTTCTATGGCATCCATTATTTTGGGTGATGACACTCCTACTGAAGTGCATGGTAGATGGGTTTTTGACATGAGAAAAAGAAAATTTCATGATGTCCTTTATGTTCCGTCTTTTTCAACTTATCTCCTATTTGTCTATCCAATCACTCACACATGCTTTGGTAAATGGGTTGAGTTTACTCCAGACATAATAGTTATTAGTGAGATGAATAATGGATCTATAGTTGCACTAGAAAAGGAAGATAATTAGTCCAGATTATATCACTTCTCTCACTTTGTTCCTGATTCTCCTTCACTTGCATTACTCACTCACTTAGATAAGGTTAGTCATTTGTGGCATTGGTGGTTTGGCCACTTGAACTACTGCTACTTGCAAAAGCTCAGTCAGTATAAAATGGCTATAGGATTTCCTTCTATTAAATTTTCTAATGGATTTTGTCAAGGATGCATTCTTGGAAAGCATCCCAAGGAAAAATTTGATAAAGATAAAGTGTGGAGAGCCACACATATTTTGGAGCTGGTACATAGTGATTTGGTAGGACCATTTCCACCTCCTTATTTTAGAAAAGTTAGATATTTTTTAACATTCATTGATGATCTTTCTCAGTATACTTTTTTATATATTCTCAAACAAAAGTCTAAAGTCTTTGAGTATATTCAAGAATTCAAAGCCTTTGCAGAGAAACAAACAGGGAAATCTATCAAGGTTTTGTGCATTGATAATGGGGGGAAATATGTTAATTAGAGATTTGAGCAGTTTTGTATCTCAAAAGGAATTGATCTTCAACACACAGCTCCCTACACTTCAAAACAAAATGGAGTTGCAAAAAGAAAGAATCGGTCCTTAAAATAAATGGCTAAATGTATGATCCACTACAAATCATTGGTACCTCAATATTAGGAAGAGGCTATAAAATGTGCATGTTACATTCAGAATCAGGTTCCTCATCAAGCCTTGAAGAGAGTAACTCCTTTTCAAGCTTAGAACAGTTAGAAACCTATAGTCAAACACTTTCAAGTGTTTGGGTCTCCTGCATGGGCCCATATTCCAGTAGATCTAAACACAAGGCCATGGACCTATAGAGTACGCCTTGTATATTTGTTGGGTATCTAGAGGGTGTCAAAGGCTACAAGATTCTCCATCCCACCACACATGATCTTTTTATTGAGAGGAGTGTTTGTTTTGAGGAAGAATCCTTGGGTTCCTCTTATATCACTTCTTCGTCATTAATTCCTATGGAGACATTACAATTGCATAATGATAGTTCTTCTAAGTATTTCAACCCTCCAGATCGAGATGATGAATCTTCTTCTTCCACTTTATATGACGATGATGAGGATTCATCTTCCTCCTCTCTTAGTTATCATTTAGAGGATGATGATTCTCCTCCAGATTCTCCACATTTTCCAATTACCGGGCCTCTTTAGGCTCATCAAATATTGGAATCAGTAGGTGATTAGGTTGGTGATCCTTCAGATGAGAGAAGAACAAGGTCACAATTTGAGAAAGCTCCACATCTCTTCATTGATACAACTTTTGATCCATAATCCTTTCAGGGTGCTATTGTGAAAGAGGAGTTAAGTTCCTTAGAAAGGAACCATAGTTGGGATTTAGTCCCTCTTCCTAAGGAAAAAGACTTGTTCATGCAAGTGGATCTATCAAACAAAATTTATTGAAGATGGGTTGGCTCATAAGCATAAGGCTCGCTTGGTCGCAAAAGGATTCTCCCAAGCTCCTAGAATTGATTACTCTGAGACCTTTGCACTAGTTGCTAAGATGAATTTCAACTTGTCCTTTCAATTTTTGCATCCCATCATTGGGAAGTTCATTTGATGGACGTGAAGAATGATTTTCTTCATGGTAACCTTCAAGAGGAGATATATATGGAGCAATCACAAGGGTTCATCCAAAATCCTTCACTTCTTTTCCACCTTCGAAAGGCTCTCTATGGCCTCAAACAGACTCCTCGAGCTTGGTATGCCAAGCTAGAATCCTTCCTTCTATCAGTTGGGTTCACTCAGCACCATTCTGATCTAAACATCTACAACTTGTAGTAGGATGATACTCTCACTTTCCTTGTCCTCTATGTTGATGACTTGTTGATCAAAGAGAGTCAATCATCCCACATCATGGTAGTTAAAAATACCCTTCATGATCAATTCTTGATGTCTGACTTAGGCCTTCTCCACTACTTCTTAGGGATTGAGATTACTCAATCACCTTATATTATAGTCTTTGGACAACCTAAGTACACTCTTGATATGCTCTCTAGATTTTTCATGGATGACTGCAAGTCTGCACTAACTCCATTTTTGTCAGGGGTCAAACTTGAGGCTTCTTGTTCTTCACCCATGGTTAATGCTACCTTGTATCATCAATTGGTCGGTAGCCTCATATATTTAACTCATACGAGGTTGGATATTTCATATGTTGTGCGAATGGTCTCTCAACTTATGAAAGAGCCACATGACTGCATTGGAAAGTAACTAAGAGGATTCTTCATTATATCCAAGGTACACATAGTTATGGAATTCATTATGCAGCAGGTGTGGATATTGACTTGGTAGGATATACAGATTCAAATTGGGCAGGTGGGTCTCAGGATCAAAAGTCTACTTCAAGGTATTGCTTCTCTCTTGGTTTAGGTCCAGTTTCTTGGTCGAGCAAGAAGTGGTCTTCTATTTCTCTTTGATCCACTAAGTTTGAGTATCATGGAGTAGTTAATGTAGCTACTGAGGCTATTTGGATTCAAAAAATCCTCAATGAGTTTGGCATTCTTTTTTGAAAGCCAACAATCATATTTTGTGATAATAAAAGTGCCATTCAGATTTCGCAGAATCTTGTCCATCACCAATAGATAAAGCACATTGAGATTAACATGCACAACATTTAGGAGTTGATTCATGAGCAAATCCTTAACCTTCAATACTGTCAAAAATCTGATTAGACTGCATACATCTTCACCAAAACCTTCACTAAGAGAAAGTTCATTCACTTACATGCTTTTCTTGGGGTGCGACATGTATCTCCTACTAGAGCTTTTTAGTTTCTTATTTACTCTCTTTTGGAGAGGAGTTTTCGCTCACTAGGTTTTTCTCCTTTTCTCCAGTTATGAGAGGATTCTTTTTTAGTTGTGAATAAAGGGTAAAAATGATCATGTGAATAAGGTTGAATAGTGGTAAATAATATGATATGCAAAGGGGAATATAGGACCTATCCTTAATCCAAATTCCCAAAAGGAAAGATCCAAATGGATTAATCACAATGAGGTGATCAATGCACAAAAGAATCAAACAATGGAGAATATGAAGAAAGGAGGAAAATCCTATAATCTATTATAGAAAGTAGGTACTTGAAATATTAAATGAATAGAAGGAAAATACTAACCTCAAAATAGGGAAAATCTAGAAAATACTAATTTCTAATGTTTGTGCACAGTTTCAGGAAATTCTACAACCTATTCTGGACTGGAAATGCCGAGACAGAGAGAACCCATAAAACTTTTGTCTTTTTGAGGTCAGGTCATCCTTGAACCAAATAGGAGGGCAAGGTCTTACCCCGGTGCAAAATCCTACCCCCCACTGAAGGTCATCCCTGACTTGAAATAGCTCCGACAGAAATTATCTTCATAGATCCTAGAAGTTCACTGAAAAGGGTTGATGCAGGAGCATCCTGGGTGTAAGAGAAATCTTGCATCACCCAAAAATATTTTTGGTTTCTTTTCAATAAGGGGTGTCTTGTGTAGAGCTGCTATTTATGGAAACTTGCTATTTTTAGTAAGCTGGTCATACAGTCTCAGAATGTTCTAATTTCACAGTTGGGGGTTCATCTTAGTCATATCAGCCTATCTGTAAAGTTTCATTGCTAGATCAAGTTTGGTTTTGAAGATATTGAAACTTTTCAGTTTTGGAAATAGGGTACATAAACTTTGAACTCAATTTTGAAGGCTTTAGAGGCCACGGATGAGGTCAAATTTTTGGTTGAATGAAGCTTTCTTGATTCAAGCATTGTAGAGCTCCTCGTGCCCTTTCCGAAATGGGGTTATAATAGTCAATCGGGTCAACAGGTGATGACTTATGGTGTCTAGAAGTTGGGTCACCTGAAATGGTAGAAAATGATTTTCCTTCAAAATTTCTGTTTGGGTTTCAATAGTTATTTTGAGCCGACTTTGATGTAATAAAATGAAAAATAAAATAATTCTAAGTTTGGTCGGCCTTGTTGGCTAAAAATTCTGGAACCTTCCCAGGTGGTGGAAAATTGCCTATATAAGGAGGGTTGTAGTGTTGTCTTAGGCAGTTCGGGATAGTTTTGGGTAGTAGATTTGGGTATTGATTCTAGGCTTTGTCCTACAGAATATTGTAAGGGAATGCCCATGTGGCTTTGCATATTGTAATTCTGAAAGTTTGTAATTCCACATTTTTGGAGATAATAAGAAGCCAATTCTCTGTTCTTGCATATTCTTGTTATTTCTCTATTTATGTTATGTGTTTGTGGTATTAAGGGTAGCACCCTTCATCAAGGGTATCCAGATCTGTACTTTAATTCACTATTTGGTACCTGTATCTACAAGAAAAAATGGTTTTTTTTGTTTGGATAAGGGGTTTTCCTTGGTTAAACCCCTAATTTATGAATTAACCTTTAAATTGAATTGAATTGAAATTTTAATATGCATAAACAAAGTAAATGGAACTATTCACCTTGCTTATGTTGAAGTCCTTGTAGAGGATTTGAATATTTGAATCCACAAGTAGGGATACTCCAAATGAATATAGAATAGAATGTAGGATGTCTCAAATCAATGGCATTAGATCTTAAACACTAATCTTGAATTTATCTTTGCATAGGAAGAGGCTTGGATGAATGTGGATGGAGAAATCTTCAAAGCGGCTCCAAAGAGATTGAATCCTTCAATAACTAAAAATGGATCTCCATGATGAATGCTTGAATGCTTGAATGCTTGAGGATGAATAAATTCTTGCTTGATTTACTTCTCCTTCTTCCTTGCTACTTGATGGCACTTGCTTGAGATATTACGAGATACTTGATCATAGATGGAAAAAAGAGATATGATGTCAAAACTTGATGGAGAAAATGAGAGAGGAAGGCTTCCTTTTATAGTGATCTAGGGCACAAACCTCTAGAGAGGTCAAAATTAGAGAATTAAATCCCAATTAACCTTAACCCTTAGAAATGGACCTAAATTAAATACAATTTAAGAGTTTACCATTCCGAAATCTGAAATAGCCGACCCAGAAGCGGGCAAATAAATTTTCCGAAGCCCGACATCCCGAAACTTCCAGAATCTAAAATTTGGACCTGGGTTCAGGGATGAGGTCACCTTTTCCCTAGGTTAGAGTTGAGGTTGTCCCTGACCTAGGTCAGGGTCGAGGTCATCCTTGACCCTCCAGGTCTTTCTTGACCTTGGAAGTCAAGATCTTCATTTTCTCAGAGAAATTTTATTGGAAAGAGGTTGGAAATAGGGAGAGAGAAGCAGAATAGGGGGGAAACTACCAAATCCATGCAAAGACCTAATCAAGGTGCTTGACATGACCCTAGACCACTTACACGGAGGGCTAAATGCTCTTATCATGGAAGTGCTTCCATTTTAAGATGATACATTAAGGCCCCACTTTAGCAAGAGTATGGAATCGATGCAAACTCTTGGTAAAGGAGATCAAAATGAAAAGATAATCTTATTAAAATCAAAGGGAAAAAGAGATCCTCAAGCCCCCAAGGACTCAAGTCTTCATCAACTCCAATATCACAATAAGAGAGACAGCTCTAGAGAGAGAGAGAGAGAGAGAGATTACCTCACCCAATGAGAACTTATGTCCCATTGTGAAACACACAAGGAAACAATGCAATTGGAAAGATGGAATTGAACCACCTAGTGAATGTGGCTACTCACTAGTAAACCCATCAAAGATTCACCCTCAAGAATATTCTATTCCATAAGAGTAAAACCAAAAGTAAAAGAGATCTAGTCTTAAGGACACCTTTGACCTTAAGAGATAATAAATTTGAAACTGGAGGGATCAAGAGATCCTAAAATATAAATCCATGCTTTAAGGATTAGTTACTAATCCAAAAAGGGAGAAAAGGTATCTTGAAAAATAATAATATATGTGTGTATTGAAAAGTGTGTGTGTGCAATAAGTGAGTAGATTAATCAAAATAGGATCTAAGATACAAATAGAATCATCATAATCATGCATCTTAACATCATTAGCATTAACTTCTTCTAAGACATCCTGCATAGATTGATCAAAAGAAGGTAAAGAATTTGGAAGAGCAGCATTACGAGATTTAGCTTAAGCATGACACTTCTTACAGTATTCATTAGTAGATCAATTACATTTTTCTTTGCTTCAAATATGCTGAGAACTAGGAGGAACAACTATCGGATCCTTCACAGGTTCTATAGGACGATTAACAAGATTCTCAACAGATTGACAAGCAACACTAGGAGCTTGATTAACAAAACTAGAAGCTATAGATAAAGGAGGTATGAAAGGTTTAGGCAAAAGACCATGACTAAGATCCATCAGAGGCATGCTTAACTTGAGAATCTTATGGTGTGTATAGGCTTGATATGATTGGAAAAAATTATCAAGTCAAGAAGGACATGAATTAGGTAACGAAGGCCAAAAGAAGTCAAGATTAGCACAATCTCTGGGCCTAGAAGCTTGATATAAACTATGATTTATCATCTTCACTTCTTCATCATAAACAAATTTAAAACATTTATGTATAGGTGAAGCAATAAAATGCATAGCATTTAACCATGGCAAACCAAGCTTAACTTGAAAATGATTAGAAGTAGGAACAACAACAAAAGTAGTGTTCACAATTTTACCACAAAGTTCAATCGGTAAGTTAATAGAGCCAAATGATGGATACAAAAAACCATTACAAGTTTGAATCCACACATCAGATGTATCATAAGAATCATGTTGCAAATTTTTCATAAAATTATCTTCTTCAGTAATAACATTGACTAGGATGTAGGATCAACAAGACAACCACAAGTAGGTATTTGAGAAATCCTAGCATAAATGAAAAGAGGACCGTCAGGAGCTTTAATAGTCTCAGAATAATCAAAGGTAAGAAAAATTTCCTGAGGTCTTTTATTTTTAGGTTGTTGTCAAGTTTTAGGTTGATTTTTCAATTCAGGCTTAGGTTTTGGTTGAGGTTGAGGTTGAGGATGAGGTGGAGATACAGATTGAACACCATGCTCCACTTGATTAACAATGTGATTAATATCATCCATCTTTGAATCATACACAATATCCATAGAAGATGGTTGAGCAATGGTATTAGTATCATGTGTAGGTAAAGGATTTGTATAGATTTGAAGATTTTGATTAGGAGGAGAGATAGATTTGTTCCCACTACCATTAAGATTATCAAAAGATAAGGCATTCGAGTCAATTAAATCTTGAACCTTATGTTTTAAAGAATAACATTTCTCATTTTCATGACCATTCTGACAATGATATTGACAAAAGGATTTAGGATCAAAGGATTTAGACGCAATCATAGCAGGTAAAAGTGGTCAAATAGGAGGTAAGGTAATCATATTAGTAGTTAACAACTTATTCATAATCGAATGTAAAGATTCAGAAAGAGGACTAAACATACGATTTAATAAAAAAGAAGTCGATACAAAAGTGGAATTGTGAGATGCAACAACTTGAGCAGCAACTGCATTCGCTTGTTTGTTTATCTTGACATAGTTGTTGAATTTGTTAAATTTGTTTGGATTAGGAGTAGCATCATTTTTATCAATCAGAATAGGATCCATTGGAGTGTTTCTCTCAAATTGACTCACTTGTAATTGATAATGATGAAGTGCTACACAAAGTTGTTGAAAAGAGGTAAATTTCGTAAGCAAAATCTTATCTCTAATATCCTTTTGCAAATTTGAAATAAACATACATTGAATATCAATATCAGGAACATGATAAGAAATTTGAGCATGTAAATGCTTAAATCTACCAATAAATTTAGTCAATTTTTCCTTAGCACTTTGTTTACAATTCATCAAATCAGTCAAAGACACTTGCGGGCCAATGTTGTTTTGAAATTGTTGAATAAAATAATTCGCAAGTTTTGGAAATGAATCAATAGAATAAGGAGGAAAGTAAAAATACCACTGTAAGGCCTTGTCATGAAAAGTTCTAGCAAACAACTTGGCTAAAATCCTATGGTCATGATCATAATCACTACAAAGGATTTGAAATGTCTTAACATGATGAACAGGGTCTCCTTTTCCATTGTAATTCTCAAGATGAGGCATATCAACTTGCTGAGGAACATGAGTACAAATAATATCTAAGGACAAAGGACTTCCCATGTCACATGTAGGAATACTAAACTTGTTTTGAGTTAAGGATGCAAGTTGTTGTTGTTGTAAGGATGACATAGTTTGAGCTAAACTGATGATTGTTGAATCATTAGAGGAAAATTGAGGAAAAGAAACTTTAGAAACACTAGGTAAAGTGTATGAAGCTATAGGAATAGAAGACGCAACTGGGGGAACACTTGAAACTACAGATGGAAGAGGATTGGAATAAGTAAAAGGAACATTATGATCAGAAGGTTGTGATGTAGGAAGGGACATAGAAGGAACACTCATAGGAACAAAGGGAACCATCACAGTCACCAAAGAAGGAGTATAGGTAGGAATAATAGGTAAAGGAATAGAAGAAGGTTCTACACTAGTGACATGAGGAATCAACCCTAACTCTTGAGCTTCTTGAGCTAAAGGTTTAACATTGGAATGCAAAAAATGAGTAATACCACGCAAGAGGTTAACACCTTGATCACTATCACGAAGAATTTTCTTAAGAGCCTCTATAGCTTGAATATAATATTGATTATAGTTTTCTTGAATAAGCCAATTACCCATTTTATCAAGTTCAGTTGAAAGTTTTTGGATTTGTTCAGGAGGAAGTCTTAAAGCACCATTCTCATCATGAGATGAGTGAGAAGAGTTTTGCTTCATAATAGGATTGGAATCATGAAGAATCAAATTATCATCTGGGATCCTAAGGAAAGGAGAGGAAGACTTAGGATCAAAGGCACCCATAAGTCTACGACTTCATCTAACCAGAATATTATAGGTAGGATTAGAAGTAGTAAAGCTCATAAACCAATGCAATGCAAATGAAGTAAACTAAGAAAATATAAAGTATCAATATTTTTGTATTTTGAAAGAGATTTTGCAATTTTTTTTGTATTTTTAAAATACAGATGCAAGAAATCTAATTAGCATGCAAGATTTAACATAAAAGAGAAATATAAACAAGATAATATAAAGGGAAATATAACACCATAAAATACAATAGGGCATCTAATTCCACAAAAAAAAAGAGGGTAAGTATGTCGGGTTCACTAAAATAAATAAAGGTTAAAAATGATGATGTGAATAAGGTTGAATAGTGGTAAATAAGATGACATGCAAAGGGGAATATAGGACCTATCCTTAATCCAAATTCCCAAAAGGAAAGATCCAAATGGATTAATCACAATGAGGTGATCAATGCACAAAAGAATCAAACAATGGAGAATATGAAGAAAGGAGGAAAATCCTATAATCAATTATAGAAAGTAGGTACTTGAAATCTTAAATGAATAGAAGGAAAATAATAACCTCAAAATAGGGAAATATGGAAAATACTGATTTCAGATATTTGTGCATAGTTTTGGGAAATTCTATAACCTGTTTTAAACGGGAAATGTCGAGATAAAGAGAACCCATAAAACTTGTGTCCTTTTGAGGTTAGGTCATCTTTGACCTAGATAGCGGAGCAAGGTCTTACCCTAGGGCACAATCCTACCCCCCACTAAAGGTCATCCTTGACCTAAAACAACTTTGATAGAAATTTTGTTCGTAGATTCAGAAAGTTCACCGAAAAGGGTATCCAGATCTATACTTCAATCACTATCTGGTACTTGTATCTATAAGAAAAAATGGTTTTTGTTGTTTGGATGAGGGGGTTTTCCTTGGTCAAACCCCAATTTAGGAATTAACCTTGAAATTGAATTGAAATTGTAATATGCATAAACAAAGTAAATGGAACTATTCACCTTGTTTATGTTGAAGTCCTTGTAGAGGATTCAAATCCTTGAATCCACAAGTAGGGATACTCCAAATGAATGTAGAATAGAATGTAGGATGTCTCAAATTAATGGTATTAGATCTTTAACACCAGTCTTGAATGTATCTTTGCATAGGAAGAGGCTTGTATGAATGTGGATGGAGAAATCTTCAAAGGGGATCGAAAGAGATTGAATTCTTCAATAACTAACAATGGATCTCCATGATGAATGCTTGAATGCTTGAGGATGAATGAATGCTTGCTTTATTTCCTTCTCCTTCTTGCTTGCTACTTGATGGCACTTGCTTGAGATTTTATGAGATACTTGATCATAGATGGAAAAAAGAGATATGATCTCAAAACTTGATGGAGAAAATGAGAGAGGAAGGCTTCCTTTTATAGTGATCTAGGGCACAAACTTCTAGAGAGGCTGACATTGGAGAATTAAATCCCAATTAACCTTAACCCCTAGAAATAGACCTAAATTAAATATAATTTAAGAGTTTACCATTTTGAAATCTGAAACAGCTGACCTGAAAGCAGGAAAATAAACTTTTTGAAGCCCAACATCCTGAAATTCCCAAAATCTAAAATTTGGACCTAGGCTCAGGGATGAGGTCACCTCTACCCTAGGTCAAAGTCAAGGTTGTCCCTAACCTAGGTCAGGTTCAAGGTCATCCTTAACCTGGGAAGTCAAGATCTTCATTTTCTCAGAGAAATTTTACCGTAAAGAGGTTGGAAACAGGGAGAGAGAAGCAGAACAGGGGGGAAACTACCAAATCCATGCAAATACCTAATAAAGGTGCTTGACATGACCTTAGACTACTTACTCGGAGGGCTAAACACTCTTATCATGGAAGTGCTTCCATTTTAAGACAATAAAAGTTGTACATTGGTACCTAACATGGTTTTCTTGTTGGGACCCATGAACTATGTATTGCATTGTTTTACTCCCTAAGTTGCACTAAAGGGGCTGTGTTAGAGTAAATTTTTTTTTTCCATTTCATTTTTGACTTAATTTTACTTAGGTGAACTTATTTATTAGGAGGAATTATTTATTTTGGATATTATTATTTGGAGGATATTGTTTGGTCCTTCTTTGACTCCAACTAATTTATTTAGTTGTTGGTTGAATCCATCTACTCCTAAGATACGGTTGAGTCCATTTACTCCAACTCTTTTATTTAGTAGCTGGTTGAATCCAGCTACTCCTAAGATATGGTTAATTCTAATTACTCCAATGACTTTATTTAGTAGCTGGTTGACTCAAAATACTCTTCTAGAGAGGATGCAGTTGAAGGTTGAGACACTTGTCTCAACCATGGCTAAGCCTCCTACCAGCTCTTGCCTATATAAATAAGCTATCTCTCATGTATTTGTAATATTGGAGATATATTGTATATGCTAGGATATTGTAATAGAGATTTTCCTTGATGTTGTTATGCCTCTTAGCATATACATCAAGATTATCTAGCAATGTTATTCTGCTTATTTTAATTCTAGTTTTGATCTAACACTTTGAATTAGATTTAGAGTTATTTCAATTTATTAGCAGATTCTAATAGATATCAAATGGGGCATAAAGATGTTAGTAAGAGTCTAACAACAAGACATTAATAGGTTATATCTAGGAATAATGTTTAAAATGGGATATTGAAACATTGGAACCATACATCAAAATAATCCTTAACACTGTCACATAAATAGATTCTTAGTTGAGTGGAAATCTAGTATTTTCATTCCTTTATACAAAACTAGTGACATCGATTGTCCTTCCAATTACTATACTAATATGGCTAATCCTCTTCTTAGTAAAATCTTTGGGAGCATGATAGAACATACAATTATCAGTTGGGCAGGAAAAGAATATAAAAGGGAAGATTGGTTTCAAGCCAAAAGATTCTACCATTCATCACTATATCACTACTAGAAACTTATTGAAGAATTTTGGGATTCCCAAGGTGAAGAAGCCTTTTTTTTCTCTATGGATTTTAAAAGAGCTTTTGACACTATCCCTAGGGAAAAAATATGTTTAGTAGAATAAACATCTTGGGATTCCAAATGAGTGTAGAGTGGTTGTCAATAAGCTTTATGAGAATAATAGATCTAAAATCATAACAAATGATGGTATATATGAGTTCTTTGGTAGTGACATTGGTGTCAAACAAGGGTTTCCTCTTTCCACCGCATTATTTGTCTTGTATATTGATAAACTATAAAAATGGTTAAATAACAATAAGGGAGAGGGTGTTCATTTAGCGAGACATGTGGCAAGGTTGTTTCTACATGAATACAATCTTATTATATTAAAAAATCTACCTAGGTATTTCAAGAACATTTAAATATTTAGAGATCTTTTACAAAAAGTTCAAGATGCAAGTGAACACAATCAACATCAAGGTCATGATCTTTTCTTTGAAAAAGAAAAAGATGCAAAGTAAATTTATCTTCAAGGAAAGTTCTTTGGATATAGTGGAAAAATATAAGTATTTAGGAATTGATTTTCATGGTAGGTTCAAATGGGGGATATGTAGGATAAAAGGGATTCAAGAAGGATGAAGAGTTTCTTATCTTCTTTAGAATAGCCTTAATAAAGAAAAGTTATGGTACTGGATGTATCGTTAGAAAATGGAAGCACTTCCATTTAGGACTAGTTTATCCCTCCGAGTAGGTGGTTTGGGGTCATGTCAGACACTTTCATGGGATATCTAGCTTGGATCTTATTTTCCCCATGTTCTGCCCCTTTCTCCACCTCTTTCTAGTCTGTTTCTGGCATCCTAACTTGAAACCCTGAGATTCTTAACCTCAGGGTCAAGGTTGGATTCGATCCTGACCTATGTCAAGGTCAACCTTGAGCTTGACCTAGGTTAGATTCAAGCTTGACCCTGACCCTGGGTCCAAATTTCAAAATCCAGAAGTTTCCGGATGTTGAGTTTCAGAAATATTTGTTTTCCCACTTCCGAGTTGGCTGTTTCAAATTTTGAAATAGTAAACTCTTAAATTATATTTAATCTAGGTTCATTTATAGGGGTTAAGGTTTAAATGGGGATTTAATTCTCCTATGTCGACCTCTCTAGAATTTTTTTCCCTAGACTAGTATAAAAGGAAGCCTTCCTCTCTCATTTCATCCATCTTCCATCCATAATCAATTGACATCAAGTATCTCTTTCATCTAAAGTGAGAACTCCATCTTTCAAGAAAGCATTCTCAATCAAGGAAGCATTCAAGCCATCATCTACATTCAAGCATTCAAGTTATCCATTGAAGATCAAGGATTCAAGCATTCAAGTCTTTGGAGGGATTTGGTTCAAGCATTCAAGATTCATCATTCAAACCCTAGATCTATCCATCATGATGGTGTGATCTTCCTTCAAGATCCTTTGTTCATCTTCAAGATCTATTCTTTCTCCCTTAAAGGTAGATTCCAAACATCCAATCATGGAGGTTTTGGTTTACATTTGTTATTGTTGATTCCAAGCTTTCATATCAACATACTTGTTTACATTCCAAATATAATTGCATATCTATTGAATATCATAGCTTCTTTGTTAGATTTACTTCTACTACTTGCTATAATTCTCTATTTCAATTCCATTTTTAAGGTTGATTCCAAACCAAGGTTTGACCAAGGCAAACCCCTCATCCAAAAAACAAAACCCTTTTTCTTGTAGGTACAGGTGTGGGACAGTGAATATCAATGTAGATCTGAGTAGCTTCTTCGGTGAACTTTCAGGATCTGTGAACAGATTTTCCTTCAAAAAAACGTAGGTCAAGGTTGACATAAAGGGGTAAGATTGTACCCCAGGGTAAGATCTTACCCCTATTTTGGGTCAAGGTCAACCTTTCTCAAATAGACAAAAGGTTTATGGGTTTTCTCTATTTCTGTGTTTCTAGACCAAATCCTATTGCATAATTTCCCAAAACTGAGTACAGACACTAGAAAATAGTGATTTCTGAATCCGCTCCTTTCCAAGATAAGTATTTATGTCTTATTAAGTTTTGTATGTCCACAACATTTTTCATTCCTACAAAAACAATCAAAACATACATATAAAAACATATCAAAGATATATTTTTATATCTTACATTTTGGTGAACCCGCGATAAACAACTCTTTCTTTTTGGTGTTAGATTCTTTACTCTTTTTCCTTAAGATTAGATTTCTTTTATGCTCTTGCAGTTTAAAATTCAAAAAAGACAAAATAAAAAAATCTATATATTCTATAAAAATACAAAAATATTTCTTGCATTTCATTTACTATGAAGATCTTTAAGATGCTTTGGTGTATGGTTATTATCTTTATTATCCTCCTCTTAGCATCTCTTTATCATACTTATGATGTTTATGATGGTATCATCCACTTAATTATGTTGGTCACTCTTCATTGTTTACTTGCCTATGCTATTGTGAGATTGACCAATACTAGTATTCCTACTTTAAAAGCTTTCATTAAAGATTTATGTGGTGGACTTATTACTATTTTGGATCATGTGAAGAATTTGGTAGATGATACACCATCTCCTAATGTTCCTAATCCTAATCCTATCCTTCCTAATCTAGTTCCTAATCTTCCTAATCTGATTCCTAACATTCCTAATATGCCTAATTCTCCATCTTCTATTCCTAGTTCTTCTCATACTTATAATGAGGCTCAAACTATGGTTCATGATGTAGATGTGCAAGAATTATTGGATTTACCTTCCCCTTTTTATCTGATCCAAGATGATATTAAAGGGAAGAGAAAAGAAAATTCTTCTAAACCTACTATTCCACCGTATACAACCTTTACTCATGAACATAATAAACAATCACCTCCTGCAAAAGCTTTACATGATATGTACACTACATGATATATTATGATGACTAAACAAGGTTATAAAGGTTTAGGGCTTGGTGTTAATGAGCATGGTACTATGCATCCAGTTCATATATCCCCTAAACAAGATATGTGTGGTCTTGGTTCTTCGCAATCTCAATTTAAGGTGGTTGATTTTGATCGTCATCCTCCTCTTCATGTTTTTCTTCCAACACCTACCTTAGATTACCCTGATACTCCTCAAGATGTGGCTAAGAAGGTGTATGTTCAGTTAATGAATTCCAAAAAATAAATCTTTAAACCTATGCTGAAATATGCTCTATCTAAGTATAAATGTCCTTTTCATTACAATAATACACATTTACTTGTTGATTGTGTGCATTTCAAGTTATATGTTAGAGAAAGAGCTGTTTTAGGAATTCTATCTCACTCTTGTGTAGTTTTACAATTCCTTCATAATTTTAATATAGGGGATACCCCTCATTCTAATATAATATAGATCTTTTCTCCTCTTGTCTGTGGCAAGAGGTGTATTTCAGCCAATCTTCTAGGATCCATTAGGCTGTTAGCATATATTTTGTCTTGAGCTTAATTGGTATTATTTCTATCTTTCCTCTCTATAGTTTTGTATTATGTCCATAATCATCCATATGTTCTCTTTTCTTTCAAGATATATTTTCTAAAGACATTTGTTTTGCAAAGGTATCCCTTGCTTTCATCCCTGGGGGGCAAGGTTCTTCCTTATTTCTCTTTGTCTAGATATCTTCTTTCATTAGCTTAGTGGCTTTTTTTTATCTTGCAACATTATTTCATTATACTGACTAAGGTTTTGGCTATGGATATCCTTTTATGTGAGATGTTGTTGTCCTAGGTCATCACCTCTTCTTTATTCTACAGATTATGTTCGTTATAAATTATTTCCCATGTTAAAGGGTTAGAGTATGATTCCTTTATTCAAAGATTCCTCTTCCTCTTGATTATAGGGGGCTGGATGATTGAATCTTTGTTTCTCTTTGAAAGATGATATTTTATCTAAAACACTCCTCTATGGTGGGGTTCTAGTTGATAAGATCTGTTTCTTTGAGGATCCTTTTTCCATAAGTGATATATCCTTTTCATGATTATTTATGCTCTTGGATGTAAGAGTCAATACTCTTCACTAAGAATATAGTGTACATTGTTGTTAATAGGATATCTCCTTACTTTGTGAAGTAGGTATCATCCTCTTCCTTATCCTATCTAGTAGACAACCATGATAAGGAGGGGGGCATATATAGGGTCCCCCTTATGCCACAGTTTTGAATATTCAATATGTTAAATCCTTAGAAGGTAATGCACATAAGTTGCTAAATCCTGAAGAGACACACATTTTTCAATTTTTCAATATGCTAAATCCTCTGAAGGTAACTCACATAAGTTGCTAAATCCTAAAGAGACATGCAATTTTCAATTTTCAATATGCTAAATCCTCGGAAGGTAATGCACATAAGTTGCTAAATCCTGAAGAGACACCCATTTTTTAATTTTCAAATATGCTAAATCCTCGGAAGGTAACACACATAAGATGCTAAATCCTAAAGAGACACACATTTTTTAATTTTCAAATATGCTAAATCCTTGGAAGGTAACACACATAAGTTGCTAAATCCTGAAGAGACACACATTGTATATTCCATGGTGATGCAAGAATATGGATCTATGGATATTCCAAAAGCCATCAGCATATGCATTATAATTATAGAGCATAGTTTTTGGGTGAACTATCAAGTTTTGCTACCTATTGGGCTCTCCCTCCTTGGTGATTCATGGAAAGGTGGGTATCTTATTGGGCAAGGTAATCACTTTCTCTTTTCTCTCTTTTTGCTTTCATGCTAGTAGGATTAGATCATGAAGCTATGTTATTTATAGTGTTTATATTGTCTTTCTTATGTTATCATTTATGATTTTATGATAGCTTTCCAAATATCATATTATTATAGGAAGCATTTTTTAGCAAGGTTTTCTTTGCTAGTTGATTTGGGTTTGTTTTTGTAATAACCCCTCTTTTTGGTCTTTTAGTTTTCTCTTTGTTTTCACACCCTCGTGCATGTATGTTGAGTTAGAATACTTAGCTTGGGGGCTCATGTCTTTAACTAAGTGTTATTCCATCTTGTTGTGAATCCACTTGGATCTTTCTTCTCCTTTACCAAGAGTTTGTATTGAATCCATACTCTTGCTAAAGTGGGGGCTAAATGTATGATCGAAAAATGGAAGCACTTCCATTTAGAACTGGTTTAGCCCTCCTCATAGGTGGTTTTGGGTCATGTCAGATTCTTTAATGGGATCTCTAGCTTGGATCTTGTTTATCCCCTCGTGCTGCCCCTTTCTCCACCTCTTTCCAGCCTATTTCTAGCATCTTGACCTAAAACCCTGAGATTCTTGACCTTAGGGTCAAGGTCGAGCTCGACCCTAAAATAGGTTAGAGTCAACCTCGACCCTGACCTAGGTCAGAGTCAACCTCGACCCTAAACCTGGGTCCAGATTTTAAAATCCAAAAGTTTGTGGATGTCCAATTTCAGAAAGATTTTTTTTCCCACTTTTGGGTCAGCTGTTTCAGATTTGAAAATGGTAAACTCTTAAATTATATTTAATCTAGGTCCATTTCTAGGGGTTAAGGTTTAAATGGGGATTTAATTCTCCTTTGTCAGTCTCTCTAGAAGTTTGTACCCTAGACTAGTATAAAAGGAACCCTTCCTCTCTCATTTCATCTATTTCCCATCCATAATCAATTGACATCAAGTATCTCTTTCATCTCAAATGAGAACTCCATCTTTCAAGCAAGCATTCTCAATCAAGAAAACATTCAATCCATCATCTACATTCAAGCATTCAAGTTCTCCACTAAAGATCAAGGATTCAAGCATTCAAGCCTTTGGAGGGATTTGGTTCAAGCATTCAAGATTCATCATTCAAACCCTAGATCTATCCATCATGGTAGTGTGATCTTCCTTCAAGATCCTTTGTTCATCTTCAAGATCTATTCTTTGTACCTTCAAGGTTGATTCCAAACATACAATCATGGAGGTTTTGGTTTACATTTGTTATTGTTGAGTCCAAGCTTTCATATAAACATACTTGTTTACATTCCGAATACAATTGTATATCTATTGAATATCATATCTTCATTGTTAGATCTACTTCTACTACTTGCTAGCATTCTCTATTTCAATTCCATTTTTAAGGTTGATTCCAAATTGGGGTTTGACAAAGGCAAACCCCTCATCCAAACAACAAATCTCTTTTTCTTTCAAGCACATCTACGGGATAGTGAATATCAGTGTAGATCTGAGTACCCTCTTCAGCGAACTTTCAGGATCCACAGACAAATGTTCTATCGGAATAGTGCAAGTCAAGGTCGACATAAAGGGGTAAGATTGTGCCCTAGGGGAAGATCTTACCCCTGTTTTGGGTCAAGTTTGACCTTTCTTAGAGAGACATAAGGTTTCTAGGTTTTCTCTATTTCTATGTTTCTAGGCCAAATCTAGTAGCAAAATTTCCCGAAACTAAGTACAAACACCAGAAAATAGTGATTTCCAAATCTGCTCCTTTTCAAGATAAGTATTAATGTTTTATTAAGTTTTTTATGTCCAGAACATTTTCCATTCCTACACAAACAATCAAAACATACATATAAAAACATATCAAAGATATATTTTTATATCTTACATTTTGGTGAACCCACGGTAGACA
Source organism: Chamaecyparis obtusa (assembly GCA_027943335.1). Classification (NCBI taxonomy): domain Eukaryota; kingdom Viridiplantae; phylum Streptophyta; class Pinopsida; order Cupressales; family Cupressaceae; genus Chamaecyparis; species Chamaecyparis obtusa. The sequence goes on from BSBK01008994.1 coordinate 383,327, forward strand.
ACTCTTTCTTTTTGGTGTTAGATTCTTTACTCTCTTTCCTTAAGATTAGATTTCTTTTATGCCCTTTCATTTTAAAATTCAAAAAAGACAAAAGAAAAAAATCTATATATTCTATAAAAATACAAAAATATTTCTTGCATTTCATTTACTATGAAGATCTTTAAGATGCTTTGGTGTATGGTTATTATCTTTATTATCCTCCTCTTAGCATCTCTTTATCATACTTATGATGTTTATGATGGTATCATCCACTTAATTATGTTGGTCACTCTTCATTTTTTACTTGCCTATGCTATTGTGAGATTGGCCGATACTAGTATTCCTACTTTAAAAGCTTTCATTAAAGATTTATGTGGTGGAATTATTACTCTTTTAGATCATGTGAAGAATTTGGTAGATGATACACCATCTCCTAATGTTCCTAATCCTAATCCTATCCTTCCTAATCTAGTTCCTAATCTTCCTAATCCGATTCCTAACATTCCTAATATGCCTAATTCTCCATCTTCTATTCCTAGTTCTTCTCATACTTATAATGAGGCTCAAACTATGGTTCATGATGTATATGTGCAAGAATTATTGGATTTACCTTCCCCTTTTTATCCGATCCAAGATGATATTAAAGGGAAGAGAAAAGAAAATTCTTCTAAACCTACTATTCCACTGTATACAACCTTTACTCATGAACATAATAAACAATCGCCTCCTGCAGAAGCTTTACATGATATGTACACTACATGATATAATATGATGACTAAACAAGGTTATAAAGGTTTAGGGCTTGGTGTTAATGAGCATGGTACTACACATCCAGTTCATATATCCCCTAAACAAGATATGTGTGGTCTTGGTTCTTCGCAATCTCAATTTAAGGTGGTTGATTTTGATTGTCATCCTCCTCTTCATGTTTTTCTTCCAACACCTACCTTAGATTACTCGGATACTCCTCAAGATGTGGCTAAGAAGGTGTATGTTCAGTTAATGAATTCCAAAAAATAAATCTTTGAACCTATGGTGAAATATGCTCTATCCAAGTATAAATGTCCTTTTCATTACAATAATACACATTTACTTGTTGATTGTGTGCATTTCAAGTTATATGTTAGAGAAAGAGCTGTTTTAGGAATTCTATCTCACTCTTATGCAATTTTACAATTCCTTCATAATTTCAATATAGGGGATACCCCTCATTCTAATATAATATAGATATTTTCTCCTCTTGTCTCTGGACTAGGGGGCAAGAGGTGTATTTAATCCAGTCTTCTAGGATCCATAAGGCTCTTAGCATATATTTTATCTTGAGCTTAATTGGTATTCTTTCTATCTTTACTCTCTATAGTTTTGTATTATGTCCATAATCATCCACAGGTTCTCTTTTATTTCAAGATATATTTTCTAAAGACATTTGTTTTGCAAAGGTATCCCTTGCTTTCATGCCCAGGGGGCAAGGTTCTTCCTTATTTCTCTTTGTCTAGGGAGCTTCTTTCCTTACCTTAGTGGCTTTTGTTTATCTTGCAACATTATTTCATTATACTGACTAAGGTTTTGGCTATGGATGTCCTTTTATCTGAGACATTGTTGTCCTAGGTCATCACCTCTTATTTATTCTATAGATTATGTTCATTATAAATTATTTCCCATGTTGAAGGGTTAGAGTATGATTCCTTTACTCAAAGATTCCTCTTCCTCTTGATTAAAGGGGGCTAGATGATTGAATCTTTGTTTCTCTTTGAAAGATGATATTTTATCTAAAACACTCCTCTATGGTGGGGGTCTAGTTGATAAGATCTCTTTCTTTGAGGATTCTTTTTCCATAAGTGATATATCCTTTTCATGATTATTTATGCTCTTGGATGTAAGAGTCAATAATCTTCACTAAGAATATAGTGTACATTGTTTTTCATAGGATATCTCCTTACTTTGTGAAGTAGGTATCCTCCTTCTCTTCCTTATCCTATGTAGTAGATAGCCACAATAAGGAGGGGGGCATATATAGGGTCTCCCTTATGCTACAGTTTTGAATTTTCAATATGCTAAATCCTCGGAAGGTAATGCACATAAGTTGCTAAATCCTGAAGAGACACATTTTTCTATTTTTCAATATGCTAAATCCTCTGAAGGTAACTCACATAAGTTGCTAAATCCTGAAGAGACATGCAATTTTCAATTTTCAATATGCTAAATCCTCGGAAGGTAACACACATAAGCTACTAAATCTTGAAGAGATATGCATTTTTTAATTTTAAAATATGCTAAATCCTCAGAAGGTAACACACATAAGTTGCTAAATCTTGAAGAGACACGCATTGTATATTCCATGGTGATGCAAGAATATGGATCTATGGATATTCCAAAAGCCAGCAGCATATGCATTATAATTATAAAGCATATTTTTTGGGTGAACTATCAGGTTTTGCTACCTATTGGGCTCTCCCTCCTTGGTGATTCATGGTAAGGTGGGTATCTTACTGAGCAAGGTAATCACTTTCTCTTTTCTCCCTTTTCGCTTTCATGCTAGTAGGATTAGATCATGAAGCTATGTTATTTATAATGTTTCTATTGTCTTTCTTATGTAATCATTTATGATTTTATGATAGCTTTCCAAATAAGATATTATTATAGGAAACATTTTTTAGAAAGGTTTTCTTTGCTAGTTGATTTAGGTTTGTTTTTGTACTAACCCCTCTTTTTGGTCTTTTAGTTTTCTCTTTGTTTTCACACTCTCGTGCATGTATGTTGAGTTAGAATCCTTAGCTTTGGGCTCATGTCCTTAACTATGTGTTATTCCATCTCGTTGTGAATCCACTTGGATCTTTCTTCTCCTTTACCAAGAGTTTGTATTGAATCCATACTCTTGCTAAAGTGGGGGCTAAATGTATCATCAGAAAATGGAAGCACTTCCATTTAGAACTAGTTTAGCCCTTAGTGTAGGTGGTTTTGGTTCATGTTAGATGCTTTCATGGGATCTCTGGCTTGGATCTTGTTTTTCCCCTTGTTCTGCCCCTTTCTCCACCTCTTTCTAGCCTATTTCTGGCATCTTGACCTGAAACCATGAGATTCTTGATCTCACGGTCAAGGTCGAGCTCATCCCTGACCTAGGTTAGAGTCAACCTTGACGCTAAACCTGGGTCCAAATTTTAAAATCCAAAAGTTTCTGGATGTCAGGTTTCAGTAAGATTTGTTTTCTTGCTTCTGGGTCAGCTATTTTGGATTTCGAAATGGTAAACTCTTAAATTATATTTAATCTAGGTCCATTTCTAGGGGTTAAGGTTTAAATGGGGATTTAATTCTCCTATGTCTATCTCTCTATAAGTTTGTGCCCTAGACTAGTATAAAAGGAACCCTTCCTCTCTCATTTCATCAATTTCCCATCCATAATCAATTGACATCAAGTATCTCTTTCATCTCAAATGAGAACTCCATCTTTCAAGCAAGCATTCTCAATCAAGGAAACATTCAATCCATCATCTACATTCAAGCATTCAAGCTCTCCACTAAAGATCAAGGATTCAAGCATTCAAGCCTTTGGAGGGATTTGGTTCAAGCATTCAAGATTCATCATTCAAACCCTAAATCTATCCATCATGGTGGTGTGATCTTCCTTCAAGATCCTTTGTTCATCTTCAAGATCTATTCTTTGTCCCTTCAAGGTGGATTCCAAACATACAATCATGGATGTTTTGGTTTACATTATTTATTGTTGAGTCCAAGCTTTCATATCAACATACTTGTTTACATTCCAAATACAATTGCAATCTATTGAATATCATATCTTCATTGTTAGATCTACTTCTACCACTTGATAGCATTCTCTATTTCAATTCCATCTTTAAGGTTGATTCCAAATTAGGGTTTGATGAAGGCAAACCCCTCATCAAAACAACAAAACTCTTTTTCTTCCAGGTACAACTACGGGATAATGAATATTAGTGTAGATCTGAGTACCCTCTTTGGTGAACTTTTAGGATCCACAGACAAATGTTCTATCAAAACAGTGCAAGTCAAGGTCAACATAAAGGGGTAAGATTGTGCCCTGGGGAAAGATCTTACCCCTGTACATGTGTTATCTTTGTCTCTCTTATACTCCTTTGATAATTATAGTAATGTGATAATGCTCTGCATACTTCATTGCTTAGATCATGAGTCATGTAGGTGATGGAGTCATGACCCATTCACTTGCAGTGGGATGATTCATTAGTGGACTGTCTATATCCATGTGATTGATGCAATGTTGATGCAGGTTTCATTAGTTGGCCTTGTCTGTGGTCATTTGTACATTAGTATATATCTTTTATGAGAGCATTATTGTTCCTATCTTTTGAGCTTATGATTTATTTTAGATATCATGTTAACTCCATTGCATGTTGGTGAACAAGTACATTTATCTTTATTCCTCTACGACAATTTATTATAATCACTCAACTTGAAAGATTTTCTAACTTGTATATAAGATAAAATTCTACTTGTGGATAGTTGTCTTGTTCTTGTTTCTATGTTTCTTTTTCAGGTGATCAATCAAGGCACATCCAAAGGACACCTATACTCCTATCAAAGACTAATGTACCATATGGCTTCTTGCACACTTGAAGACAATCAAATTACTTCATCTTGAAGATCAAGTTGCAGATTGTTGTAAATTATGGTTTTAATACCCTTGTTGTAATCACCCCTAAGTAAAGATTAAAGGGGGGTGTTAGAATTTATAATCTTTCCTTGGTGTATTTATAAACCAAGGTTAGACTATTAATCTTTTTTGTAATATATTAGGATATAAGCCAAGGTATCCTAATATACTTCTTTTTGTCTTCTTTCCACTACATTCTATTTTGTCCTCTAGTGGAATATGTGAGGACAAATATTTATTGTAATTTGTAAATTAGATTATTCCTCCTTAAGAGGAATCTCACACTTGGCCCACACACACTTATGAATGGTGGCATTCATAGACTTGGGAGTTACATTCTAACTCCTCTCTCTCATCTCTATTTAAGAGATGGCCCTCCTCTCTCATTTCTTATGAGGGTTTTTCCTCTTCTCGATTATTGTATGAGCAATTCGCTTTCTCTCTCTCTCTTTCTCTCTTCTTCTTAGGCTTTTCATGCCTCATTCATAATGTCACAAGGGGTTTTCTTTGCTTTCCCCTTTTAAATATCTTGCCTCATTGTGTTGGATCATCAAGCTTTCTCTCTCCTTGCTTATGGTAATATTTTTTCATGCATTCACTTGCTTAGATTCTTTCTTGGTATTGCTTATTTTTTACATATTTCTTTTTCATTTCTAACATGTTCTGTTGGAATAGTGCAAGTCAAGGTCGACATAAAGGGGTAAGATTGTGCCCTGGGGAAAGATCTTACCCCTGTTTTGGGTCAAGTTTGACCTTTCTCAGAGAGACATAAGGTTTCTAGGTTTTCTTTGTTTCTGTGTTTCTAGGCCAAATCTAGTTGCAAAATTTTCTGAAACTGAGTACAAACACTAGAAAATAGTGATTTCCAAATCTGCTCCTTTTCAAGATAAGTATTAATGTTTTATTAAGTTTTGTATGTCCAAAAAATTTTCCATTCCTACACAAACAATCAAAACATACATATAAAAACATATCAAAGATATATTTTTATATCTTACACTAGAAAACCAAGAAGACTCTTTTTGGTTTGTTGGACCCGCTAGTTACCCTCTATGATTGTAAAGTTTGGACGAGTATCATATCAAACCACAAGTGGAGGCAACCAGAAAGAATTCATTCAGTTCCAAATGAGATCCATTTAATTAATGCTAGTATGTTACTAATGGAAGCATCAATAATAACTCATTTGCTAAGATAATTAAAAATGTTGAAAGCATGGATAAGAATTGTTGGCCCAAATGATTGTTGTAGAGGAACTAAACCATGAGAAGTAAACTTGGAGGAAACAAAAAAAGGTGGATGGGCTAGTGGGACACTAAGTGGAATGAATATCCTAAAACTAACATTGAAATAAAAAAATGGTAATAGAAAATATTAGAATTGCAATGTGGACAAAACAAATTGGTAGTAAAATGAACATTTTGTCAAAGAATTCAACCTCACATTAAAGAATGATGAAAAATTCTATTTGAAGGCTGCAATAAAAGAGAAGCTAAAATTTTAATAGAGCAACTAGGATTGGTTCTCATGACCTTAAATGTGAAACATGTAGATGGGTTACCCCCAAAGAAAAGTGCGAGAACATAAGTTGTGTCTTTTGTAGAAAAGATATAGTTTAAATTAAGTGACCATTATTATAGTCTACAACATATGCAAATATTAGTAAGAAGGTTTAAGATACCTTTAAAGTAGATAGTTTAAATGAACTTTTTGAGGAGGCAAGTCTTCACAAATTTGAATTTTTTTTGATCAATATTAATAATAGAAAAATAAAAAAACAAAAAAATGAAAATATGTTAATACTATACCTTTTGATTCTTTACTTGATCTCATAAAGATCATTAAAATTCCTTTGTTCATTTATTATTATCCATTCTCAATTCTCTTAAGGCTGAAACCGGTCATCTGTTGCGTCAATTTGGAATGTTGACTTAATTAACCTAGATAATTGTAGGGTTGTACCTATCTCCAATCAGGGACAAGAATTTGAACATATAAAGTTTTTTTTCTTTTCAAATCCTAAAAAAATATCCTACTCTCAAATTTAATTGAATGAGTAGCTATCTCTGACTCGAGTTTTAGTGGTTCATTTACGATCTTTTTTGGAATTTATTTATTTTATCATAGTTTGCTACCTAAACTCGTAGTATCCCCAGGAAAAAGTATCAATACATAACTTCTAGATGGAATGTATCTTTATGAAACACTTGGTGAGTAGAGTAGGCTATGGGATCCATTATCTCCATTTATTGCTTTCCTACATAGAATGGTGCATTGAAGTTTCAAAACTTAGAAATGAATACAAGGTTGACTTGCAAGAGTTGGGCATGTATATCCCATATTTTTACCAAGACACATTAATCCACAATAAGAATGTAGATAAAAGAAATATTTGGTTTTTTATTAGGATTCCACTAAGGCCCCGTTTGGTTGAGGAATGAAAATTTGACTCGAAACCTGATTATCTCAATATAAGGTTTTGAAATTCTAGTTTTGTGTATTTAGAAGATAGTTTGGACTGTTTGGTTGACTCAGAAGATGACTGAGACAATCCATCTTCTACGTTTGGTTGCCAATTTTAAAATTAGAATTAGAATTGAGAAATTCCTATTTCTGTGTTTGGTTCTACAATTTTAAATTGGAATTGGAATTAGATTATCCACTTCCGTGTTTATCAAAAATGTATTCAAGAATTTCATATGGAAGTCAGAATTATCAAACTGTGATCAACAATTAAATATATATACAACTCACTAAATTTATTGAAATATATATAAATGTAAGTATACATGTGCACTGCTCATCTATATAAGGTAACATCCCACTTATTGCAATGATAAAATACATAGAAAAAGATCTCAATTTGACTACACATTGTATCTACAACTATATGATTTCAAGCAATAGTAAGAATCCATACTGGATAAGGTTTAAATTTAATAAAAGCAACAAGGGAATTGTTTTCCTACTTACATTGTCACTACATTGCATGATGACGATGATAAGAAAGGTGAAGGTTGTGCTTAGTGATGCCAAACATGGTGAAAGATGTTTTCATTTTAGAGACGAACAATGTTTCTCACCAATACCAACCAGCTCAACTTACATAAAAGATAGTTTGAAATGGATATGAAATGAACTTTCTTATAAAATGTCAATGTGGGGTTCACAAAAATGCAAAACCCTGAAGATGATATCAAATTGCACCTATTGGGTGAGAAGATACTACCATTGATTTTGGTGCCTAAACCAAATTTTGATGCCTAAACCTAAATTACAGTTTAGCGTCCCAAATGATGGATTTGGAAAAAAAGTGAAAGTTCTACACCCAATTTGGCTCCAATTCCACTAACCAAATGGGGCCTAAGAAAATGTGGAATTATCATAGCAAGGTTTGTACTAAGAAAAGTGAATAATGGAGAAATGGATTTACCATTATGAATAGGATAATTATGGGATATGGATGGAAGTGAAATGAATGGTATGAAAATGTGAATAAAGTTGAATAGTGGTAGATAAGATAATATGATATGCAAGGGGAATATAGGACCTATCCATAATCCAAATTCCCAAAAGGAAAGATCCAAATGGATTAATCACAAAGAAGTGATCAATGCATAATTGAATCAAACAATGGACAACATGAAGAAAGGAGGAAAACCCTATAATATACTATAGATAGTATGTACTTGAAATCTTAAATAAATGGAAGGAAAATACTAACCTCAAAATAGGGAAAATCTAGAAAATACTGATTTCTAATGTCTGTGCATAGTTTCAAGAAATTCTACAACCTGTTCCGGAATGGAAATGTTGAGACAGAGAAAACCTAATTTTTTTTTAATCTTTATGAGGTCAGGTCATCTTTGACCCAAATAGTGGGGCAAGGTCTTACCCTAAGGCACAATCCTACCCCTCGCTAAAGGTCATCCTTGACCTGAAACAACTCTGATAGAAATTTTGTTCATAGATCCTAAAGTTCATCGAAAAGGGTATCCAGATATGTACTTCAATTCACTGTCATGTACCTATATTTGCAAGAAAAATTGGTTTTGTTGTTTGGATGAGGGGTTTGCCTTGGTCAAACCCCAATTTAGGAATTAACCTTGAATTTGAATTCAAATTGTAATATGCATAAACAAAGTAAATGGAACTATTCACCTTGCTTATGTTGAAGTCCTTGTAGAGGATTCAAATCCTTTAATCCACAAGTAGGGATTATCCAAATGAATGTAGAATAGAATGTAGGATGTCTCAAATCAATGGCATTAGATCTTTAAAACCAATCTTGAATTGATATTTTCATAGGAAGAGGCTTGGATGAATGTGGATGGAGAAGTCTGTTAGGAATAGTCCCAAGAGATAACTAAGAGGGGGGAGGGGTGAATTAATTATCTACAAGATTCAATTCTTTATCTAATTAAGTATACTTAAACATAAAGCATAAACACAATGAAAGAACACAAGAACACAACACCAATATTTTTGTTATGGGGAAACCCAAATAGGTAAAAACCCTGGTGGGAATTGACACCCACTAATATTCTGCACTAGAGTATTATGATCCTTGTTAGGAGATCCTTAACCCTGTTAGGAGTTTCTTTACAATATATTTAGTACAGTAGACTTGGTCAAGGATCAGAACCTATTAGGAGTCTTTTAAAATTGTCTATGTTAGGGGAGAGGATGCACTATCCGAGAGCTCACTACTCAAAGGGGTGAAGGCTACAACCTTCTAAATAATAGATACAAACTATATCTAGATCTTGGTGAACAGCGCTTTGACCTACTGTTTGGATCAGTTCCAATGTATATAAAAAGTACTTTACTTGGTCACATAGACCTTCTTCTAATGGCTCAACACTTCACACACTCTACTCTGCTCTACTTAATCAACTATGAGCCACACTCCAGCAATCACAAATGATTGCCTATAAATATCTTTCATCCAAATGATATAATCAAGTCGGCCTATTAGAACCACCTTGAAATCATAATAGAGAAATTATAATAAACTCCAATAAACATTATGTCGACTCTACTATGCACGCAACACATTATGGGACTTGTCCAATAATATAATTGTAGACGCATGCTACACACAATCAGCTCTACCAAAATAACTGGATCTTTCTCCTCAAGTTGAATTAACTCATGTGCTCTTAACCGAACATCAATAACACTCTTCTAAGCTTAAATCCAAGGGAAATACCCATAGGATAGGCACAACTCTAGAACCAATAAGATCTCTGTTAGCTCTTCTGAACAAACATAGGAAACTACTGCTGACACAAGCTGCTATATAACTATTTGTACTAACAGTTAACCTTTGCGCCAATTATATCATGCTTATATCATGTCCATGCTTCATATACTGAAATCTTACTACATAAGACTTCCACGCATGCTACTTTTCTTATGTTGTCATCAATGACAAACATACAGTCAGTACTGGCTTGCTGAAAAATCTCCAACAAAATCTTCAAAGGGGCTCCAAAGAGATTGAATACTTCAATAGCTAACAATGGATCTCTTTGATGAATTATTGAATGGATGATTACTTGAATTCTTGAAGATGAATGAATTCTTGCTTTATTTCCTTCTCCTTCTTGGTTTCTACTTGATGGCACTTGCTTGAGAGATTATGAGATGCTTGATGGAAAAAAGTGATGTGTGAAATGAGAGAGGAAGGCTTCCTTTTATAGTGATCTAGGGCACAAACTTTTAGAGAGGCTGACATTGGAGAATTAAATCCCAATTAATCTTAACCCCAAGAAATGGACCTAGATTAAATGCAATTTAAGAGTTTACCATTTTGAAATCCGAAATAGCCAACCCAGAAGCGAAAAAATAAACTTTCTGAAGCCCTACATCCTAAAACTCCCAGAATCTAAATTTTGGACCTGGGGTTAGGGACAAGGTAGTCTCTACCCTAGGTCAAAGTTAAGGTTGTCCCTAACCTAGGTCAGGTTTGAGGTCTTCCTTGACCCTCCAGATAATCCTTGATCCTGTTGGAGATTTGCCAGTAGGCCAGTACTGACTGTATGTTTGTCATTGATGATAACATATGGAATGTAGCATGCGTGGAAGTCTTATGCAGGAAGATTTTAGTATATGTAGCATGGACATGATATCTTCATGATATCATGGGCACAGAGGTTAACTATTAGTATAGATAGTTATATAGCAGTTGGTGTCAGCAGTGTTCCTAACAGAGTAACAGACAATGTTCTATGTATGGTTGTCCGTATAGTTATCATGGAGCCTTGTGCACTTGGATATATGTTGAAGACATGTTAGTGATGTTAAGTTCATGGACACATAGTCTGATGATGAATACAAGTGAACTTATGCAGTCGCTATTCACCAGTAGCAATTTCCTATGTTTGTTCAGAAGAGCCGACGGAGATTTTATTAGTTCTTGAGTTGCACCTATCTTGAGGGTATGCACCCTTGGAGTTAAACTTAGAGAAGTGTTATTAATGTTTAGTTAATAGCACATGAGTTAATTCAACTTACAGAGAAAGTTCCAGTTGTTTTGGTAGAGATGACAGTGTGTAGCGTGTGTCTACATTTATTTTATTAGACATGTCCCAGAATGAGTTGTGTGCATAATAGAGCCGACAGAATTTTTTTTGGAGTTTATTATGGCTTCTCTAATATGATTTCAAGGTGGTTCTAATAGGCTGACTTGACTATATCATTTGGTGGAAAGATATTTATAGGCAGTCATTTGTGATTGTTGGAGTGTGGTTCATGGTTGATTAAGCAAAGTAGAGCAGAGTGTGCAAAGTGTTGAACCATCAGAAGAAGGTCTATGTGACCAAGTAAAGTGCTTGTGCTATTCATTGGAACTGATCCAGATAGTAGGTCAAAATGTAGTTCACCAAGATCCAGATATATTGTGTATCTATTATTTAGAAGGTTGTAGCCTTCACCCATTTGAGCAGTGAGCTCGCAGATAGTGCGTCCTCTCCCCTAATAGGGTCTAACCCTCGACCAGGTCTACTGTACTTAATATATTTTAAAGCTACTCCTAATAGGGTAAAGGATCTATTGTTGGACTACAATTGATTTGGAATCTGATTGAAGGATCTGTGATTACAAGATCACTAAGAAGTTGCTGATTAGATATCTAATATGATTAAATCAGTATTATGTTGTCATTGATGTCAACTAGTTTGACAACACTTATCTTGTAAGTTACTACACTGAGACATTTGAAGAAAAATGAAAAGAGATGAAGAACAAAGAAATCTACATGAGGAAAGATGTACATGACATATGAGGATAAAGACCACATTGAGTAACTTATTGATGAGTCTATGACTTGATGATATTGACTTCATTATGTTGCATTCATCTATAATGAAGTATAGAGCTGAAAGATACAAAGAAGTGTTGTCGGTAAATGAAGCACTTCTAGTATACATTGATGGAGTGTAGTGTATACCGACCGCAGTATTAACTGAGCAGTATTCACTGATGCATTTCTTTGTTAACCGAGGAGAAAAGAATGAATTAAATGTTGAGTTTAGCCGATAAGATTGAGAAGCTGGCAAGAGTATAACATCAAGGTAACAGATAATGTTTGTTACATAGATCAACAGTTGACAAAATTCAAAGAAGATCTAATGAAGTAGATTGAAACATGTTATTGACACAAGTACCGAGAAAGTTTAAGTGGTAAAATCTATGAATGTGATTAAGCGGCAAAATCTGATGGTGGAGAAGAAAATGATTTACTCATCTATATAAGAGAACATAATTTCTTTATGAAGAAGCTGGAAGAAGAAGAAGCTGTAGGATTATTGCATGAATAAGGTTTCATGCATTCTGATCATACTGGTTAGTGAGAACCGAGCTATAGAGCAATTACCGAGCTACAAAGAGCAGTTACTGACAGATAGTAAGTTGATATAGTATTGAATTTGAATAGAATTATTGATCAAAAGGATTTGAATGGTCTAAATATTGATCTGTAATCTACAATTAAAGTTGTATTAAGGCAGGTCATTTTAATGTTACATATTTAACCATTGTATATAGTCTAAATCTCTTAACCGAGTGGACTTTGAAAGTCTTATGATGTATCATTCATAGAATGAACATTGTTATCTTGTTAACCCCATAGTGAATGCTGGTTGGATGATAACTTCTAGTCTAAAATCCTCTGACAAGGTCACACCTGATAGTGTGTTTGTAACCTTTAATAGGGTTGGGTCTTAACCAAACTCACTTCAGAAGAGTAAACAATTTTGGGTTGACGGTCCCAAGTGGTTTTTCCCTTTACAGGGTTTCTAAGTTAAATCTCTTGTGTTATGTGTTGATTGTGATATTTGTTTGTTATCATACTTTTCATGTTACATATTAGATTTGATCAGTAAATAGTTATAAGTATTAGACTGGTAATCGGTAAAAGCATAGATAGTAAGAGTTATTATTGCTTACTGACAAGCAGAAATAGAAGAAATTGTTTTGGATTATACATTTTGGTTTGGGACATTGGATAACTAATTCCCCCCCCTCTTAGTTATTCTAACATCTTCTAGCAAGGATCATTATAGACTAGTACAAAATATTAGTGGGTATTTGATGAAGGGTGCTCCCCTTAATACCACAAACACATAATAGAAATAGAGAAATAACAACAACAATATGCAAGAACAAAAAATTGGCTTCTTATTATCTCCACAAATGTGGAATTACAAACTTTCAGAATTACAATATGCAAAGCCACATGGGCATTCCCTTACAATATTTTGTAGGACAAAGCCTCGAATCAATACCCAGATCTACTACCCAAAACTGCCCTAGACAACACTATGGGCCTTCTTTATATAGGCATTTTCCACCGCTAGAGAAGGTTCTAGAATAGGGTAATCTTTAAGAAACCCCCCCTTTAAGAAAGGTGTAAAAAAGTGGCAAAAGTGAGAAGGGAAAGTTTTTTTTTTGGTGAAATTATTTTCTTTTCAAAGAAAAAAAAATAATTTGAATTGGCAAATCATTGATGCTCCCTGAAAGTAGGTGGGACTATCTTGGCAAATATATAATAGTATTTATAACTACAAAAATATAAATTGGTGAATATAAAACAGTATTTATATTATAAAAAAAAATACATTGGCGAATAGAAAATAGTATTTATATTATAATAAATATAAATTAGCGAATATAAAAGAGTATTTATATTATAAAAAATATAAATTGGCGAATAGTTGTGGTGACTGGTAACAATGTGGTGTGTGCATAGTTTTGGCAGGCTAAAAGGAGGGTTGATGCTGACAGTTACAAAGATACGTAATGGTCTAGTTGATGGCATGCGTGACTTCAGCGGTTATGCTGGTAGGTTGTAGTTGAAGGCCATGAAGATACGCAAAGGACAGGTTGACAGTGTACATGACTTCAGAAGTTATGATCGTAGGTAAGATATGGGGGTTCTGAGGCCACGTTGGTAGTCTGCGTAACTTAGCCACAAAGTTACAGTGACATTGATCATTGAAGTACAATTAATGAGACTTAACGATGACAAGATTTTGATTAAAATCGTAAACAATCATTATCTTTCTTTTCGGAGGCAAGTGACATTACATGAAAGTTTAATGGGGCTGCCAAGTTGTCAGTTCAAAATTTAAAATCACAGCTAGGATATGGTGGTTCCGAGGCAACACCGGTAGTTTGCATAACTTGAGTGGTACGATTATCCATTATCTAGGCCAAGATTTTGATTAGACATTAAAAAGGATAATTTTAGGAGATATGAGCTGTGATTCAACATTTATTATTCTTCTTTTTGACTTCAGAGCCAAGTTACGTAGGACATTACAATGTCTGCAATTTTTCTTTATCGATATTCATTAATTTCATCTTGAATTACCACCTGACGTGAAACATTCCTTCAAAATTTATTGCGGCTAGCAAGTTGGTGATTATTTTCTTTATATAATCCTCGGTAGTGGAATTGCAGAGCATAGGAGCTTTCTAAATTTCTAAATTTGGATGACAAGTTGGTGATTATTTGTATTTTCTCAGTGCTTTCACAGAATGGGTCTTCCAGTAGCTGAGGGATCATCAAATGAGAACCTAGAACCTATTATCCAACCAACTTTGGATACGGAGGAGGAGATTCAACAAGATGTCCTTAGTCATCTAATGTCTGCAGTAAGGGATCATCATCATGCTACCAGTTATGCCAGTTACCTGAGTGACATGTTCAAACTTGAAGTAGAGCATGACAAGGCAGAGATGCGTGCCATTTTTTACGATCATGGCTTCGACTAGGAGGTGTTCCAGGAGGAGATGAATCAAATGATCCTATTATTTTCTGCTCTATGCATCGACTAATCTGACTAATCTAACTAATCTTTTTTTCTTTGTGCAATGTGGATCTTACAGCTTACCGTTACCAATTTTTTTGTTAATTGTTACTTGTAAGTTGTAATTTGTAAATACGAAATAATTGAATGTAGTTTTCATTTTTGTTTTGAAAACGGTTGGTCCATAGCCATTCAGAACTTCAATGAAATGTTGAATCAGTGAATCAGTTTAAGTTACCAGTATTATGTATATAATATATTGTATACCAGTTTTTGAATTAAATAGTAATACTGTAGTCTGTAAATTTATAATACTGTATAGTAGTATACAAATGAAACAATGAGAAGTCAGATGACTCTTTTTCAAATAGTGTTACTGGTTCTGAAGTTACGCCTGGCTATTTCATAGCTTCGCAACATTTAAAAATTTAATTTATTATGATGGTTCTGAAGTTACACCTAGCTATTTCGTAGCTTCTCAACGTTTAAACCTTTAATTTATTATGATGGTTTCAAAGTTATGCCTGGCTGTTTCATAACTTCTCAATGGTTAATTTATGATGGTTAGGGGTTCTGAAGTAATGCATGGTGGTTTCGTAACTTCTCAATGTTTAATTTAATATGATGGTGATGTGTTCCGAAGTTACACCTGGCTATTTCGTAGCTTCTCAACGTTTAAAATTTTAATTTATTATGATGGTTCTGAAGTTACATTTGGTTGTTTTGTAGCTTCTCAATGTTTAAAAATTTAATTTATTATGATGGTTCTGAAGTTACGCTTGGCTATTTCATAACTTCTCAATGGTTAATTTATTATGATGGTTAGGGGTTCCAAAGAAATGCTTGGCTATTTTGTAACTTCTCAATGTTTAATTTAATATGGTGACATGTTCCAAAGTTACACCTGGCTATTTCGTAGCTTCTCAATGTTTAAAACTTTAATTTATTATGATGGTTCCGAAGTTATGCCTAGCTATTTTGTAGCTTCTCAATGGTTAATTTATTATGATGGTTAGGGGTTCCGAAGTAACGCATGGCTATTGTGTAACTTCGTAAGGGGTTGAAAAGTGAGAGATGGTCTAATAGAGACTAAGTTGCATGCTGATGCCATGGCCCACATGGAAAGTGGGAACTTTCAACTTGGGAAGTACAAGTGTCATCATTCATGCGGCATGCCAGGCTATGTCATAACATCTCAAGGTTTCATTTTTTTGGTCAGTTTAATGGCTAAGGGCCAAGGCCCCTAATTTGTAGGTAGTAATTTAGCACAGTTGAGATAGGGTATTAGGGACCTAGGGTTAGAAACTTAGAAACTTAGATGTACCATTGACAGTGACACTTTTCTAAATTCTGAAAAAGGTAATTACTAATTTCATGCATGTGTGACTGTGCTTGATGAGAAATTGAGATTTTAAATTTTAATATAGTAAGTGGCCTAGTGGCTGGTACCCTGGTTGTACTTGTGAGTTGCTTGTTACTTGTTAGTTATTAAATACAGTTCACACTTCAGAGCATCCATAATTTCCAGAGTCGAAGAGAAACTAGAGAGTTTAGTACTTAAAAGAATGGCAGAACAAGGATCTTCTGATGTGTTGCAGTACCAGAAAAGAGTGTCATTATGCATTCAAGAACAAAGAGGCCAAACATATACATTGAAGAATGGACGAAACTATTGCCCGGATCCTCAAATTTGCAATCAGCTAACGCTTATGAATGGAGGGACCCTTATGCGTTCTGCAGGGATGCTGAATGCCCAAACACAACTGGGTATGAGCTCTTCATGTTTTTCTATAACAATAGAATTAGAGGCCCTCCTGTTTCAAACCCATGGGAGAGGAACTTGGCAAAGTTGATAGTACCTGAGGTATTTTTGGATGTAGACCTCATGAAAGCACTAATTCAAGCATACAATCTAGTGACACAAGCTTTCCACAAGCATGACAAGTCTATACTCTGCATGTTAGATAGAGCATCTTTTACTCAAGCTTTCGACCTTCAAGGACCTATGAGCATGGATATTGACCTAGCAGGAGAGGAGGCCCTATTTAATAGACATAAAAATTACTACCATGGAAAGGTTATGAGGAGGCATATTCATAGAGAAATCAAAGAGGCAGGGTTGTTACCCAAGAAGGTTGTAGATTCATTTGATATTGAGCTTTTCTTTACCTATTTCTAGAATACCATCTATGGTCTACACAAAGTTATTGGACTAGATGGAGGTTCCACAGTGACTGCTAACATTTTTGTCATGGCTACAAATATTCAGGATCAGTACACCAACAAGGAGTTTGATTATGTGGGGCACATAATCAATGTAATGCACTCTGAGTTGATGAATGCGAAGACTGATTTGAAAAGCTTCAAGTTCAATCACTACTCCATGCTGATGCACCTGATCCTTTATTTCAATATTGGCTACATCAACCCAGGGTTCATCAATGAGACCGAGAATGAGGGAGGAACTATTCTGGTTTAGCTATGGACCAAGGTATGGGATAGAACTTACCCTTTCTCTAATTCCATTACTTTTTTTAGTGATTTTGTGGATCCAGTAATGAACATGTTAGGTATTGTGAGGGATAGATTTCCTTTACTTGTTAGAAAATTGCTTAGACCCTTAGCATTTAATATGGACAATGATAATTATGAGAATGACATGAAGCACAATTGGGGTGATATTTTTTTTTGAGAATTTTACTCTTATAAGAGTGTATGCTTTCCCTCAACCTCCACACATACTGCCAACATTTTTCCCAGAAAGATTGGCAATAGTAGAATTCTTGTGGCAACTTATCATGATGGATAGAGAGCACTTAGGCCCTAAAATACATAAGGGAACCTTTCTGGAAAGGAGGTTCCAAATAGGGGATTTCTCTATAGGTAAATATGTTGTGGACCAAATCCATGAATTCCTCAAACAATCCAGATTACCCTATAGTAAAGCAAGGATGTATGACCCTGAAGACTTCATTAGAGGAGTATTGAGAGAAATGAGGAATCACAATTTGGCTCTAAATCAGCCTATGGCAGAGGAGGATGTTATTAGAAATATTTTTAGCAAAGTTACCTGTTAAGAGAGAACCTGTAAATGGGAAAATATTGTAAGGGTAGAGGAACAATTGAAAAAGGTAGACCCTACCTTCCCTGGTTTCTTTCCTGATCTCAAATACATGAAGAAAATTGAAATGTGTTTAGAGAATTACAAAGATATTATGTCTAAATTGCCAGACATCCCTGAGGAGAAGGAGGAGGATAGAATAAACCCTGAAGAAGTTGAACCTAATGTGGAGTTTATGGGAGAAACAGAACAAGCTGAGCCATCCACATCTAAGCAGGGGCCATCAAAGAAACAAAATTTGATGAATGTACCAGAAAAGGCAAGGCAAAAGGCACTACAAATCCTGCTAGGTAATAGCCATTACTTTGCTGACTTAAGACAAAATTTTTTGACATCAATGGCAGATGAGGGAGAAAAGGTCGTAGATGAGATAGAATTGGCTGCAGCTAGATTGGATGACAAGGTCATCCAAGCTAAAGAGTTTATAGATGATGATGAATTCATCAAGTCCATTGAGTTTAAAATTTTTCTCTTTAGAGTTAAGCAGAATGAATTAACACTATCTTTGAAACTAGGGGAATCAGAGGGAAAAATTGTTCAAATGATTGAAAAATTATAGGCCTGTGATCCCAACAGTGAAACATTAAGTGTGAAGGCAAGAGATCTAGTAAAGAGAAGTGGCATGTTGTTGATCCCTGGATGGGACTTGGGGTCCTCATTCCTAATTGACCAAATCAAGAGGCAAGATAAAGCTGTAGCTTATGAAGCTTTTGGCCCTGATGGACTCACGAGGGGTTCTGGATTCAATATGGACACTAAGACACTAGTAGTATGGTGTGTGGCCCTAGAATCTAGTAAGCCTAGATTGGTTGACATCCAAGACACCACACAGGGTAGCCAATTAATATGGAGGTTGCAGGACACTACAGGATCAAAGATAGAAAATCTCTTACACCATGCATCCTCCATGAATAAAGTAGTGGTTGAGGACTTGAAGAACAAGCTAGCTAGGACATTTAGAGATTATGTGGCAACTAGAAAAAAGTTTGAAGAGGAACTGAAGAAGAATTATTTGCTGGATAAGACTATGAAGGAGCTAAAAGATGAAATAAATACTCTAAAAAATCATTCCAGGGCATTTACAGAGGTCTGTGATGTAGGGGTCCAAACTGAGCATGAGGGGGGCTTAGCTACAGAACTTGCAACAGAAAAGATAAATGAGGAGAAGAATGAGGCCATCTTACAGGCCTTGTTAGATATTCTGCAGCATAGAATAAATGTAATTAAAGATAAATTTGATCTTGTTTTTAATGCTTATGGCAAGTTGCCAAAATTATAGAAAGAAGTGGATAGCTATGTAAAAATTTTAAGTGGGTATCATGCAACTTGTTCTACCAGAACACCACTTTTTGATAGATTGGCATTTGCTCAATCTTTGAGAAGTGATATTCCAGAGATAGTTGTGAGGTTGGTGAGGAGATAGACAAAATTAAAGCCATATTACCACTTTTTAAGGGTAAGGAAAATTTGATAGAGGCTAAGATAGTCATGCTCAGCTCCTGTTCTGACAAGTTTATCCCTTCCATTAAGAATGGGGATGGAACCATAAAGATCCTTGATTAGTGGAGGTCAGATGTTGATCTTTTATTGCCTAGGAAGGAGGCATTTTTAGGTGAGGGGAATAATATTGATTTGGAGAGCTTCAATAAAACCCTGGATAAAGCTATTAAGGCAGAGACAGATCTCACCAGGTTTTTAATAGATGTCAAAGCAATTACAGATGCTAGCTAGGAAAGACAAAAAGCACAACTGTAGCTCATCCAGGACTTCAATTGGTCATTAGAGGAAGAAGTAACTGCATGGGATGAGCTAACAAAGGCCAAGAAAGTTAAATCCACTATAGTTGACTTGGACATTTTGGATGATGAGTAAGGAGGACATCTGGAGCACCTGACACCTAAGCTTAGAATACAAGGATGATAAGCTATTATTTAAGAATGGTGTAAGTTAGCCGGAATGGCAGTCACCATATCTTGTTATAAAAATAGCTATCATGAATACTCACAGACAAAGGTGTTAGTTATTAGTGATCCAAGATGTAGAACAGGCCAAAACAATTTTGTCTTTCCACCACCTGAGGGCTCATTGCATTTTGTCTTTTATTGCTTTATTTCTTATGCTTTTTAGGTTTAGGGTTTTCAACCATCCGAAGCTTGTTGCATTCCCATTCATGAGGGAATTCCGAGATGGTTGAAATGAGGTATAAATAGAGTTGAAGACTCATTTTTGGGAGAGATTTGAAAGATAATAGAAAAATTTGAACAAAATTGCTTTGAAGCAAACTTCTAAGTTATGTGTCTGACCTTCTGAGTAATTGAATTTTGAATGTAATTAGCGAGTTGATTTTAATACAAATACACTGCAACTTTTTCCATATAGTGTTGTTGTCTCTTTACTTTTATCAGTAATCATTAGAAGGTAATACGGTAATACCTGCCTAAGTATGTGGAGCTAAAAAATGAAGGACTATCCTATCCAATCCTCAGAGTCAGCAATTAGGTCTTTCTCTTGTTTGAATTAGTCTCAAGAAGCATAGTCTGAAGTAACCTTCCAAAAATTTGATTCATGCAAGAAAAATCCCTAACAGAGCTCATTCATTGGCTCAAGTCAAGAATCTCAATTCTAATTAAGTAAATGCTTAGTATTAGGAAATTAGGTAATTGACAAATAATAAATTGACCATGTTGGTAGTATTTTCAGTTTTCACAATTGTTTTGAGAATTTCCTACAATTTTCCTCTTGAAGGCCTGAATTTCGATCAAAATGTTAAAACCCCAAGTGCTAGGTTGAGATATGCTCTAAAAATCCATTAAACCCTAGAAAGGTGTTGGCACTTCAATTTTTCATTATGTCAATCTTGTGAAATTTTTATAAAATTGAAGTGTGCATAAGTGTTAAAAGATTGTGATATTTTTGCTACAGAAAACCCACAAAAAATCCTGCAAATTTATCAAGATTTTCCCCCATATCCAGCCAGCCCTAGTTAAAGTTCAAGTTTGAGGAAAGCCCTAAATATTTTCCACTTTCATAAAAAACCTAGGTCTCTCTTTTCATTTCTATTTGAGTGTTACTTTTTGAGTCACTTAGGTTCATAGAAGAGCACGTGCATTTATTTTATCATCACGCAGGGGTCATATCTTTATTTTCCCTAAGTCCAAAGGCCCGGTGATATAAATAATATGTCCTAAGTCCTGAATACCTCATATTCTAATGTTTCGGATGTCATTTAGCTTTGAATCTTTAATGAAGATCTAATGGTGGTCGTGTGTTCACATGGAATCTTTCCAAGCCATGCGAACATAAGACTAACCGTTGATCTTACAATGAAGCTTAATGCAGGAACAAAGTGGGGCCACTGACAGGTATCTCACAAGTGGCATATTTTTATTTGAGATGGTGGGGCTAGTGTCAAAAGGATCTTCAGAGCTGAAAGTAACAAAGGAAAGGTCGGATGACTGTCGTATAATCTCATAGGATCTTAGAGGCCTATGCGATCATGTGACCAACCGTCGATCATGCATAAAGACAAGCACAATTCTCAGGTGGGACCACCGACAGCTCTCTTCACAAGTGGTAGTTTTTCATTGGCTAAATGCAGTGGGGCCATTAACTCAAAAGGATGCTGATAGTGGTTGCATGCTAGCAGTTTTTCATATGATCGTATAGGCTATTTTTAAGTTATAAGATCATGTGACTAACCGTTGTTCTAACAATAAAGGTTGCAGGGATTGCCGCTAGTGAAAAGACCGGTATGACTATTTTTTGTATGATTGCATAGACCTTTTTCACACTATGAGATCATGTGAATAAACCATTAGATGATATGCTAGTAAGAATCGAAGGTCCTAATTCAAACTGGAGATAAAGTGACACAAATTTCAAGTTTCCCATTGAGAAGTGACAATTCATTTTTTTAGAGGAGTAATGGTTGAATCATGCTGAATAAATTGCTAAGGTGAGTTTTTTAATTGTTTGTATATCAGAATTCCATGCACTCTCAAAAGCACAAAGAGATCAAAAAATTGTAGAGACCTGAGCATGAAAAATTGCAAGGATTGGTTGTTGTCTCCCGATGATTTCCTAGAAAGAAGGTCGGTAAAATACTTATACAATTTGCTTCCCTACTAAAAGAATCATAGTCCCATAGTCTGTATATCTTGCAAAGTTTTTTTAGCATAAACCCTAAAATGGCACCAAGGAAAGAATTATCTGGTAAAATTGAGTACAGTGAAAGAGGTTTGCATGAGGATTTATTGCAGTTACTTCCCGGCTCTACTACTAACCTAGTGAAAACCAAGAGTCTGATTCCCAAAGACCCTAGGGTAAAGGTAGCAGATGGTCTATATGACACAACACATTTTATTAGGGAGGCCAAAATTGGTACAATTAATGCAAATGGTGATCCTGATATCACTGGCTTAGAGTTATTCAAAGTGGGTTTTAGTCAGAGAAATACCCCTCGCCCTACAAGCAATATATGATAGTCTAACCTGGGAAAACTTGTGGTACCCGGTGTCTTTTTAGATGTTGATTTGATGACCCAGGTTGCAAAGAGTTATGACCTAATCACTAGGGAGGTTAGGGATGCCAAAGGAATGTTATTGATCAAAATTTCTGCTGAAGAGATTAGGAAGGTGTTCAGGTTAAGTGAACCCTCAGATAGTCTAGAGAATATTGATCTTGAAGAGCTAAAGCAAGTGTATGATGCACAAAGAAACTATTTCAAAGGAAAATTATTGAAGGACTTTTGCACCAAAATTGGGAAAATGGTTATCATGGAACAGAACACACAGGAGCCTTTTATGATAGAATATTTTGACTTCAGGGCTAAGGGAGCATATTGGTCATTGTGTCAGGTTTTTGGAGAGGATGTTAGTGAAAGGATGCCAATACATTTGATGTGCATGGTGATTCAAATTCTGCACCCACACTTGTCTATTACCTTTGATTTTGCTCCATTTATTGTTGAATTAATCCATAATAGATTAGTGAAGATTCAAAAGAATGAAGATGATAGGCTTTTCTACTGGTATTCTTTCATAATGTAAATGTTTTTGTTTAAAGGAGAAAACTATTTTGAGCAAGAAATGGAGTTGATAAGACACAAGGATGGTGAAGATATGCCAGTCCAATTGTGGAGCCTCACAATGACCTAGGATAAAAGGGATCAAAGTTTCACAAATTTTGATAAACATTTTGCAGCCAGACTCAGGAAGTTGTTTGTCCAAGACAACCCAAGAATCCTAGTAGCATTGGCACAGCTCATTAGGCCAAACCAGTTTGCTAAAAATTTGAATATTATACACAATTGGGGTGATGTCATTTTCTATAATGTATCAACTATCATCAGGTTGTATGGTTTTAGGGGAACCCCTTTTGTATTTCCTTATCATGTACCCCTTAGGATTGGAATCGCAAAATTTATTAGGCAATTAGGAGATATTGAAGAGTGTTCCCTCACTGGAAAAGGCAAGGGAACTCTATTCCCAAATGTTACCATTGCCCACCAGTTCATAATTACCAAGGGTGGATGGGTTCACATAGATAAAATCATGGCTCCATACCATATGGCTACTGCAATTGCTAGGATAGAAAACCTTGAGGGGTTTTATAATGAGATGTTTAAGAAGAGAGCCAAATGTGCCATGGTTAACCACATTTTTAACTTTCTTGAAGATATTGTTAGAAATACCCCACAGTTACAGGAACATGAGGTTAGGAAAGAAAAATTTCTGGTGTACAAAAAGACATTGGATTTCATTCGACATTTTGATTTTGGATGGGACCCCCTAAAGAGCATAACTCCAATGGGAAAGAAAATAGATACTCTCATGAATTGTTTCTAGGATATCTTTTAGACCCTGAGTGAAAAGAAGGAAAAGGTGATGAAGGATGACCCAGAAAGGGCTAAACAGTTGGTAAGAAAACTTGTATTTGCAAAAGGATTACCCCTAGGGAGGTACATGGTACAAAAGAAGACTAGTTACAATGTTGTAGTACCAGAGAAAAGCCAACAAAGGAAGATGGATAAAAGGGATGTCCCATCAACTTCACAACAAGTTGAGAAACAAAAGGAGGTTATAGAGGTCCCTAACTCTCCTCATCTTCAAGCCTCTAAGGATGTCACTGATTCTCCACCCCCAGTGAAGAAATAGAGAGTGGAAGAAAGACCTGTTCATGTTGAAGAATATTACTCTCCATCACAGTCACCTCTAAACATTTTGGATGACTAGGAGGTTATAGAATAGGTACATCAAGTAGATGCTCTAGGTCAAATCTTTATGACCTATGAAGAAATAAATGAGGGACTGCCAGAGGCACCAGAAGAGCCCAAGTTGGATTTAATAGTAGGGGAATTGGTAGGTACAGAATTAGACCCTGTAATCAAGCAAGCTTGTCAGGAGTTTTTGGCTGATGATGCTTTTGTTAAAACTAGGGCTTTCATGCAATTTCTTTGGAAATTGAACATCAACCAGTTTCAAGAAATTTGTGAGAAGAGACATGAAGAGAATCTAGAGAAGGATTTACAAATCATAGAGGAGGAAGTGAAAACAAAGATGACTACAAAATTTAAGCAAATCACTCGAGAATAGGGAAGAGATATGGTGAAAGTATCAGGAGTACTAATCCTTCCAAAGTGGGATATAGTTGATGCGGTGGTTTTTGATGTAGTAAAAAAATAGACCACTCCTTTCCACAAGACTAAAGAGGAAGCAAAACAGGCTATCAAAGGGGTCACTTTCAGTGACAATCACCAGGCTTTGGTAATGTGGTCCCTAAGAAAGAATGAAAATAACAGGGGAAAACAAATTGTTAGAGATGACCTTTCAGGGAGTCTAATTGTAAGAAGGATTACTGATACTTCTTTGGTTGAAGCATCAGGTATGGTAATGGCCACAACACAATTAACAGCAAAGGTGGTAGAAAAGGAAGCCAAAGAGAAGGAAGAACTCACTACCAAGTTGGAAGCAATTTTGAAGGTTTATGGTGAGTTGAAACAGGGGATTCTTGAAAGAGATACTTTAATTGTAGATTTGAAGAAGAGATTGGGGGAGCATGGCCCAATGCAATTATTAGAGCAGATGCAGATTGCTTCCTCCCCTGTTGGGCCTTCCTCTTCAAGCCCTATTATTGAATTTCCTCCTTCTCCTCTTCCTCCTTCCATTGATGAGAAAGACATTGATCAAAAGGTAAAGGAGAAATATGAAAAGAAATAAAGGATGTTGTTTTACACTTTTTTTCAAAGGTAAGACCTAAGGAAGTATATAAAACTGCAAATCAATTGGCAGATGTCTTAACATCTTTTCAGAAAGAAGCAGCTACTGTGGACAAGATTTTGTAAAAGTGGGTTACAAGGAAAGATAATTTGAAATCATTTTTTGATCAAATGAAGGACAAATCTATTGTGGATATAGAGCTAACAAACACTTATAGGTTTGTTAAGGATCTTTTTGATTTTGAGGTAAATAGGGCAAGTATAAGAAGAAGATCAGAAATCTTAAGGGTAAGATACTTCCAGGATGATTTTCAAATTTTTCCTGGTCTCATTAAGGCAGATGGGGTAATTAATGATAAGGATCAATGAACGGAGCAGATAGATAGACAAGTATTATCTAAAATAGACTCTGTTTTAGATACAGATTATAATATCCCATTCATACAACTTGTCGAGCTCCTTCAAGATGCTAGGATGCATTTTGCTAATGTCAGAATAGAGGTTCACCAGTTGGTTGCTAAGTGGAACAAACTATTACCAAATAAGGATGAAGTCCTTGCCTTTCATTGGCTGAGTGAGGAGACCTATATGACTTGGAAATCAACATATCCCTCAGAGAGTTCAGAAGGAGAAGAAGCATCAAATGAGGAGGTAGCAGGTGGTAGTGTTCCAAACCCTCAAGATCAAAGCCAACAAGGATAAATTCATCAAGCAGTTATCATGATCATGGCTATTACACCTAGCAGAAGTTGAACTACCCTTGGGAGTTACTATAGGATTTTTGGCACTCATTTTAACGATCCATTTTAAAGTTTTCTTATGAGAATTAGAAAGTTTTATTTTCATTTTTTGTCCTATATGAACGCTCCTTTCTTGTCATTTCTAAAATGATCTGAAGCTTGTTTGCAATCCTTATTTTCTATAAAAGGATTACCAAGATCAATGAAAAAGGACCGAGAACTTGATCAATTTGACTGATAAGTTTCTTGAGTTTAGGATATCATAGACTGTAATAGGCATATTTTCTATAGAAGACAGTATCTTCTGGTTCAAGTTATTTTCAGAAGGTTACATTGTAAAGCATTTTGTGAGCATCATATAATATAGCATTTGAATATAATCTAAGATTTATATCTCTCCTTGAGTATCTCTCTTTGAAATATGAATTATTTTGATTCATTGCATGAATAATCTTTGTGTGTATGTTCATATTTCTCAGCTCTAATCCAGGATCAGATTAAATAAGCTTTGAATATAACATAAATTCTCTAAAGTTTTTCTTAAGGATATACTAGTAAGTAGTGTGAATCTAGGAACCTTTGATAAAATCTAAGATATACTAGTAAGCATGTGTGCATTACTAACAGACCACCGGCAATGTTCTAAAGTAACGCTGGGTTGTTTCGTAACTTCTCCATAGTTAAGTGGTTAGGATGCTAATGGGTTCTGAACTTCTGAAGGACTCCCAACTAACGGCGTGTGTAACTTTGAAACACTTTGTCAGGAACAGTTGGTTTACAGAGCTTCACGAGGGTTTGTTGGCCATTAGTGTTAGCGGTTACGAAGCTACGATGAAGCATCTGGTAGAAAGGCGTAACTTTGGAAAGGTTAATTAGTTACAAGATTAAACAGTTGAGAGGTTACGAAAGGTTTTATGCAGGACTTCACAAGGTTATATCAAATTACAAATTTCTTGAACATTCTACAATTACAAAAATCATATATATCCCTAGCACCTGCTATTGTGGACAAAGAGGGACATTCTAGTTTATACAATCTACATTACAAAAATCATGAATTCAAAATTTCAAATTACAAATTACAACAATCAAAATTGAAATTACAAAAATCATGAACAATACTTATTACTTGTACCCATAGGCTTGTAGCTGAATATGAGTCAATTAATAAATTGTCAATAAATTAATAAATATTCAGAATCAAGTCCAATTCCATTATCAATTTATCCAACAAGTACAGTAATAAGTATATAGTGTATAAAATTATAAATACCTATTAACTGAATGCTAATTCTAAATCACTTCACAGTTCACTCTTCACTCAGTGTTAGTGAGCAGTCTGCCTCACCCTCTTCTATATCCCACATGGAATCTAGCTCCTGAAATTGATTACTACTACTAGCAAGAGGTTCTTCTTCATTCTGAGTTGGGTATTCAAAATCAAAAAGCTCTTCATCTTCATTCTGAATCTGGGACCAAGATCCATTGTTTGTCTCTGAACCACCATGTTTTGAAGTAGTGTTCAAAAGCCCTCATCTTTCATGCAGGGAATTCCAAATTGTTGATGCCCTATCATAAGGAAAGTCTATAACATTGTACTAAGTTAGTTTTATACACTGAATTTGTGCCTCTGATCTCAAGCTCTCGTAGTCTCGACAATCCAGTATGACATGGGAATCATCTCAAGGTTGTGGGACCTTTTGCTAACTAAGATGAGACCTCCAGATTCTAGGCTGGTTCCTCTTGGATAGTCATCCAGATTTGTTCTTAGATAGGAAATGTAAATTTTTGAGGGAAAGGGATAGAAGGAATGCATGGAAAGGGAAAAGACTGGAAGCAAATCTATCCTACTAGGTGATGCACTAAAACTAGGGTTTGGATCTCAGTATAGAGGAATGAAACCAGTGAGAGGCTTAGGTCTAGGAGATCATAGCTTACTAAATAGGCTTTCATGAGTATTTCATAAGAGGGCCTAAAAATTAGACACAAATTATGACCTGCAAGCAGACATTATCTTCAGCAAAAGGACACAGGAATGAGACAGAATGATAGGGGCTGAAGAATACCCACAAACTCACTCAGATTAGATCAAACATAGGAGTGCACATATAAGATAAAAATAAGAGGGATCAGGAACTCTAAGTATCACTGAAAGCATTCATAAACTTCAATCCAATAAGAGATACACCAAACAAGAAAGCATAAGGGCAGGAGAAATGTCACAAAATACTTTGCAATGTCTGAACAATCAATGGGAGATTACAAAGAGTAGAAAACTAGAGGACAAAAAAGTGTCTCAAATAGCTTTCTAGGAAAGAAACTTCCCTCTTTACAAAATGTGAACTCTGAGCACTACTGGCTCCAAAAAATGTTATATACACTTCTACTGCATGCAGGCAGGAGTCTCAAAATTAACCAGGGTTACAGTTTTTGCAATAAAATAATCAACCCTAGCAGTCAAATTTTGATCATAAATGCCTCTTTGAAAATATCTCAATAGATCAGATATATCTTCTTTGTGTGCCCATCTCTGAATTGATCATGCCTGCAAACAAAAGACCTCAATCTAACAACCCCCTGCAA
The DNA here is from genome assembly GCA_027943335.1 of Chamaecyparis obtusa. Lineage (NCBI taxonomy): Eukaryota > Viridiplantae > Streptophyta > Pinopsida > Cupressales > Cupressaceae > Chamaecyparis > Chamaecyparis obtusa. The sequence continues at coordinate 411,927 of BSBK01008994.1, forward strand.
GCCCACTAAGCCATGAATGCTCAAATCTGATTTCAAATCCTCAAAAGGACTCAAAAATGGCAATCTAAAATCTCTACAAAAGCTCCCAACTACAACCGCCTCCAGAAACCATCAATTTCTTTAGCTACCTGCACTTGCAAACAACATCCATCTGTAGAAGAAAATCTCACGAAACAGACCGCACTACTTAAAAAAAATACCACTGGTCGCATGATCGCATGAGCTAAAAAAGCCTCATGCGATCATGCGACAATCTTCGCTGAATCACCATCTGGTTTGCCACATAGACGCTCAGCCCACAAGATCCACCACTTGTCAAACTTGCCACATGGCCTAATAGGAGCTGACCACATGGCCGGACCCACGACCACACTGCCAACTTAACCCTAGTTTACCTCGGGTTCATTTCTTCCTAGTCGCCAAGTCGCGTGAACTTTTTCTTAACCCTGGGTCTATTCAGTGACTATGCAAAATCCTCTAACCACACACCCACGAAATTGCTAAGTCTGGAAGCCTACTAAAACATATCCGCCAGCATGCAAACAAAGAAACCATTATCGAGCACTGCCAAGTTAGATGAAAAAGAAAGACCTCCTCTAAGCTTCCGCCATTAAAAAATTCAGCCCATGAAAAAAGTAGTACCATTTTGAAAAATTCAACGGTCACATGATCGCATGAGCCCAAAAGGCTCCATGTGATCATGTGACAACCCTTTTAATCTGCCTCCACTACCACATAGATGCTCGGCCCATAAGATCCACCACTTGTCAAACTTGCCACGTGGCCCAATAGGAATCGACCACATGGCTGGACCCACGACCACACCAACCGGAAGCATCAGGAGGATCTAATGGTGGTCGCATGATCGCATGGGATCGAAAGATCCTATGCAAACATGAGACCACCGTAGATCTTGCATCTATGTGGGCCCATGTTATGCCTTCAGCCCACCACAAACCTAACACGTCACCAAACTACAAGCCCACCACCGGAATCAAAGCCCATCGCAACCACTAACGGCTTGTCACATGGTCGCATGCGGTCAAGAGGCCGCATGCGATCATGCGACCAACTGCAAGATGCTAACTGCCACTGACTTGGAGTTGACAACAAGATGCCCACCGTGAAATGCTGATGGTTTGTCACATGGTCACATGGGCTCGGAAGAGCCCATGTGATCATGCGACCAACCAGGAAATGCTACCACTAACCACCACTTCACTTGGGTTCACCACCGATCCCTACTGATACCGCATCAATGGTTATCGCATGATCTCATGGGATCAGAAGATCCTATGTGATCATGCGACAGTCATTAGATCTTCACTACATTAGCATGGCTTGAGGAACTAGGACCTGCCTGTCGGAGTTGCGCACTTAGGGTCAAAAACATAGACGGTGTCAAAAACACAGAGGGTTTTTGAGCGAAATTTGAAAACATGCTAAGATTTCAAAGCGGAGGTCAAAAACACACCGAGCCTTTGGACCAAAAGGTAGAAACATCCCGAGCCTTCAGAGAGGAGGTCAAAAACACACTAGGTTTTGGACACTTGAGCATTTCTTTGAAAAAAAAGGACCGTGGCAAAAAATGAATGACCGAAAAATTTTGGGTTACAATTTGGTGACCTCTGTGGGATGTCAGCCTGCTAGGCATAGACCAGTTGCCTTGAAGCAATCCATTGGGCATAGGAGTCATTACTAAGCAGAGAAACTTGACAGGGACAAAAACTGAACTGGGAAGACAAACCTGTGCACGAGCACTTCTTGGAAAATAGGAAAACTAAGCTAGAAAGCAAGGAAAATAGAAAAAACTAACCTAAGCTAACCAGTTACAAAAACTTGGTCAAACAAAGCCATTCACTGGCATGTTGAAATAGCTACCCCTTCTCAGTAAGACATTTTGCATCAGGCACATGAGGATAGCTATGAAGATAAGAGACATACAAAGATTTGGCAAATGAGGATGCACTGCCTCTGCAAAAACAAGATCAATTTTACTCACCTCAAATGGATCACATGGAGGTGTCTCAGTGAACTCCTTCTGGGCCAATTATCTGATGGGGCAGCCTCTTGAAAGTCTAAAGGTAGGACTTTCATTGCTATTTTCCTCTTTATCTTCATGGTTTCCATCCATCATAGATAGCCACAACAACTCCTCATCCACAGCCAGGGGACTGTCATCTTCCTCTTTTAAACCAGCCAAGAGCCCACTACAATCAAGCTCCATATACAAGCCATCCATGATGCTTCCTAAATAATCCTTGCCAAGGCTTTGGTTATCTTCTGTACATTGGGAAGCCTCCTCCTCAAAAATGAGATCAAGCTCATGAATCAACATATCCTCAGGATCAATCTCTTCTAGCTGCTGCAACTTTACAGAGGTGGCTATGATCACATCTTTCTCATCCTACTCAACAAAACTAGGCAGCTCATCTAACAAGCACAAGGCATCTATTATAGAATCAACCTCCTGTTGATGATAGACCTTTTGTTCTGATTGACCTTCATCCATAGACAAAGGCATGGTCTCTTCTGCATCATCAAAAAAAGGAGGGAGTTCATCATACAAATTAGCCAAGAGCTCAGGCTGAGCATCAATGTCCACCTCCACACCTTGCTGCCCTATTTCACCACAGTCATCACTTTGTACTGATACCTCAGATGCCCTCTCCTCCTCATCACATGAAAGCTCATTCACCATAGGTCCTTGATCAGACACTAGACTAGTATCCTTGAAAAGACTTGGCATTTGACAGCTAGGAGGCAGAGTCCATTCGGGAATCCAAATTACTTCATCATCCTGAGAAACCAGAGGGGCCTCTTGGTATGAAAATCTTTCTTGAACAGGCTGCTCCTATAGAGTAGACTGAACCTCAAGCACAGGATCTTGAACAGAATTTTTTGCCTTAAAACTTGGGATGTGAAACTGAGGGGGAGAGGGGGGAGACAAAGAAGGCATAGCTACTTTAAAGCTTGGGAATGAATACTTTTTTGGCTCTTCATGTGTAGGCTCTTGAGATAGATGGGCCCTCTAGCTTGGAATTTTAGGCCTAGGAGCCTCTTGTTGAGCAATTAGTGATCTCAACCTTGCTGTCTCAATCTCAGCTCGACATCTGATCTCTTCTTGAAACTCTCTTGCTTGCTGCTCATCAACAAGAGCCTCTATCTTTTGGTAAGGATTTTCCCCTTGCTCATAGCTTTGGGCTTCCATTTCCTGGTAGGGAGATGACTCCTCTTCATAATAACTTTGAGCCTCCTACTCTCTCTGCTCCCTGAGCTTAGACACTTGCTTAACTAAATCAAGCAATAGACTCTTTGCCTCTTGCATCTCCTTGAAGTCTGAGCTCAGAGTTTGCATCTATTGCTAAATAGACTGAGAAGGGGAGGGTGGGTGGTAAACAGGATGGGGCAATTGGCTTTGCATTTTCTATTGTGCCTCTTGTGCCAATGATCCTTCTTGCCTGAGAGCTCATTCATAACTTTGCACAAGGGCAAACTCATTTGGGGCATATTGGATATATTGATACCCTTGAGAAGTATAATAGCTTAGGGTAAAAGGAGGCTTTGGGTGGCTTTGATAAGGTTGGAAATTAGCCAGTTGAGCATTATTCTAACAATAGGATGGTGAGTAACCTGACTGTCCATAGAAACTTGACATGTCTACTCATGTAATTAGCTGCAATTTGAATATGAAAGCTTTGAAACATACCAGCACTTGACCTTTGAAACTAGTAGACTTTCTGGAGTCGCCAGATATGCAGCAAAAAAAATGACCTCTTCTAGGTCTATAGCATGCTACCAGTATATCAGAGATAGCATACCTTGAACATGAATCTGAACTTCAGTCCCATCGGGCGTGCTAGAAATGTTATACACTGAATTTGCACCTCTGATCTCAAGCTCTTGTAGTCTTGATAATCCAGTATAACATGAGAATCATCTCAAGGTTGCGGAACCTTTTGCTAACCAAGATGAGACCTCTAGATTCTAGGCTAGTTCGTCTTGGATAGTCACCCAGATTTTCTCTTAGATAGGAAATGTAAATTTTTGAGGGAAAGGGATAGAAGGAATGCATGGAAAGGGAAAAGATTGGAAGTAAATCTATCCTACTAGGTGATGCACTGAAACTAGGGTTTGGATCTCAGTATAGAGTAATGAAACCAGTGAGAGGCTTAGGTCTGGGAGATCACAACTTACTGAATAGGCTTGCATGAGTATTTCATAAGAGGGCCTAAAAATTAGACACAAATTATGACTTGTGCAGACATTATCTTCAGCAAAAGGACATAGGAATGAGATAGAATGATAGGGGCTAAAGAATACCCACAAACTCACTCAGATCAGATCAAACATAGGAGTGCACATATAAGCTAAAAATAAGAGGGATCAAGAACTCTAAGTATCACTGAAAGCATTCATAAACTTCAATCCAATAAGAGATACGCCAAACAAGAAAGCATAAGGGCAGGAGAAATGTCACAAAATACTTTGCAATGTCTGAACAATCAATGGGAGATTACAAAGAGTAGAAAACTAGAGGACAAAAAAGTGTCTCAAATAGATTTCTAGGAAAGAAACTTCCCTCTTTACAAAATGTGAACTTTGAGCACTACTGGCTCCAAAAAATGTTATATACACTTCTACTACACGTAGGCAGGAGTTTCAAAATTAACCAGGGTTACAGTTTTTGCAATAAAATAATCAACCTTAGCAGTCAAATTCTAATCATAAATGCCTCTCTAAAAATATCTCAACAGATCAGATATATCTTCTTTGCATGCCCATCTCTGAATTGATCATGCTTGCAGACAAAAGACCTCGATCTGACAACCCCCTGCAAGCCCACTAAGCCATGAATGCTTAAATCCAATTTCAAATCCTCAAAAGGACTCAAAAATGGCAATCTAAAATCTCTACAAAAAATCCCAACTGCAACCGCCTCCAAAAACCATCAATTTCTTTAGTTACCCGCACTTGCAAATAACATCCATCTATAGAAGAGAAGCCCGTGAAATAGACCGCACTGCTTAAAAAAAATACCACTAGTCGCATGATCGCATGAGCTAAAAAAGCCTCATGCAATCATGTGACAAGCTTCACTGAATCACCATCGAGTTTGCCACATAGATGCTCGGCCCACAAGATCTGCCACCTGTCAAACTTTCCACGTGGCCCAATAGGAGCCGACCACATTGCCGGACCCACGTCCACACTGCCAACTTAACCCTAGTTTACCTCAGGTTCATTTCTTCCTAGTCACCAATTCGCGTGAACTTTTCCTTAACCCCGGGTCTATTCAGCGACTACATGAAATCCTTTAACCACGCACCTACAAACCTGCTAAGTCTGGAAGCCCGCTAAAACATATCCGCCAGCATGCAAATAAACAAACCTTTATCGGGCACTGCCAAGTTAGATGAAAAAGAAAGACCTCCTCTAAGCTTCCGCCATTAAAAAATCTGGCCCACGAAAAAAGTAGTACCACTTTGAAAAAGTCAATGGTCGCATGATCGCATGAGTTCGAAAGGCTCCATGCGACAACCCTTTTAATCTACCTCCACTTCCACATAGACACTCAGCCCACAATATCCGCCACCTGTCAAACTTGCCACATGGCCCAACAAGAACTGACCACACAGCTGGACCCACGACCACACCAACCAGAAGCATCAGGAAGATCTAACGGTGGTCGCATGATCGCATGGGATCGAAAGATCCCGTGCGACCACCGTAGATCTTGCATCTACGTGGGCCCATGTTATGCCTTCAGCCCACCACAAACTAGACATGTCACCAAACTGCAAGCCCACCACCGGAGTCAAAGCCCATTGCAACCGTTAACAGCTTGTCACATGGTTGCATGCGGTCAAGAGGCCGCATGTGATCATGCGACCAACCGCAAGATGCTAACTGCCACCGACTTGGAGTTGACAGCAGGATGGCCACCGCAAACTGCTGATGGTTTGTTGCATGGTTGCATGGGCTTGGAAGAGCCCATGCGCCATGTGATCAACCAGGAAATGCTACCACTGATCGCCACTTCGCTTGGGTTCACCGTTGATCCCTACTGATATCACATCAATGGTTGTCGCATGATCTCATGGGATCGAAAGATCACATGCAATCATGCAACAGTCACCAGATCTTCACTACATTGGCACAGCTTGAGGAACTGGGACCCACCTGTCAGAGTTGCGTACTTAGGGTTGAAAACATAGATGGTGTCAAAAACATAGAGGGTTTTTGAGCGAAGGTCGAAAACATGCTAAGCTTTCAGAGCGGAGGTTGAAGACACACCAAGCCTTTGGACCAAAATGTAGAAACATCTTGAGCCTTTAGAGAGGAGGTCAAAAACACACTGGGTTTTCGACACTTGATCATTTTTTTGAAAAAAAAGGATCGTGGCCAAAAATGAATGACCGGGAAATTTTGGGTAATAGTTACAAACAACCTCAAGCAAGTTTCCAAATTTCTGTCTAGTTTGTTTCTGATCTTTGATTTCAAAAACACCAATGCACTGAAAACTCTTTCATCTTCCACTGACCCCAATATCATTGTTTGACATAAATCAGCAAGTTTGAAATATTCTAATATTGAATCACGTAGTACTTCACTCTGATCTATCCTTTTCCAAAGCCTGGTTATTGCACCAGGTTGAAATGGATTCTCCAAGTTTTTTAACTGTAATTTCATACATGATGCAAATTGTCTACATTATTTTTTAAGAATAGTTGAATCTATAATTCCATCAATTGGTTGTCCATTGCAATTTGCATGTTTTGAAAACTCTCTGATCAATTCATCAATTTTTTTATGAAACATATGAGCATCATGTTGTCTATCTCCCATGGCCTCAAGAATTTCTTTTCTAGGGAATCTTTCATGAATCTCACTTGAAAGTTGGTAGGAAATTGACTTCAAATTCTCACTAACAGATTTAACAAACATGTCAAAATCAACCCTTTTAACTGGAAGTAGTCTGCCTTGCTTGCCCATCTTAGATTGGTGCATTGGTATTTCATATCCTTTCATAAAAACATATCAATCATTTTTTGCATTGAATTGAAAAAAATTCTCAGCATGATTCAAATCTGTAATTATTTTCCACCTAAAAAAATTTGGGCTTTGAATTGTTATCATATCTAAGTATAAATTATCCAGGGCAACGCATGTCATTTTACGTAAATCTAAGTACTCATGGATATACATAGTCCTATCTTGGGCTTTCTTAACAAGCTTCTTCATTAAATCTAGCATGGGGAGAAGACTGGCTAAAGTTAATAGAGTCTCTATATCACTTAACTTATGTAACAAATTAGGAGCTTTGTCTACTGTGAGACATTGCTCATATATTACTCTGATCAAGGATTGATATTCTATTAGAACTCTTTCTACTAGTCCATGCAAAGAGATCCATCTGGTCTCAACATCCTTGAGAAGCTTGTTTCCTGGTGTTACTCCCTCTAAGAAAATCTTAAATTCTACAAAATGTTTAGGACTTCTGTAAAAATAAGAGTATATGTTGCAAACTAGATCTTCAACTTTTGACACTGTAGGAAAATCGCTTACAATTTTATATGCTAAATTCATTCGATGGGCCATGCAATGTATGCCAAGCATGTAAGGTGCAATACTAGTTTGTAATCTTGCATAGAGACCATTCCTTTGGCCTTGCATTACTGTAGCTCCATCAGCTGCAACACACACTAACTTCTTTCCAATTGTCAAATCATCCATACTAGCAACTTCATGCAAAGCATTCTTCACTTCAGAATATAAGTTTTTTGTTGTTGAATTGCCCCTCATTTTACGAACGCAGAGTAGATGAGCTTGGTGGACATGTTCTTTTACTGTATACAAATCCAAGCAGTGTTATCTACTGTAGTAACTTCATCTATGGATAATGAAATGAATCTGGACTATTTTACTTTCTCCTGTAAATTTTGCTTTTCCATCTCAGAAAGACAGTTTTCCATTTCCCATCCAACATTTGTTGACCAATGTGACATGGGATAGTGAGGAACTTTCAAAAAAGATGATAAATTACCATATTTTGAGAAGTCTCTCATAGGACACCCTCTGGACATAATATGAAAAACAACATGCATCTGAACGGTCTTTGCCAGGTTTGCTTCATTGGCTGCATTTTTAAACCCAGCCTTGATTGGATTTTCACTACTAGCAATTACTGCCATTCTCTTGTTATGCTCTTCATATTCTATGGCATACTTAACATGAATACATTCTTCCTTTGATTTCCATCTCACTACTAATATTTCTTGTCCGTCTATGGTCTATTTTTCATAAACCTTACCAATATGCTTTTCTATAGTGTCAAGCTTTAGCTGCAACATCTTCTCTCTTTTAAGTTTCCAGGTACAAATCTTACACATGCATTCTATTGGTTGTTCATCATTGCTTAGGGCTGGTTCAATGAACCAGTACTTTGCTACCCAATCAACTTTAAAATTTCTTGCCATTTCCCACTCTCGCCCCATTTTTACTTCCCTTTTTCTTTTCTTCCTACCAACATTATTATTATCTTCATTGCTACCATTTTCTTCCAATTGGTTCTACGTATCCCTTATAACATCTTCTCTCATGCCACCATTGTTATCCTCATTTGATGCATTTTGATTTTCATTTAACTCAATGACAACCCCAGCTTGTGGTACTAGTATTGGTGAGCTACTGTGAATGGATTTTGCACTCGCAATTGCAGATGTTGATGGAGCAGAAACATTGCCAACTCCAAAGAAAGCCTTTATGGTAGTATCTTTAAGTTTTGAGCATTTTGATGGCCTCCCAGGCCCTTCACTGCCCCGAGGAGTCTTACCCTTGTCTAGCTTTCCAATCTCTTCACTGCCCCGAGTCTCAACCTCCCTTGATATCTGAATCCCTTCAACAGTAGTAGCCTGAGGATACTCAATCTCAGCCTCAAGATAGTCACCCTTGTCCGACAGCTTTACCCAATGACCTCTCACTAGTCACTAGGATTCTAGCCTCTACGAATTAAAATTAATAGCAATATTGTGAATTGTGAAATGTGAAGTTGAACAAATAATTGTTTACCTTTGTCCTACTTCCTCTAATTTCCGACTCTCTGAAATGTTGAATCCTCTATTTATTGTTGCAAGATTGTTATTTGTAAATCTGGCCCTCCAGGTTCCGGCTCCAAAAATTTGTAACGATGCATGATAAGACTACTTCTAAGTTTTCTAAATTTGATTTGAATTTATATCAATCTATGATACCAAATTCCAAATTTCCAATTTTTAAAATCCTAGGCTTTTGGAGAAAATGTGCCGAGTGCCGACCTGATCAATGCTATGTTTGGTGAAAAATTAAATATATGTGGTGAATAATTAATTAACGGGTTGGCAAAATAGATCGTGGACCAATAAAACAATTAATTAATGGGTTGGTGAAATATGTCGTGGACCAATAAAATAATTAATTAACAGGTGGCGAAATAGGTTGTGGTTAAGATAACAATATAAACCATTTGGCTATTTCAAATTTTATATGCAATTCATAATTAATATCACTGGTGAATAAGAGACCGTTAAAAGAACCACGTCACATTAATTATAGGCAAATATGATGGTCAACAGTGTCAAACGACAAATCTGATTGGTGATTCTAATTAATATTTAGCGGTTATCGTGTCAAGATTGGGTGAATATTTGCTAGCATATACCTATGTGATTCAATAATTCCACAAGACATTATTCCCAGAATTTGCCAAAAGGTGAATATTCGCCACTAAAAATTACCCTGTTCTATAAATTTAGCCCTAAGGGCCGACCAAACTTAGAATTATTTTGTTTTTCAATTTATTACATCAAAGTTGTCTCAAAATAACTTTTGAAACCCGAACAAAAATTTTGAAGGAAAATTCTTTTTCGCCATTTTAGGTCGAAGACCATAAGTCATCACCAGTTGACCTGATTGACTATTATAACCCCATTTTGAAAATACCACAAAGCGCTCTACAAGCTTGATTGGCACAAGCACTCACCACCCAAATTTTTGACCTCATCTGGGGCCTCTAAAGCCTTCAAAACTGAGTTCAAAGTTTCTATACCCTGTTGCCAATACCGAAAATCTTCAATATCTTCAAAACTAGACCTAATCTAGCCATGAAACTTTGCTGGTAGGCTGATATGACTGAGATGAACCTCCACATGTAAAATCAAAACATTCTGAGATCATAAGACCAACTTACTAAAAATAGAAAGTTTCCATAAATAGCAGCTCTGCACAAGATAGCCCTTATTAAATATAAAAATAGAAATATTTTTGGGTGATGTAAGATTGCTCTTACATCCAGGATGCTCCTGCATCAGACACTTGGGTTAATTTGAGAAGTGACCCCATCATGACTTAGGTGTGTAGAGGAAAACCAAGATGGTTAACCTCGTCCTTTGTTAGCCATGATGAATCTTCAATAGGTCATCCTTTTCATTTGACCAAATACTCTTCATATGTCCTATTCCTTGTGCTTCTACCAACATGACTATCCAGTATGTTTTCAATCTCTTTGATATTTGAACTGGTTGTTGGAATGCTCCATTGTGCTGTTGTAACCTCATCTTCAACACCTCCCTCATGATACTCTATCAAATCTGAAATGTTAAACACTGGTGAAATATTCAGCTTAGTAGGCAATTCTACCTCATATGCATTTCCTGAATCATGTTTCTTCAGTATCTTACATGGCCCAAACTTCTTCATTTTCAACTTGTTATATGTACCAACCGAAAATTGCTCCTTTCGCAAATGAACCATGACTTCATCTCCAACCTGAAATTCTTTATGCCTCCTTTTCACATCTTCTTTTGCCTTATACTGTGCATTCATTTTGGTAATATGCTTCCTCACCTCTTCATGGATGTTCTTCAAGTGTTCTACAAAATCCTCAGCTTCAACACTACTTATTTCTCCTTTTTCTATCTTTCTCAATTCTGATGCATTTCTGGGACTACTCCCATATACAATCTGGAATGGTGATTTACCAGTGCTCCTATTGATAGAATTATTATATGCGAATTCTGCTTGTGGTAAAATCAAATCCCATCCTGTTGGCTTATCTCCAATCAAACATCTCAGCAAATTTTTCAAACTTCTATTCACCACTTCTGTTTGTCCATCAGTCTCTGGATGATGTGATGAACTGAACTTCAAATCTATCTTCAACTTCTTCCACAATGTACGCCAGAAATATCCAATGAACTTAGTGTCTCTATCTGAAACTATGGTCTTTGGAAAACCATGTAGTCTCACTACTTCTCTGAAAAACAATTATGCTATATGAACATCATCATTAGTCTTCTTGCAGGGAATTAAATGTGTCATCTTTGAAAATTTGTCAACAACCACAAAAATTGAATCATGTCCCCATTGTGTCCTTGGCAAACCAAGAACAAAGTCCATACTGATATCCTCCCAAGGCTTCTCTAGTACAGGTAATGGCTAATACAACCCTGTATTTTGTCTCACTCCTTTCGCCATCTGATGTACTCTGCAACTCTATACAAACTTCTTCACATCTTGTTGCAACTATGGCCAATAATAATTCTCACTAATGAAAGCAAAAGTTTTATCATGACCAAAATATCCAGCCAATCCTCCGCTATGCTTCTCTTTGATGAGATTCTCCCTCATAGAACTTTGTGGAATGCACAACTGACTCCCTTTGAATAGCATATCATCCTAGATGATGAAATCGAGCCATTTCATCCTATCTAGAGTAACAGGTTCTGTATAAGATTTTCAAGCTTCACCAAAATCAGGATCCTCTAGATAAAAATTCTTGAGTTCTTTGAACCCAACCACTTCAATCTTCATTTCTGTTAGCAATAGTTGCCTTCTGCTAAGAGCATCTGCAACCCTATTATACTTTCCACTCCCATATTTCAAAAAAAATGTATAACTCTGCAAAAACTCAACCTATTTCAAATGCCTCTGATTCAACTTTCCTTGACTATTCAAATATTACAAAGCTTGATGATTAGTATACAAAATAAACTCCTTAGGAAGCAGATAGTGTCTCCACTTCTTCAATGCCTGAACTATAGCATAAAGTTCTTGATCATAAATAGAATATTTTCTCTTGGCATCATTTAACTTCTCACTAAAATAAGCAACAGGTTTACCTTCTTGGCTCATAACAGCTCCTATTGCAGTACCACTAGCATCACAGTCTACTTGAAACACCTTATTAAAATCTAGAAGTGCTAAAATAGGTTGTTCTGTAACTTTTTGTTTCAACAATTGAAAACTCTTTTCTGCCCCATTAGTCCACTTAAACTCTTTTCTATCCTCTCTCATTGTTTCAGTCAAGGGACCACAAATACTGCTAAAATTTCTAATAAACTTTCTGTAAAAACTAGCTAGACCATGAAAAGATCTTACCTAAGTAGCACTCCTTGGAGTAGGCCATTCAAGGATAGCCTATACCTTCTCTGGGTCCATTTTTAGACCTTCTGTTGAAACTACAAAGCCCAAATACACTAGCTCTTTCTTCACAAAATTGCACTTCTTCAAATTAATCAACAATTTCTCCTCTTAGCTTCTCAAATACTATACAAATATGCATCATATGATCCTTCAATGTCTTACTAAAGATCAAAATATCATCTAGGTATACAATGACAAACTTACCCATAAATTCTTTCAGAACCTCATTCATGAGCCACATGAAAGTGCTCGGTGCATTGGTTAGCCCAAAAGGCATGACTAACCACGCATACAGTCCTTCCTTTTTCTTGAAGGTAGTCTTCCATTCATCTCCTTCTCTGATCTGAATCTAGTGATATCCACTCTTTAGATCTATCTTTGAGAAATACATAGCTCCACTCAAACAATCCATAATATCATCCATTTGTGGCAATGGAAACCTATACTTGATTGTGATCTTGTTTATTGCTTTGGAATCTATACACGTCCTCCATTATCCATTCTTCTTTAGTGCTAATACCGCTAGTACAACATAGGGACTCAGACTCTCTCGAATCAACCCCTTCTGCAATAACTCATGTACTTGTCTGTTCAACTCTTCACTTTTTATTGGTGTCATTCTATGTGCTACCTTGTTTGTCAAATTGACTCCTGTAATCAAATCCATTTGATGACTAATGTTCCTTACCGGTGGTAATCTATTAGGTACATTATCAGATACAATATCTTGAAACTCATTCAAAAAATCTACAACTTCTACAGGTACATCCTCTACTTCTTCTTTACCAGCTTTTGGAATCAAAGCAAAACACACATGCTCATGCCTCATACCATCTAAGAATTTTCTTCTATCAACAAAAGTTATTCTTGCATTACCACATACCTTTTCTTCGGTCTCCTTCAATGGCTTTAGCTTATGTCGTACTTCATCCTTTATTAGGGAATAGGTATTCACATGACCATCATGTACAACACATCTGTCAAACTGCCATGGTCTACCCAACAACATATGACATGCATCCATAGATATGATATCACATAGTACCTCATTTTGGTACCTGCCAATCTTGAACTTTACCAAGCACTATTCACTGACCATGACCTTGTGATCATCCTGCACCCAGGCAATCCGATATGGATGTGGGTGTTTCTATCTCTTGAGCTTCAACTTTGTCACCATCTCTTCTGACATGAAATTGTTAGTGCTTCCACTATCAATAATCACATCACAACATTTACCCTCACACTTGTATCTAGTGCAAAATAGGCTCCTCCTTTGTTCAGGTTCATTCTCACCACTCAGCAGGATTCTTTTGTTAATCAAAGTTTCTCCTATTTCAGCATCTTCAGAATTTGATGATCTGACATCTTCATCTACATGTGCAACTCTGGCCTAGCCTACATTCCTCCTATCTATCCTTCCTTGGCATTGAGGATATTCAAATGCCCTATGACCTTCTTCTCCACAGTGAAAACATGTTCCACGGAAGCCTCCTCTTCTTGAACCTTGTCCTCTTCCTCTTCCTCTCTGATCTCTATTGTTCTGATCTTGGAAATGATTGGAATTATTTCCTCTCTAATTTTGACTGCTACTGGCTTCATCCTTCTTTTTCAAATCTTCATTTCAGCCTCCATATGACCATCCACCAGATCGTCCACCGTGACCTCTTCCATTTTTTCTGCTCTCAAACTTCTTGTTCAACTTTTCCTCTACTTTTAAGAAAAAATGGTATGCCTCTTCAATACTATTCATTCAAACCAGATTCAGCTCCTCCTAAATGCTAGGCCTCAACCCATTAAGGTAATGAGCAACTTTCTCCTTATCAGCTTCCACATGGGCTGTTCTGATGAGGATTTGATAAAACTCTTCTGTATACTCTTGAACAGATCGTCCTGCTTGCTTCAAACCTTGCATTTTCTTCAATAGGTCAAGCTCATAATCAACAGGGATGAACTGTCACTTCAATTTATCCACCATCCGATCCCATCTTGTGATTTTATCTTTCCCTCTTCTATTTCACTCCAATTGAATCTCTTGCCACCAGATCTTCGCATGACCTTTCAGTTTAGCCTTCATGAATTTGACCCTATCAGGATCCTCAATATCTTCATACTCAAAATATTCTTCACATTCATTGATCCAGTCGATCAACTCCTTTGGGTTAAAATTTTTAAAAAATGTCAAAACCTCGATCTTAGGTCTTTATTCGATCTTAGAAATGGCTCAAAAAAGTCTTTCTTCCTCCTGGTTCACAACTTCGACTTCTCCTTCTTAATCTTCTTCTTTGAATTCATCCTCTCTTTCATCTCTAACATTAAGATTCATTCCTTTGCGAATCTCCTCTTGTAATGCTTGCACTTGTCTCTAGAGCGCTCTAACCTCAGGTGTTACAACACCAACTCTTCCACCATGTTCCCTTTGTGGAGGCATTTTCATGATGCACACTAAAACCCTAACCACGGTCTTGGTGCAAACTACCTCATAGTCAGTGATCTATTTACACACTCAAGAACTCATACTCTGATACCACTTGATGAAGGGTTCTCCCCTTAATACCATAAACACATAATAGAAATAGAGAAATAACAATAACAATATGCAAGAATAGAAAATTGGCTTCTTATTATCTCCACAAATATGGAATTACAAACTTTCAAAATTACAATATGCAAAGCCACATGGGCATTCCCTTACAATATTCTATAGGACAAAACCTCAAATCAATACCTAGATCTACTACCCAGAATTGCCCTAGACAACACTACGGGCCTTCTTTATATAAGCATTTTCCACTACCCTAGAAGGTTCCAAAAATTTAGCCCTAAGGGCTGACCAAACTTAGAATTATTTTATTTTTCAATTTATTACATCAAAGTCATCTCAAAATAACTTTTGAAACCTGAACAAAAATTTTGAAGGAAAATTCTTTTCTCCCATTTCAGGTGGCCTGAATTCCAGAGACCATAAGTCATCACCAGTTGACCCAATTGACTATTATAACCCCATTTTGGAAATGCCACAAAGCACTCTAGAGGCTTGACCAGCACAAGCGGTTGTCACCCAAATTTTTGACCTCATCTGGGGCCTCTAAAGCCTTCAAAACTAAGTTCAAAGTTTTTGTACCTTACTGCCAATACCAAAAAATTTCAATATCTTCAAAACTAGACCTGATCTAGCCATGAAACTTTGTTGGTAGGCTGATATGACTGAGATGAACCTCCACATGTAAAATTAGAACATTTCAAGATCGTAAGACCAACTTACTAAAAATAGAAAGTTTCCATAAATAGCAACTCTACACAAGATAACCCTTATTGAATACAAAAATAAAAATATTTTTGGGTGATGCAGGATTGCTCTTACATCGAGGATGCTCCTTCATCAGTATCAAGTCCCACTAGGGTTTTTACCTATTTGGGTTTCTCCGTAACCAAAATATTGGTGTTGTGTTCACGTGTTCTTTCATTTTGTTTATGCTTTATGTTTAAGTATACTTAATTGGATAAAGAATTGAATCTTGTAGATAACTGATTCACCACCCCCCCCTCTCAGTTATCTCTTGGGACTATTTCTAACAATTGGTATCCGATCCAAATGCCTCAGAGAGAAAATTTAACAGCTTGAGGTTGATCAGATGGTGTACTTCAAGAAAGAAAGTCCTAAGTTTGATGGAGATAATTATCTTGATTGGAAGAACAAGATGGTAACCCATTTGCAGTGCATTTCTTTTGAAATTTTTAATGTAACCATCAAAGCAGCCAAGATTTATACCTTAGAAGACCTTGGAAAAGATGATGCTACTAACACACAAAAGGAATTATTTCATCATAATGCTATTGCTAAAGAAGCCCTTATCAGCGCCCTATCTGATGGTGAATTTTCAAAAGTAAAAAAAATAGATACAGCCCATAGAATATGGAAGCACCTAGAAGACACATTTAAAGGAGACAAACAAGAAAAGGATGCGGGTAGAAAGACATGGAAGAAAAGATATAATATATTAGAGATGTTTTCTAAAGAAAACATTAGAGCTTACAATTAGAGGATTAATGAAGTAGTTGTTGGAATTAGGAACAATGGTGTAGAGATATCAAAAGAGGACATTATGGATAAAGTAATGACTACTCTTACTCCAGAATATGAAAGCAAGATCAACATCCTTGATGAGACCATGCAACTTACATAAAATTTTAAGAGAGAGACCTTGATCAGCAAGATCTCAGCTTTTGAGATTTCAAGATTGAAGACAGAACCAAAGAATGAAACAACTTTCAAAGCAACAATTCATGGTAAGAAAACTGCAAACAATTCTAGTAATTTTGATGATGATGATGAAGATAAAAAACTAGATGATTTTATTGCTATGGTTGCCAAAAATGAAAAGAAAGGAAAAGGAAAATATGAAGGTCAATTACCATTTAAGTGCTTTTCATGTAATAAGATTGGTCACTTTGCATCTAAGTGTCCCACTAGAGCTAAAAAGTTCAAAAAGGATTACAAGCCTAAGTATTCTAAAGAATGCTACTATGTTGGAGATAGAGTTTCAGATGAAGAATCAGGTGAAGAAGAAATTGGATTCATTACTATTGTAGACAAGATGAATAGTATGATAGTTCTTAAAGATGAGAAAGTAAATCAAGAGCTAGCATTAATTTCACAAGATGACATAAGGAAAGACTAGATTATAGACAGTGGTTTTTCACATCACATGACAAGTAATAAAGGTAGGTTTGTTCATTTGGACAAATACAATGGAGCTATGGTCAGATTTGGAGACAACACTCCTAAACCTATAGTTGGTAGACGAGCTATCACTTTGGATGGAAAGAACAGTACTAATGATGTTCTTTATGTTGATGGTTTGAAACATAACCTTCTCAGTTTTTTACAGTTACTTGAAAAAGGCTATCAGTTGGAGTTCAAAGATGACAAATGCATCATTAAAAATAAAGATGGTGTTATGAATGCATCAGGCACAAAGACATGAGGTAATGTTTTCCAACTCAATTTAGAAGAAAGTTGTTTTGTTGCTAAAGTTGATGACAGTTGGTTGTGGCATAGAAGACTATGTCATATCAATTTTGATAACATAGTAAATATAAGCAATGTAAAGGCAGTAAGAGATCTACCTAGCATAGAAAAGCTAGTTGATACTATATGTAAGGAAAGTGTGATGGGGAAGTATGTGAGAAATTCATTTAGGAGCAAGTAGAATTCAATAGAGAACAAGTTGGATCTGATTCATACAGACCTTTGTGGTCCAACTCAAACAAGATCATACTATGGTGAAAGTTATTTCATTTTGTTTGTTGATGATTATACTAAAATGATGCGGGTTGTGTTCTTAAAAGATAAGTTGGAAGCTTTTGAGAAGTTTAAAATATTCATAGCTAAGGTTGAGAATGAATCAGGACTAAAGATAAAATGTTTGAGATTGGATAGAGGAGGAGAGTTCACCTCTGATAGATTTTATGAGTACTATGAAGAACATGACATAAAGAGATAGTTAAGTGCACCTAGAACCCCTCAGTAGAATGGAATTGCAGAGAGAAGGAATAGGATCTTCCTTGATATAGCGCACACCATTATGATAGAAGGAAAAGTTGCACACAACTATTGGAGAGATGCGGTCAATACAATAGTCTATACCATCAATAGAATTCAATTGAGGCCAGATGCAGACAAAACACCTTATGAGCTATGGTTTGGTAATGTTCCCACAGTAAAATACTTTAGAATCTTTGGAAGCAAGTGCTACATCAAGATGGATGAAGCAGTAGGCAATTTTGATGCAAGAAGTGATGAAGGTATTTTTCTTGGTTACTCTATTAAAAATAAAGCTTATAGATGTTTCAATTTAAGATTGAAAATGATCATTGAAAGTTCTCATGTAAAGATTGATAAAAATTTTATGATTCAAGAAAGATATCATGATTATCCACCCATGATTGAAGAAGAATGTAGACCCTCTACTAGTGAGACAGTTATTGAAGAAATGTTTGATAGTATTGATGTGTTATTCAATGACCCTGAGACAAGTGAAGAAAATGCTCCTAGGCTGATGAGTCAGCATCACCTAAAGTTCCAAAGTTTAAATCAAGAAATCATTTCAAGGAAGACATCATTAGAGATCAGAGTGGAAAAGTCTTAATAGGATCACAAGAAAAGAACTCAGCTAGCAATGAAGTGGTATGTTTACTATCTCAGATTGAACCTTTAAGTGTTAAAGATGCATGTAATAATTTAGATTGGCATGATGCTATGAAAGAAGAATTTGATTAGATTTCTAAGAATGACACTTGGGAACTGGTCCCAAGACCTAGTGATAAAAATGTGATTGGAACAAAGTGGATATTTAGAAACAAAATGAATGAAGATGGTATAGTAGTAAAAAACAAAGCAAGATTAGTATGTAAAGGATATGCACAAAGAGAAGGCATTGATTATTCAAACACATTTTGATGCAGGAGCATCCTGGGTGTAAGAGCAATCTTGCATCACCCAAAAAAAATAAAATAAAATTCTATTTTTATATTCAATAAGGGCTATTTTGTGCAGAGCTGTTATTTATGAAAAGTTACTATTTTTGGTAACTTTTTTATGTGCTCAGAATGATCTGATTTCTTTCTTGGAGGTTCATTTTGGTTATATAAGTCTGCCAGTAAAGTTTCATTGCCAGATCAAGTGTATATTGGAAGATATTGAAGATTTTCGGTATTGGCAGGAGGGTACAAAAACTTTGAACTCAGTTTTGAAGGCTTTAGAGGCCCCGAATGAGGTCAAAAATTTGGGTGACGCGCGCTTGTGCCGGTCAAGCCTGTAAAGAGCTTCGTGGCATTTTCAAAATGGGGTTATAATAGCCGATCGGGTCAACTGGTGATGACTTATGGTCTTCGGAAGTTGGGCCACCTAA
Source organism: Chamaecyparis obtusa (assembly GCA_027943335.1). Taxonomy (NCBI): domain Eukaryota; kingdom Viridiplantae; phylum Streptophyta; class Pinopsida; order Cupressales; family Cupressaceae; genus Chamaecyparis; species Chamaecyparis obtusa. The sequence goes on from BSBK01008994.1 coordinate 431,303, forward strand.
AATGGCAAAAAATAATTTTCTTCAAAATTTCTATTCGGGTTTCAAAGGTTATCTTGAGCTGACTATGATGTAATAAAATGTAAAATAAAATAATTCTAAGTTTGGTCAGCTTTATTGGCTAAAATTCTGGAACCTTCCCAGGCGGTGGATAATTGCCTATATAAGGAAGGCTGTATTATTGTCTTAGGCAGTTCAGAATAGTTCTGGGTAGTAGATCTGGGTAATAGTTCGAGGCTTTGTCCTACATAATATTGTAAGGGAATGCCCATGTGGCTTTGCATATTATAATTCTGAAAGTTTGTAATTCCACATTTGTGGAGATAATAAGAAGCCAATTTTCTGTTCTTCCATATTATTGTTGTTTCTCTATTTCTGTTATGTGTTTGTGGTATTAAGGGGAGCACCCTTCATTAAGTGGTATCAGAGCAGGAGTTCTTAAGTGTGTAAATGGATCGCCGACTGTGAGGCAGTTTGCACGAGGACCGTGGCTAGGGTTTCAGCGCGCATCGCGAAAATGCCTCTACGAAGGGAACGTGGCAGAAGAGCTGGTGTTGTAACACCTGAGGTTAGAGAGCTACAGAGACAAGTGCGAGCATTGCAAGAAGAGATTCACAGAGGAATGAATCTTAATGTCAGAGATGAAAGCGAGGATGAAGCCGAAGAAGAATATCAAGAAGGAGAAGTTGAAATTGTGAACCAGGAGGAAGAAAGACTTTTTCGGGCGATTTCCAAGATTGGGAAAAGACCTAAGATTGAGGTTCCTATATTTTCTGAAAATCTTAACCCAGAGGAATTGATCGACTAGATCAATGAATGTGAAGAATATTTTGAGTATGAAGATGTTGAAGATCCTGATAGGGTCAAATTTGCGAAGGCCAGATTGAAAGGTCATGCGAAGATCTGGTGGCAAGAAATTCAATTGGAGCGAAATAGAAGAGGGAAAGATAAAATCACAAGATGGGATCGGATGGTGTAAAAAATTGAAGCGATAGTTCATTCCTGTTGATTATGAGCTTGACCTACTGAAGAAAATGCAAAGTTTGAAGCAAGTAGGAAAATCTGTTCAGGAGTATACAGAGGAGTTCTATCAACTCCTCATCAGAACAGGCCATGCAGAAGCTGATAAGGAGAAAGTTGCCCGATACCTTAATGGGTTAAGGCCAAGCATCCAGGAGGAGCTGAATCTGGTTCGAATGAACAGTATTGAAGAGGCATACTAGTTTGCCCTAAAAGTAGAGGAAAAGCTGAACAAGAAGTTTGAGAGCAGATAAAATGAAAGAGGTCATGGTGGACGATCTGGTGGACGATCATATGGTGGCCGAAATGAAGATCCAAAAAAGAAGGATGAGGCCAGTAGCAGTCAGAATCAGCGAGGAAATAATTCCAATCGCTTCCAGGACCAGAATAATAGAGATCAGAGAGGAAGAGGAAGAGGACAAGGATCTGGAAGAGGTGGCTTCCGTGGAACATGTTTTCACTGTGGAGAAGAAGGTCATAGGGAATTTTAATGTCCTCAGTGCCAAGGTAGAACGGACAGGAGAAATGAAGGCTAGGCCAGAGTTGCACATGTAGATGAAGATACCAGATCATCAAATTCTGAAGATGCTGAAAGAGGAAAAACGTTGATTAACAGAAGAGTCCTGTTGAGTGGTGAGAATGAACCTGAGCAAAGGAGGAGCCTGTTTCGCACCAGGTGCAAGTGTGAAGGTAAATGTTGTGATGTGATTATTGATAGTGGAAGCACTGACAATTTGGTGTCAGAAGAGATGGTGAGAAATTTGAAGCTCAAGAGACAGAAACACCCACATCCATATCGGATTGCTTGGGTACAGGATGACCACAAGGTCATGGTCAATGAACAATGCCTAGTGAAGTTCAAGATTGGCAAATACCAAGATGAGGTATTGTGTGATATCATATCTATGGATGCATGTCATATGTTGTTGGGTAGACCATGGCAGTTTGACAGATGTGTTGTACATGATGGTCATGCGAATACCTATTCCCTGACAAAGGATGGAGTGCGACATAAGCTAAAACTATTGAAGGAGACTGAAGAAAAGGTATGTGGTAATGCAAGGATAAATTTTGTTGATGGAAGAAATTTCCTAGATGGTATGAGGCATGAGCATGTATGTTTTGCTTTAATTCTAAAATCTGGTAAAGAGAAAGTAGAAGATGTTCTTGTAGAAGTTACAAATTTGTTGAATGAGTTTTAGGATATTGTATTCGATAACATGCATGATGGATTACCACCAGTTATGAAGATCAGTCATAAGATGGACTTGATCCCAGGAGCGAGTTTTCCGAATAAGGCAGCACACAGAATGACACCTGCAGAAAGTGAAGAGTTGAATAGACAAGTACATGAACTGTTACAGAAAGGATTAATCCATGAGAGCCTGAGTCCATGTGCTATACCAGCGGTATTAGCAGCAAAGAAGAATGGAGAATGGAGGATGTGTACAGATTCTAGGGCAATAAACAAATTCACAATCAAGTATAGGTTTCCATTGCCACAAATGGATGATATTATGGACTGTTTGAGTGGAGCTGTGTATTTCTCAAAGATAGATTTAAAGACTGGGTATCATCAGATTCAGATTAGAGAAGGAGATGAATGGAAGATTGCCTTCAAGACAAAGGAAGGACTATATAAGTGGTTAGTCATGCCTTTTGGGCTAACCAATGCGCCGAGCACTTTCATGCGGCTCATGAACGAGGTTCTGAAAGAATTTCTGGGTAAGTTTGTCATTGTTTACCTAGATGATATTTTTATCTTTAGTAAGACATTGGATAAGCATATGATGCATATTCGTATGGTATTTGAGAAGTTGAGAGAAGAGAAATTGCTGATTAATTTGAAGAAGTGCAGTTTTGTGAAGAAAGAGTTGGTGTATTTGGGGTTTGTAGTTTCAGGAGAAGGTCTAAAAATGGACCCAGAGAAGGTACAGGCTATCCTTGAATGGCCTACTCCAAAGAGTGCTACTGAGGTAAGATCTTTTCATGGTCTAGCTAGCTTTTACAAAAAGTTTATCAAAAATTTTAGTAGTATTTGTGGACCCTTGACTGAAACAATGAGAGGGGATAGAAAAGAGTTTAAGTGGACTAATGGGGCAGAAAAGAGTTTTCAATTGTTGAAATAAAAAGTTACAGAAGAACCTATTTTAGCACTTCCAGATTTTAATAAGGTGTTTCAAGTAGATTGTGATGCTAGTGGTACTGCAATAGGAGATGTTATGAGCCAAGAAGGTAAACATGTTGCTTATTTTAGCGAGAAGTTAAATGACGCCAAGAGGAAATATTCTATTTATGATCAGAAATTTTATGCTATAGTTCAGGCATTAAAGAAGTGGAGACATTATCTGCTTCCTAAGGAGTTTGTTTTGTATATTGATCATCAAGCTTTGCAATATTTGAATAGTCAAGGAAAATTGAATCAAAGGCATTTGAAATGGGTTGAGTTTTTGCAGAGTTATACATTTGTTTTGAAACACAGGAGTGGAAAGTTTAATAGGGTTGCAGATGCTCTTAGCAGAAGGCAACTATTGTTGACAAAAATGCAAATTGAAGTGGTTGGGTTCAAGGAACTCAAGAATTTGTATCCAGAGGATCCTGATTGTGGTGAAGCTTGGAAAGCTTGTACAGAACCTGTTACTCTAGACAGGACAAAATGGTTGGATTTCATCATCCAGAATGATATGCTATTCAGAGGGAGTCAGTTGTGCATTCCACAAAGTTCTATGAGGGAGAATCTCATCAAGGAGAAGCATAGCGGAGGATTGGCTAGACATTTTGGCCGTGATAAAACCATTGATTTGGTTAGTGAGAATTATTATTGGCCATAGTTGCAGAAAGATGTGAAGAAGTTTGTACAGAGTTGCAGAGTATGTCAAATGGCGAAAGGAGTGAAGCAGAATACAAGGTTGTACCAGCCATTGCCTATACCAGAGTAGCTTTGGGAGGATATCAGTATGGACTTTGTTCTTGGTTTACCGATGACACAGCGGGGACATGATTCAATTTTTGTAGTAGTTGACAGATTTTTGAAGATGACACATTTCATTCCCTGCAAGAAGACTAATGATGCTGTTCATGTAGCTGAATTATTTTTCAGAGAAGTAGTGAGACTTCATGGTCTGCCAAAGACCATAGTTTCAGATCGGGACACTAAGTTTGTTAGATATTTATGGTGAACATTGTGGAAGAAGTTGAAGATAGATTTGAAGTTCAGTTCATCACATCACCCACAGACTAATGGACAGACAGAGGTGGTGAATACGAGTTTGGAAAATCTGTTGAGATGTTTGGTTGGGGATAAGCCAACAGGATGGGATTTGATTTTACCATAGGCAGAATTTGCATACAATAATTTTGTCAACAGGAGCACTGGTAAATCACCATTCCAGATTATATATGGAAGTAGTCCAAGAAATGCATCTGAGTTGAGAAAGATAGATAAAGGAGAAATAAGTAGTGTTGAGGCTGAAGATTTTGCAGAACATTTGAAGAACATCCATGGGAAGGTGAGGAAGCATATTACCAAGATGAACGCACAGTATAAGACTAAGGCAGATGAGAAAAGGAGGTATAAAGAATTTCAGGTTGGTGATGAAATTATGGTTCATTTGCAGAAGGAGCAGTTTCCAGTTGGTACATATAACAAGTTGAAAATGAAGAAGTTTGGACCATGTAAGATATTGAAGAAGCATGATTCAGGAAATGCATATGAGGTAGAATTGCCTAGTGAGCTGAATATTCCACCAGTGTTTAACATTTCAGATCTGATAGAGTATCATGAAGGAGGTGTTGAAGATGAGATCACAACAGCACAGTGGAGTATTCCAGCAACTAGTTCAGACACTAAGGAGATCGAAGACATACTGGACAGTCGTGTTGGTAGAAGCACAAGGAATAGGACATATGAAGAGTATTTGGTCAAATGGAAAGGACGATCTGTAGAAGATTAATCATGGCTAACAAAGGAGGAGGTTAACCATCTTGGTTTTCCTCTGCACACCTGAGTCATGACAGGGTCATTTATCAAATTACCCTGGGTGTCTGATGCAGGAGCATCCTGGGTGTAAGAGCAATCTTGCATCACCCAAAAAAAATTAAAAAAAAATTTATTTTTATATTCAATAAGGGCTATTTTGTGCAGAGCTGCTATTTATGGAAAGTTACTATTTTTGATAATTTTCGTATGTGCTCAGAATGATCTGATTTCTTTCTTGGAGGTTCATTTTGGTCATATAAGTCTGCCAGTAAAGTTTCATTGCCAGATCAAGTGTATATTGGAAGATATTGAAGATTTTTGGTATTGGCATCAGGGTACAGAAACTTTGAACTCAATTTTAAAAGCTTTAAAGGCCCCGAATGAGGTCAAAAATTTGGGTGACAGGCGCTTGCGCCGGTCAAGCCTGTAGAGCGCTTTGTGGCATTTTTGAAATGGGGTTATAATAGCCGATCGGGTCAACTGGTGATGACTTATGGTCTTCGAAAGTTGGGCCACCTGAAATGGCAAAAAATAATTTTCTTCAAAATTTCTGTTCGGGTTTCAAAGGTTATCTTGAGCCGACTATGATGTAATAAAATATAAAATAAAATAATTCTAAATTTGGTCGGCCTTATTGGCTAAAATTCTGGAACCTTCCCAGGCGGTGGATAATTGCCTATATAAGGAAGGCTGTATTATTGTCTTAGGCAGTTCAGAATAGTTCTGGGTAGTAGATCTGGGTAATAGTTCGAGGCTTTGTCCTACAGAATATTGTAAGGGAATGCCCATGTGGCTTTGTATATTGTAATTCTGAAAGTTTATAATTTCACATTTGTGGAGATAATAAGAAGCCAATTTTTTGTTCTTGCATATTGTTGTTGTTTCTCTATTTCTGTTATGTGTTTGTGGTTTTAAGGGGAGCACCCTTCATCAAGTGGTATCAGAGCAGGAGTTCTTGAGTGTGTAAACGGATCGCCGACTGTGAGGCAGTTTGCACGAGGACCGTGGCTAGGGTTTCAGCGCTTATCGTAAAAATACCTCCACGAAGGGAACATGGCGGAAGAGCTGGTGTTGTAACACTTGAGGTTAGAGAGCTGCAGAGACAAGTGCGAGCATTGCAAGAAGAGATTCACAGAAAAATGAATCTTAATGTCAGAGATGAAAGCGAGGATGAAGCCGAAGAAGAATATCAAGAAGGAGAAGTTGAAATTGTGAACCAGGAGGAAGAAAGACTTTTTCGGGCGATTTCCAAGATTGAAAAAAGACCTAAGATTGAGGTTCCTACATTTTCTAGAAATCTTAACCCAGAGGAATTGATCGACTGGATCAATGAATGTGAGGAATATTTTGAGTATGAAGATGTTGAAGATCCTGATAGAGTCAAATTTGCGAAGGCTAGATTGAAAGGTCATGCGAAGATCTGGTGGCAAGAAATTCAATTGGAATGAAATAGAAGAGGGAAAGATAAAATCACAAGATGGGATCGGATGGTGGAAAAAATTGAAGCGACAGTTCATTCCTGTTGATTATGAGCTTGACCTACTGAAGAAAATGCAAAGTTTGAAGCAAGCAGGAAAATTTATTTATGGGTATACAGAGGAGTTCTATCGACTCCTCATCAGAACAGGCCATGCAGAAGCTGATAAGGAGAAAGTTTCCCGATACCTTAATGGGTTAAGGCCAAGCATCCAGGAGGAGCTGAATCTGGTTCGAATGAATAGTATTGAAGAGGCATACCAGTTTGCCCTAAAAGTAGAGGAAAAGCTGAACAAGAAGTTTGAGAGCAGACAAAATGGAAGAGGTCGCGGTGGATGATCTGGTGGATGATCATATGGTGGCCGAAATGAAGATCCGAAAAAGAAGGATGAGGCTAGTAGCAGTTAGAATCAGCGAGGAAATAATTTCAATCGCTTCCAGGACCAGAATAATAGAGATCAGAGAGGAAGAGGAAGAGGACAAGGATCTGGAAGAGGTGGCTTCCGTGGAACATGTTTTCACTGTGGAGAAGAAGGTCATAGGGCATTTGAATGTCCTCAGCGCCAAGGCAGAACAGACAGGAGAAATGAAGGCCAGGCCAGAGTTGCACATATAGATGAAGATGCCAGATCATCAAATTGTGAAGATGCTGAAATAGGAGAAACGTTGATTAACAGAAGAGTCCTGTTGAGTGGTGAGAATGAACTTGAGCAAAAGAGGAGCCTGTTTCGCACCAGGTGCAAGTGTGAAGGTAAATGTTGTGATGTGATTATTGATAGTGGAAGCACTGACAATTTGGTGTCAGAAGAGATGGTGACAAAGTTGAAGCTCAAGAGACAGAAACACCCACATCCATATCGGATTGCTTGGGTACAGGATGACCACAACGTCATGGTCAATGAACAATGCCTAGTGAAGTTCAAGATTGGCTGATACTAAGATGAGGTATTGTGTGATATCATATCTATGAATGCATGTCATATGTTGTTGGGTAGACCATGGCAGTTTGACAGATGTGGTGTACATGATGGTCATTCGAATACCTATTCCCTGACAAAGGATGGAGTGCGACATAAACTAAAACCATTGAAGGAGACTGAAGAAAAGGTATGTGGTAATGCAAGGATAACTTTTGTTGATGGAAGAAATTTTCTAGATGGTATGAGGCATGAGCATGTATGTTTTTCTTTAATTCTAAAATCTGGTAAAGAGGAAGTAGAAGATGTTCCTGTAGAAGTTACAGATTTGTTGAATGAGTTTCAGGATATTGTATCCGATAACGTGCCTGATGGATTACCACCAGTCAGGAAGATCAGTCATCAGATGGACTTGATCCCAAGAGCGAGTTTGCCGAATAATGCAGCACACAGAATGACACCTGCAGAAAGTGAGGACTTGAACAGACAAGTACATGAACTGTTACAGAAAGGATTGATCCGTGAGAGTCTGAGTCCCTGTGTTGTACCAGTGGTATTAGCACCAAAGAAGAATGGAGAATGGAAGATGTGTACAGATTCTAGGGCAATAAACAAGATCACAATCAATTATAGGTTTCCATTGACACGAATGGATGATATTATGGACTGTTTGAGTGGAGCTGTATATTTCTCAAAGATAGATCTGAAGAGTGGATATCATCAGATTCGGATCAGAGAAGGAGATGAATGGAAGACTACCTTCAAGATAAAGGAAGGACTATATGAGTGGTTAGTCATGCCTTTTGGGCTAACCAATGCGCCGAGCACTTTCATGCGGCTCATGAACGAGGTTCTGAAAGAATTTCTGAGTAAGTTTGTCATTGTTTACCTAGATGATATTTTGATCTTTAGTAAGACATTGGATGAGCATATGAAGCATATTCGTATGGTATTTGAGAAGTTTAGAGAAGAGAAATTGCTGATTAATTTGAAGAAGTGCAGTTTTGTGAAGAAAGAGTTTGTGTATTTGGGGTTTGTAGTTTCAAGAGAAGGTCTAAAAATGGACCCAGAGAAGGTACAGGCTATCCTTGAATGGCCTACTCCAAAGAGTGCTACTGAGGTAAGATCTTTTCATGGTCTAGCTAGCTTTTACAGAAATTTTATCAAAAATTTTAGTAGTATTTGTGGACCCTTGACTGAAACAATGAGAGGGCATAGAAAAGAGTTTAAGTGGACTAATGGGGCAGAAAAGAGTTTTCAATTGTTGAAACAAAAAGTTATAGAAGAACCTGTTTTAGCACTTCTAGATTTTAATAAGGTGTTTCAAGTAGATTGTGATGCTAGTGGTACTGCAATAGGAGCTGTTATGAGCCAAGAAGGTAAACCTGTTGCTTATTTCAAGGAGAAGTTAAATGACGCCAAGAGGAAATATTCTGTTTATGATCAAGAATTTTATGCTATAGTTCAGGCATTAAAGAAGTGGAGACATTATCTGCTTCCTAAGGAGTTTGTTTTATATACTGATCATCAAGCTTTGCAATATTTGAATAGTCAATGAAAATTGAATCAAAGGCATTTGAAATGGGTTGAGTTTTTGCAGAGTTATACATTTGTTTTGAAACACAGGAGTGGAAAGTCTAATAAGGTTGCAGATGCTCTTAGCAGAAGGTAACTATTGCTGACAAAAATGCAGATTGAAGTGGTTGGGTTCAAGGAACTCAAGAATTTGTATCCAGAGGATCCTGATTTTGGTGAAGCTTGGAAAGCTTGTACAGAACCTGTTACTCTAGACAGGATAAAATGGTTGGATTTCATCATCCAAGATGATATGCTATTCAGAAAGAGTCAGTTGTGCATTCCATGAAGTTCTATGAGGGAGAATCTCATCAAGGAGAAGCATAGCGGAGGATTGGCTGGATATTTTGGCCGTGATAAAACCCTTGGTTTGGTTAGTGAAAATTATTATTGGCCACAGTTACAGCAAGATGTGAAGAAGTTTGTACAGAGTTGCAGAGTATGTCAAATGGCGAAAGGAGTGAAGCAGAATACAGGGTTGTACCAGCCATTTCCTATACCAAAGAAGCCTTGGGAGGATATCAGTATGGACTTTGTTCTTGGTTTACCGAGGACACAGCGGGGACATGATTCAATTTTTGTAGTAGTTGACAAATTTTTGAAGATGGCACATTTTATTCCCTGCAAGAAGACTAATGATGCTGTTCATGTAGCCGAATTATTTTTCAGAGTAGTAGTGAGACTTCATGGTCTGCCAAAGACCATAGTTTCAAATCGGGACACTAAGTTTGTTGGATATTTCTGGCGAACATTGTGGAAGAAGTTGAAGACAGATTTGAAGTTCAGTTCATCACATCACCCACAGACTGATGGACAGACAGAGGTGGTGAATAGGAGTTTGGAAAATCTGCTGAGATGTTTGGTTGGGGATAAGCCAACAGGATGGGATTTGATTTTACCACAGGCAGAATTTGCATACAATAATTCTGTCAACAGGAGCACTGGTAAATCACCATTCCAGATTATATATGGAAGTAGTCCAAGAAATGCATCTGAGTTGAGAAAGATAGATAAAGGAGAAATAAGTAGTGCTGAGGCTGAGGATTTTGTAGAATATTTGAAGAACATCCATGGGGAGGTGAGGAAGCATATTACCAAAATGAACGCACAGTATAAGGCTAAGGCAGATGAGAAAAAGAGGTATAAGGAATTTCAGGTTGGTGATGAAGTCATGGTTCATTTGCAGAAGGAACGGTTTCCAATTGGTACATATAACAAGTTGAAAATAAAAAAGTTTGGACCATGTAAGATATTGCAGAAGCATGATTCAGAAAATGCATATGAGGTAGAATTGCCTAGTGAGCTGAATATTTCACCAGTGTTTAACATTTCAGATCTGACAGAGTATCATGAAGGAGGTGTTGAAGATGAGATCACAACAGCATAGTGGAGTATTCCAGCAACTAGTTCAGACACTAAGGAGATCGAAAATATACTGGACAGTCATGTTGGTAGAAGCACAAAGAATAGGACATATGAAGAGTATTTGGTCAAATGGAAAGGACGACCTGTAGAATATTCATCGTGGCTAACAAAGGAGGAGGTTAACCGTCTTGATTTTCCTCTGCACACCTGAGTCGTGACAGGGTCACTTCTCAAATTACCCTAGGTGACTGATGCAGGAGCATCCTGGGTGTAAGAGCAATCTTGCATCACCCAAAAAAAATTAAAAAAAATTCTATTTTTATATTCAATAAGGGCTATTTTGTGCAGAGCTACTATTTATGGAAAGTTACTATTTTTGGTAATTTTCGTATGTGCTCAATATGATCTAATTTCTTTCTTGGAGGTTCATTTTGGTCATATAAGTCTGCCAGTAAAGTTTCATTGCCAGATCAAGTGTATATTGGAAGATATTGAAGATTTTTGGTATTGGCAGCAGGGTACAGAAACTTTGAACTCAATTTTGAAAGCTTTAGAGGCCCCGGATGAGGTCAAAAATTTGAGTGACGGGTGCTTGTGCTGATCAAGCATGTAGAGCACTTCGTGACATTTTTGAAATGGGGTTATAATAGCCAATCGGGTCAACTGGTGATGACTTATGGTCTTCAGAAGTTGGGCCACCTGAAATGGCGAAAAATAATTTTCTTTAAAATTTCTGTTCGGGTTTCAAAGGTTATCTTGAGCCGACTATGATGTAATAAAATGTAAAATAAAATAATTCTAAGTTTGGTAGGCCTTATTGACTAAAAATCTGGAACCTTCCCAGGCGGTGGATAATTGCCTATATAAAGAAGGTTGTATTATTGTGTTAGGCAGTTCAGAATAGTTCTAGGTAGTAGATCTGGGTAATAGTTCGAGTCTTTGTCCTACAGAATATTGTAAGGGAATGCCCATGTGGCTTTGCATATTGTAATTCTGAAAGTTTGTAATTCCACATTTGTGGAGATAATAAGAAGCCAATTTTCTGTTCTTGCATATTGTTGTTGTTTCTCTATTTCTTTTATGTATTTGTGGTATTAAGGGGAGCACCCTTCATCAAGTGGTATCAGAGCATGAGTTATTGAGTGTGTAAATGGATCGTCGACTGTGAGGCAGTTTGCACGAGGACCGTGGCTAGGTTTTCAGCGCGCATCATGAAAATGCCTCCACGAAGGGAACATGGCGGAAGAGCTGGTGTTGTAACACCTGAGGTTAGAGAGCTGCAGAGACAAGTGCGAGCATTGCAAGAAGAGATTCACAGAGGAATGAATCTTAATGTCAGAGATGAAAGCGAGGATGAAGCCGAAGAAGAATATCAAGAAGGAGAAGTTGAAATTGTGAACCACGAGGAAGAAAGACTTTTTTGGGCGATTTCCAAGATTGGGAAAAGACCTAAGATTGAGATTCGTACATTTTTTCGAAATCTTAACCCAGAGGAATTGATCGACTGGATCAATGAATGTGAGGAATATTTTGAGTATGAAGATGTTGAAGATCCTGATAGGGTCAAATTTGCGAAGGCCAGATTGAAAGGTCATGCGAAGATCTGGTGGCAAGAAATTCAATTGGAGTGAAATAGAAGAGGGAAAGATAAAATCACAAGATGGGATCGGATGGTGGAAAAAATTGAAGTGACAGTTCATTCCTGTTGATTATGAGCTTGACCTACTGAAGAAAATGCAAAGTTTGAAGCAAGCAGGAAAATCTGTTCAGGAGTATACAGAGGAGTTCTATCGACTCCTCATCAGAACAGGCCATGCAGAAGCTGATAAGGAGAAAGTTGCCCGATACCTTAATGGGTTAAGGCCAAGCATCCAGGAGGAGCTGAATTTGGTTCGAATGAATAGTATTGAAGAGGCATACCAGTTTGCCCTAAAAGTAGAAAAAAAGCTGAACAAGAAGTTTGAGAGCAGACAAAACGGAAGAGGTCACGGTGGACGATCTGGTGGACGATCATATGGTGGCCGAAATGAAGATCTGAAAAAGAAGTATGAGGCCAGTAGCAGTTAGAATTAGCAAGGAAATAATTCCAATCACTTCCAGGACCAGAATAATAGAGATCAGAGAGGAAGAGGAAGAGGACAAGGATCTGGAAGAGGTGGCTTTCGTGGAACATGTTTTCACTATGGAGAAGAAGGTCATAGGGCATTTGAATGTCCTCAGCGCTAAGGTAGAACGGAAAGCTGAAATGAAGGCCAGGCCAGAGTTGCACATGTAGATGAAGATGCCAGATCATCAAATTTTGAAGATGCTGAAAGAGGACAAACGTTGATTAACAGAAGAGTCCTATTGAGTGGTGAGAATGAACCTGAGCAAAGGAGGAGCCTGTTTAGCACCAGGTGCAAGTGTGAAGGTAAATGTTGTGATGTGATTATTGATAGTGGAAGCATTGACAATTTAGTGTCAGAAGAGATGGTGACAAAGTTGAAGCTCAAGAGATAGAAACACCCACATCCATATCGGATTGCCTGGGTACAGGATGACCACAAGGTCATGGTCAATGAACAATGCCTAGTGAAGTTCAAGATTGGCGGATACCAAGATGAGGTATTATGTGATATCATATCTATGGATGCATGTCATATGTTGGTGGGTAGACCATGGCAGTTTGACAGATGTGGTGTACATGATGGTCGTGCGAATACCTATTCCCTGACAAAGGATGGAGTGCGACATAAGCTAAAACCATTGAAGGAGACTGAAGAAAAGGTATGTGGTAATGCAAGGATAACTTTTGTTGATGGAAGAAATTTCTTAGATGGTATGAGGCATGAGCATGTATGTTTTGCTTTAATTCTAAAATCTGGTAAAGAGGAAGTAGAAGATGTTCCTGTAGAAGTTGCAGATTTGTTGAATGAGTTTCAGGATATTGTATCCGATAAAGTGCCTGATGGATTACCACCAGTCAGGAAGATCAGTCATCAGATGGACTTGATCCCAGGAGCGAATTTTCCGAATAAGGCAGCACACAGAATGACACTTGCAGAAAGTGAAGAGTTGAATAGACAAGTACATGAACTCTTACAGAAAGGATTAATTTGTGAGAGTCTGAGTCCCTGTGCTGTACCAGCGGTATTAGCACCAAAGAAGAATGGAGAACGGAGGATATGTACAGATTCTAGGGCAATAAACAAATTCACAATCAAGTATAGGTTTCCATTGCCACGAATGGATGATATTATGGACTGTTTGAGTGGAGCTGTGTATTTCTCAAAGATAGATCTGAAGAGTGGATATCATCAGATTCGGATCAGAGAAGGAGATGAATGGAAGACTGCCTTCAAGATAAAGGAAGGACTATATGAGTGGTTAGTCATGCCTTTCGGGCTAACCAATGCGCCGAGCACTTTCATGCTGCTCATGAACGAGGTTCTGAAAGAATTTCTAGGTAAGTTTATCAATGTTTACCTAGATGATATTTTGATCTTTAGTAAGACATTGGATGAGCATATGATGCATATTCGTATGGTATTTGAGAAGTTGAGAGAAGAGAAATTGCTGATTAATTTGAAGAAGTGCAGTTTTGTGAAGAAAGAGTTGGTGTATTTGGGGTTTGTAGTTTCAGGAGAAGGTCTAAAAATGGACCCAGAGAAGGTATAGGCTATCCTTGAATGGCCTACTCCAAAGAGTGCTACTGAGGTAAGATCTTTTCATGGTCTAGCTAGCTTTTACAGAAAGTTTATCAAAAATTTTAGTAGTATTTGTGGACCCTTGACTGAAACAATGAGAGGGGATAGAAAAAAGTTTAAGTGGACTAATGGGGCAGAAAAGAGTTTTCAATTGTTGAAACAAAAAGTTACAGAAGAACCTGTTTTAGCACTTCCAGATTTTAATAAGGTGTTTCAAGTAGATTGTGATGCTAGTGGTACTGCAATAGGAGCTGTTATGAGCCAAGAAGGTAAATCTGTTGCTTATTTCAGCCAGAAGTTAAATGACGCCAAGAGGAAATATTCTATTTATGATCAGGAATTTTATGCTATAGTTCAGGCATTAAAGAAGTGGAGACATTATCTGCTTCCTAAGGAGTTTGTTTTGTATACTGATAATCAAGCTTTGCAATATTTCAATAGTCAAGGAAAATTGAATCAAAGGCATTTGAAATGGGTTGAGTTTTTGCAGAGTTATACATTTGTTTTGAAACACAGGAGTGGAAAGTCTAATAGGGTTGCAGATGCTCTTAGCAGAAGGCAACTATTGCTGACAAAAATGCAGATTGAAGTGGTTGGGTTCAAGGAACTCAAGAATTTGTATCTAGAGGATCCTGATTTTGGTGAAGCTTGAAAAGCTTGTACAGAACCTGTTACTCTAGACAGGACAAAATGGTTAGATTTTATCATCCAGGATGATATGCTATTCAGAGGGAGTCAGTTGTGCATTCCACAAAGTTCTATGAGGGAGAATCTCATCAAAGAGAAGCATAGCGGAGGATTGGCTGGACATTTTGGCCGTGATAAAACCTTTGGTTTGGTTAGTGAGAATTATTATTGGCCACAGTTGCAGCAAGATGTGAAGAAGTTTGTACAAAGTTACAGAGTATGTCAAATGGCGAAAGGAGTGAAGCAGAATACAGGGTTGTACCAGCCATTGCCTATACCAGAGAAGCCTTGGGAGGATATCAGTATGGACTTTGTTCTTGGTTTACCAAGGACACAGCGGGGACATGATTTAATTTTTGTAGTAGTTGACAGATTTTCGAAGATGACACATTTTATTCCCTGCAAGAAGACTAATGATGCTGTTCATGTAGCCGAATTATTTTTCAGAGAAGTAGTGAGACTTCATGGTCTGCCAAAGACCATAGTTTCAGATCGGGACACTAAGTTTGTTGGAAATTTCTAGCAAACATTATGGAAGAAGTTGAAGATAGATTTGAAGTTCAGTTCATCACATCACCCACAGACTGATGGACAGACAGAGGTGGTGAATAGGAGTTTGGGAAATCTGCTAAGATGTTTGGTTGGGGATAAGCCAACAGGATGGGATTTGATTTTACCACAGGCAAAATTTGCATACAATAATTCTGTCAACAGGAGCACTGGTAAATCACCATTCCAGATTATATATGGAAGTAGTCCAAGAAATGCATTTGAGTTGAGAAAGATAGATAAAGGAGAAATAAGTAGTGCTGAGGCTGAGGATTTTGCAGAACATTTGAAGAACATCCATGGGGAGGTGAGGAATCATATTACCAAGATGAACGCATAGTATAAGGCTAAGGTAGATGAGAAAAGGAGGTATAAGGAATTTCAGGTTGGTGATGAAGTCATGGTTCATTTGCAGAATGAGCGGTTTCTAATTGGTACATATAACAAGTTGAAAATGAAGAAGTTTGGACCATGTAAGATATTGAAGAAGCATGATTCAGAAAATGCATATGAGGTAGAATTGTCTAGTGAGCTGAATATTTCACCAGTGTTTAACATTTTAGATCTGACAGATTATCATGAAGGAGGTGTTGAAGATGAGATCACAACAGCACAGTGGAGTATTCCAGCAACTAGTTTAGACACTAAGGAGATCGAAGACATACTGGACAGTCATGTTGGTAGAAGCACAAGGAATAGGACATATGAAGAGTATTTGGTCAAATGGAAAGGATGACCTGTAGAAGATTCATCGTGGCTAACAAAGGAGGAGGTTAACCGTCTTGGTTTTCCTCTGCACACCTGAGTCGTGACAGGGTCACTTCTCAAATTACCCTGGGTATCTAATGCAGGAGCATCCTGGGTGTAAGAGCAATCTTGCATCACCCAAAAAAAATAAAAAAAAATTCTATTTTTATATTCAATAAGGGCTATTTTGTGTAGAGCTACTATTTATGGAAAGTTACTATTTTTGGTAATTTTCGTATGTGCTTAGAATGATCTGATTTCTTTATTGGAGGTTCATTTTTGTCATATAAGTCTGCCAGTAAAGTTTCATTGCCAGATCAAGTGTATATTGGAAGATATTGAAGATTTTCGGTATTGGCAGCAGGGTACAGAAACTTTGAACTCAGTTTTGAAGGCTTTAGAGGCCCCGGATGAGGTGAAAAATTTGGGTGATGGGCGCTTGCGCCAGTCAAGCCTGTAGAGTGCTTCGTGGCATTTTTGAAATGGGGTTATAATAGCCGATCGGGTCAACTGGTGATGACTTATGGTCTTCAGAAGTTGGGCCACCTGAAATGGCGAAAAATAATTTTCTTCAAAATTTCTATTCGGGTTTCAAAGGTTATCTTGAGCCGACTATGATGTAATAAAATGTAAAATAAAATAATTCTAAGTTTGGTCGGCCTTATTGGCTAAAATTTTGGAACCTTCCCAGGCGGTGGATAATTGCCTATATAAGGATGTCTGTATTATTGTCTTAGGCAGTTCAGAATAGTTCTGGGTAGTAGATCTGGGTAATAGTTTGAGGCTTTGTCCTATAGAATATTATAAGGGAATGCCCATGTGGCTTTGCATATTGTAATTCTGAAAGTTTGTAATTCCACATTTGTGGAGATAATAAGAAGCCAATTTTCTGTTCTTGCATATTGTTGTTGTTTCTCTATTTCTGTTATGTGTTTGTGGTATTAAGGGGAGCACCCTTCATCACATTTTCATGCGTGAGTAGATTAGATGCTATTAAATTGCTTCTAGCTTATGCTATAGTTAGAAACTTCAAAGTTTATCAGATGGATATCAAATCAGCATTCTTAAATGGAGACTTGAAAGAAGAAGTATACATTGTGCAGCCTGAAGGATTCACCCTATCAGACAGACTTGATATGGTATGCAGGTTAAAGAAATCCCTCTATGGACTTAAGCAAGCCCCTAGAGCATGGTATGAGAGACTAGATGGATACTTAACAAAGATTGGATTCAAGAAAGGAGTAGCCGATTGTAATCTATTTATTAGAGAGACATCTGAAGGTTTTCTTCTTGTAGCTATATTTGTTGATGACATTATCTTTGGAGATAATGACAAACTCAGTGCTGAATTTGCCAAAGAAATGCAGAATGAGTTTGAGATGAGTATGATTGGTCCTATCAAGTACTTTTTGGGACTAAATGTGTAGCAGAGAGAAAAAGGAATTTCCATTAATCAATCAAAGTATGTGAAAGAGATACTAAATAAATTCAAGATGGATGATTGCAAGCCAGTAGGAAGTCCTATGATCACTGGATGCAAGCTTACAAAAGAAGATGACTCACTAGTAGTAGATATAACATTGTATAAGTCTATGATTGGTAAACTCATATATCTTACTCAGACTAGACCTAATATTTCCAATGTAGTTGGCATAGTTGAAATATTTGCAACAGAGCCTAAACAAAGTCACCTCATGGTAGTAAAGAGAATATTCAGGTACTTACAAGGCACTATAGACTATGGTCTATGGTATCCTAATTCAGAAAATGTTGAGATTCATGTGTACACTGATGCAGATTGGGCAGGATGTGTTGATGACAGAAAGAGTACTTCAGGTGGAGTAATGTTTCTTAGTGATAGACTTGTCACTTGGACAAGCAAAAAAAAAAATCATATTTCTTAGTCAACAATAGAAGTAGAATATGTTGCAGCAGCCTTGAATTGTTCTACAATTGTTTGGATCAAATAGATGATAAAGGATTTTGGAATTCAGATTGATTATCCTATTGTTATTCACTATGATAACACTAGCACTATCAATATATCAAAGAAACCTGTGATGCATGCAAAGACAAAGCACATTGAGATCAAGTATCACTTCCTAAGAGAGAAAGTGGTAGAGAAAGAAGTCAAGTTGGACTATGTGAGTACTAAAGAACAGTTGGTAGATATATTCACAAAGCCCTTTCCTAAGGATACTTTTGAGTATCTCAGCGAGAAGTTAGGAATCATTCCCTTCCCTATTTCTACTTAGAAGAAAGAAGAAAGGCATCAGTCCTCAGGGACTGGTGGAAGGTTGACTACTCTACCTCAGGAGTAGTACCGCTGCTTAAAATGAATGGCACCCTTTTCCATTGATGTCAAAGGGGCAGTATGTATTAAGTCATGAAAAATAGAAGTAAAAAGAGGAGTAATATACTAAGGGCAAGCAACATTTAGTTATGACAGCAGTACAGTTGAGGAAATGGAGAATTGTAGACACCGAAAAATCCTTCAGAAAATAAATTATTTTTGTTTTTTGAAAATCTTTGATGACATCATCATTTATTGATTAATTATTTATTTAATTAATTAATTTATTTTTATGGCATTAAATCCCTCTCTCTTAATTAAAAATCTTTAATTAAGAAATCTAGCCTAAAAATGTCATTTGGACATTATCTCTAATTTATTAATTATTTGATTAATAAATTGACCAAAACTTCAAAAATAAATTAATTTATTTTTAATTTATTTTTTATCCCAAAGTTGGCCAAAATTCTAAAGAGCACTAAACTCTTCTAGAAAGTCCTAAACCTTCCTCTAAATGGGTCAAATCCCTAATCTAGTCCCTTCAAACCCTAAGCCTAGATATTTAATATTTATTAAATTTACCTTTAATAAATATCTAAATCTCACCAAAGCCCCTTGCCCATCCCTTTCTCCTAATCCTAATCCCCTTTCTAATCTTGTCACATTCCATTAGCAAAAGGTTTACCAAAACTTATGCTAACCTCCTCCTTAGTCAACAAGGATTGCCACCTCTTGGCCACCTCTTGCAAATGCATTTAAGGATGCATTTAAGCCTTCCTTATCTTTCTTACATGCATTCATTATGCATTTAAGACCTTCTTATCCCTTCCTTGCCACCTCTTGGCCTTGGGCACATTTACCAAATTGTGCACATGCCCTCAACTTTCAACTCAATCCTCCCTTGACACTTGTCAGGACACTTGTCTTTGACTCAACCCTAACCTTAGCCCTAACTCTGACTCATCCTTTTAACCGAAGACCTTCCCTTTTTCTATAAATAGCCTCACTTCTTTGAGCAAACAATCCTCTCTCATCTTTCAACTCTCAAACTCAATAGCAAAGTTATAATGCCATTTTCATTCTAGCATAGGCATAAACTCATCATTTTAGATCATTTTCAAGCTTAAATCACATCTAAATTAGCTTAATAGGATTAACATAGATTCATTTCTTGTTTAATCAATCTTAGTTCATTTATTTAGCTTTGCATATTTGTGTGTTCTTGAGGCCTTTGAGGCAAAATAGGTTCCTCATACCTATTTTGTGTCATTTTAGATCTTCTTGATCCTCAAATCATCCTATTTTGCATGCTCCAAGTGCTTGAGTTTGCACACCCACATCCATCTATAT
Organism: Chamaecyparis obtusa; assembly: GCA_027943335.1. Lineage (NCBI taxonomy): Eukaryota > Viridiplantae > Streptophyta > Pinopsida > Cupressales > Cupressaceae > Chamaecyparis > Chamaecyparis obtusa. The sequence goes on from BSBK01008994.1 coordinate 450,944, forward strand.
CTAAGCATATCAAACGGTGCATGGGCGCATCCGTTTTAGGCTTAAACTGAGGTGGCTTTGATTTTAGTTTGTTTGCCATTAAACTTGATTTGATTATATGCTATGACGTTTGTTTGTCTTTGGCCTTCAAAACAGGTTTAGGTGCACCCTCAAATCCTAGTCTACATTCTGGCACACCCGGTGGGACACTAACCACAATCATTTTGATGAAATTATACTTTATATGCTTGTATTTTGCAAGAAATAAAAGAAATGTCACCTTCATGAAAAGAAATGACGCCTACAGCAATTAAATGTCGCCTTCAAGCAAAGAAATATCGCCTTCATCAAAAGAAATGTCGCCTACAAACAATCCAGTCATGCCTTCATGCAATTAAATCACGCCTTTGAGGAAAGAAATGACGCCTGTGAGCTCTGTTTTCACGCCTGCATAACTGAGATTTTCCTGTGATTGACAATTTCTGTTCCGTCCTAGAATTCTTCTTCTGTCGCCTGCATGTAAAGAAATCACGCCTGTAACAAAAGAAATCACGCCTCTGGTTTTTTATCTGTCTCCTTTTGAGGTACAGAATGTCGCCTGTAGGAATTAAATGTCACCTCTGAACTTTCCAGCGTCGTCTATAAGCTGGACAGTGTCACTTTTTAGTTTTTTGTCTTCAGTTGCTTGGGACTGGTTTTTTTTATTTATTTTATTACAGCAAAGGTCAAACTCAATCTTGAATGAAACTTAAGGAAATGAACTTAGGTCCTAGAATGTCATTGTCATTTTGAAAAGTTAACTCAATCTCGAATGCACTAAAGGAATGAATAACTCTGTTCCCTATCTCATTTCGAATTCCAAAGCAAGCAAACAAATTCAATCTTGAGTGATCTAAGGGATAAAACAAAGCTTTTTCAAAGTTCTTAAATCAACTCGCTAATCAAATCTTGAATGCACAAAAGGAAAGAACTTGCAAACATTCAATTCATTTACATTTTGAGGAAAAGAACAAATCAAAATCTAATCACGAGTGTCTTCATTTCAAAGTTCAAAACATCACTTAATCAAATCTGGGAAAATGAACAAAATCTGCTTGATGTGCATGTAGGAGTTTTTCAATTCTTGCATAAACCTTGTTAGAATAAGCAATGTGGAACACTTAAACTTGGACAAGTTCACCTGTTCTGCTTTTAGCGAGGCCTGTCCAAGGAGAAGCGCTTCCTCCTCGGAGAACGACCTCAAACCGGTATCCCCCCGGCCGGTATACAAATAAGCGAATACCAAAAGAATCACTTACATCTCCTAATCGCCGGGCGTTTGTGCCAAACACGTGTCTGGGGATGGTAAACATTCCTCTCCCCCAGCATAATTGGCAAGGCTCTTAAGTGAGTCACGGATGATCAGCAAAACTGGGTATGGAGAGACCACAGAATCATTAGCAAACTGATAAAATAGAGGCTACCCTATCTACATCCGAAAGTATCAAAATCCTTGTGCAAGGACCGATTCCAAGGGGTTTACCGGGTCGCCTCAAGATTACTCACCATTTGTATTCCCTTCTGGGGGATACCAAGCTGTGGGCAAGTGATTTTGATACTCACCTTCCTTAGGTAGATCTATTTGAAGTGCTTGATAGTCAAAGACTCCGTGAAAACACTTGTTGAAACATACACTTTCAAAGCTTTGTCAGAGTCAGTTGTCTTTGTTTGTATCCTGCAGGGTTGCTTTGTCCCTTGTGGAGATTGCTTTGACTTTAAACCTTTGCCATTGAAAACCTTTGCCTCAAAATCAGAAACTTCTTTTCCAAGTGATGCCCAGCAAGAACAAACATCCTAAAGCAAAGTTGCCCAAATCCCAAGACTATCAAGAGTGAAAAGTTATCAAGAAGAACACCAAGACCTATCAATCCATTATCCAAGCAACCCAAGCAGAGGAGAAGTCCCAAACCAGACTTGAGAACATTGCCCATAACGCCTGCATCAAACAGTTCACCTTCCATTTCCGAGTTAACCATCACTTTGTCAACCTTGAGCCAGAAGATTAGCCATTTCCTTGTTCATGTCTTTTTCCATCTTCAAATCTTGAAATCTTGTCTCCAATAGCCTTGCATCTTAGTTTCATCCTACTTTCACCCTTTGCATCAACATCAAAACCCTAGTTGCATCTCAAGAACATCATAAAAGTTGCATTTGCATTCATCTTCCTACTAGCATTCTAGAATCAATCCTTGTCATTTGCATTATCTCTTTAGATAGAAGCATTGTCCCTTCACCCTTCAATACCTTTTTCACCAGTATCCCCCCATTAGCTTTCCATATCTTTCCAGCAAATCCATCATCTTTTGCTCCAAATCTAGAGTTTCACCAACACTTAGTGTTCTACCTTTTGAGTTGTTCCTATCCCACATCCAAGATCAGAGACCATCATCCTCTTTTTGACACAACGTGTTGTCATAAAGAAATCAAACCTTGTCCTTGCATAGCCATCATCTTGAGCAAGAGATTGGAGTGTATTGATAAGAAACCATTTGACCGAAGATCATCAGTCTATCTTAGGTTAACCCCATCATATCTCTGATCCTCCATTTGGGAAAAATAGCAGCTCATTTGTTGACCACTCAATAATCTTTCACCAGCTTTCCACCAGCAACCTATCTTTCCTCCACCATCTTGATCCATATCCGTTCCATCCAGCTTCCATCATCGCCATCTTGATTCATATCCATTCCATCCAGCTTCCATCATTGCCATCTTGATCCCTATCTTTGCATTTGCATCTTAGAAGTCATCATCTTTAGAAGTCCATCAACTTTGCATCCATCAACATCTTTTAGCCAAACATCCTGCATCCATTTAGCACTTGCATCTCCATGCCTGTTGAGACTAGATCTCGAAAAAGAAGCATGAATCCTTATCCACCAACAACCTCATCTGATCCCAACCTTTTCACCAATGCCATGATGACCTACAATCCCCAGATCCAAGCTAGTAACCCATGTGAAGATCCAAACATCCCTTCATCCCCGTTGGCAAACCAAGCATTTGCAAATCCTCCAGAAAGCCCATCAGCAACCAATGCCCTTGTACCACAACATCAGCAGAGCATGTTTGTTCACTACCTGCCAGAAAGTACCTCCATCCCACCATCTCTCTATCCACGCATCCCCATCAAAACTATCCAAGTTCCAGCACAAGCGTATTCTCCGTTTGACCAATCATTCCCTAATCCTATCATGCAAACACCCCAAGAGCTTTCCACCATTCCTCTTTTCTTGCAAGGAAGCCTCATCAGTCCCGTAACACAAGCTGCAGTGCCATCCGCTCCATCTCCTACCCCTTTTGCTTCATCATCTGCTATGGCTGCCCAAGCCCAAAACCAACACTCAAACCAAAGTCAGCTTCCACCTCTCACGCAAGCTTTTACACCAAAAGCTTCACCACCATCCGCAAGTCAAGCAATGCCTTTCACCATCAAAGGAGCACCGTCACCCTTCACCCCCCAAGCACCCGTACCTTTTTCTTTGGGGTTAGCGTAATCGCTCCCCATTCCAACCTCATCTTTCTCTTGGGTGTTTCCTTCATTTTCCTCCTCACAAGCATCCGCTCAACCACAACCTCAACAAGCTCCTTTCTCTCAACCATCATTCGTGTCCCAATCTCCCGTTGCTCCTACCATTCCATCATCCACTGCAGTGCACCTTAACACAAGCTCTCAGTGGGGCCTTACACAAGAAGAAATTAAGGCATGGGGGATCCCATCTCAATCCCCTACATCTATGGTTGCAAGTCAACAAACCGCCTTCGCCCAAGTAGCACAGCAACAACTACCCCAACCACCGCTAGCTTCAAGCTATTCATCCCAAATCCCAAATACCTTCCAGCAAGTTACACCACCTCAACAGCCAACTTTCCCTAGCTATCTTACCCCATCACCCTTTGCTTCTAGCTTCCTCACATCTGTTCCACCTCTAAGTAACGCAGACATGCACCCAGCTTATATCAGCCAAACGCAAAGCCAACCTCAGCAACTACCACCATCATACCCGCAAGCAGCATCATTCCAACAGCCTCCCCCACAGCAACCACATGTCCCCTTTCAGCAAACACCCATCATGCCTCAACAACAGCAAGTTCCTTGCTATCAGCCCCAGCAACAAATCCCTATCATCCCCCAGCAACAACAAGTTCCCACCCGTCAGTTACAACAGCAAGTTCCAAATTTCTAATATCAGCAAGCAGTCCCACAACAACTGCCAGTTCAACAACAGCAAGCAGCCCAACAACATCAAGCGGTTCCATATCATTTACCACAATATCCCCCTATGCCACACCAGCAATATCCCCAGCAACCATTGCCCCAAAATCAGTTCCAACCCATTTATCCACAGCAAGCGCCATATCCAATTCCACAACTTCCATCACAAGCAGAAGTTCCAGTTCCCTCGCCACTCAATGCTGAATGGGAAGCAATGAAAAATGCTCTAAAGGAGCTACAAAGTGGAACAGAGAATAAAACATACAAGTTCGAAGAGGTGTGTTCATATCCCTTCGATCGGTCCATAGCAACTGTCCCTTTTCCCAAGCATTTTGAGATGCCCAAGTTCGATAAGTATCGGGGGAAAGGAGATCCAGTCAACCATATCAAAGAGTTCTACATGGCGTGCCAAGAAGTGGCTTATAGTGATAACTATCTCCTGCACCTGTTTCCCAAAAGCTTGGGAGGAACTGCTGTTGAGTGGTTTTACAAAATACCACATGGGACAATAAAAATCTTTGCTGAACTCTCTGAGAAGTTCATCACACACTATGCCCATAATGTAGAGAATGAGTTGTCCTTGCTAGACCTATGCAACTCAAAGCAAAAAGATGGAGAAAGCCTTGCAGAATACTTGCAAAGATGGCAGAATCTTACAACCAGGTTATCATATCAGCCGCTAGAGAAGCATCTAACAAAGATCTTCATTGATAACTTGCATCCAAAGCTATCCCATCACATGCAAATGAACTATCTCCAGACATACCAAGACATCAAGAGCAAATGCATAGGCATCGAGAAAGCTCTCCTAGACGAAGGCACTATTCGTCACTTCAAGGATGATTCTAAGAACAAGCCCAACAATGATAAATCCTGTTACTGGAATCGTAACAAGAATGTTGTTACAGATGGAGCCACTGACACTAAGAATGTACAATTCATTGTGGCTAGTCTTACACCAGCTCAAACATACCAACCGCCACAAGTGCCCATCTATCAGCAACCACCAGCTCCCGCATATCAAGCACCTATTTATCAACAGCCTCCTCAAGCTCATCAACCACCTGTGCAACAGTATCAGTAGCAATACCAACAGCAGCAGCCAGCACGTCAAGGCAATCCTGTTAACACAGTTAACGTTGCCCCAAGGCAGAACAAACCCAACAATCAGAACAATCCAAAGAGGACTTTCACACCTTTGGGTGAGCCTCTGGATCAGATCTTTTATCGGCTAGCCAAGGCAAATATGATCACATATCCGCCCATCCCATAGAAGGATGGCAATGCACCAAAGTCTGATTGGTATAAAGAAAATGAATACTGTGATTACCATCGTGTAAAGGGGCACACAACATTGAAGTGCATGCGGCTTAAGAACTACATCCAGGATCTCATTGATCACAAAGAGATCCAGGTCGATGCACCAGCTCAAGCTTCACCCAACGCCGGTTTGCAAATATATCAAAATGTGTTCCCTCAACATGATACCGGGAAGAATCAAGCCAACGCCAATCAGCCCCAAAATTGTGGCAAAGGCAAGCAAGAAGATCACACAGCAGCCTACATCAACTATGACAAGTATGTCGGATGCATAACTCAAGTTGAGCCCATCCAAGATGAGCCCACCATCAATACCATCCACGTCAGAGGGCCGAATCGACAATGTGCGGCAACTACCCGCAGTGGTAGGATAACTGTTGCCGGTGCTCCTCCGAGATCAGCTGCTCCTCCAAGGCCAACATCTACTGCATCCACAGCACAGTCTAACACCAGGCCAGCATCAAATGCACGTGCAACACAGCATAATGCACCAAGTGCACAATACAACATCATAGAGCATCTTGGGAACATGCCAGCCCAAATATCTATCTTGGATTTGCTTCGCACATCACCCATCCATCAGGAGATCCTGGACAAAGCTCTAAAAGAAGGCCATGTCCCCACGGACATTAACACAACTCAGTTTGAAACTCTTGTGGGACACCTATCAGCAGCATGTGCCTTATCCTTTAAAGAATCTGATATACCAGATGTCGCTCCTGACCATACTCTCCCTCTCCGCATTGCTGTCATGGTCAGAGATTTTGCCATCAAACGGGTCTTAATAGATAATGGCTCAGCCCTCAACTTGTGCACATTAAAATTCATCAAGAAGATCGGGTTCACGGAGGCCGACATACAACATGAGCAAATCACTATCAAATCATATGATAACTTGGAGCATACCTCTAAAGGTACTATAACTTTGCCTATCCAGCTAGGCCCAGCAACGCAAGATACTCTCTGCTACGTTGTTGATCTTGACCTACCGTTCAATATCCTCCTCGGTCGTCCATGGATCTATTCCATTAAGGCCGTACCATCTACTTACCATCAGTGCATCAAGTTTTCACATCAAGGCACTGAGGTTACCATCCACGCTGACCCTAACCCCTTCGCATACTGCCTTGCGATGGAAGCATCTTTCCCTCATTCTACTCATTGTCCTGGAACCGATATTGGTACTTCTATTGCTAGCTCATCCCGATCCCATCGCGATCTAGAGACCATCCTCTCTTCCACCTTATCATCCGTCAAGATCAACAACCAGGGTTGTGGCGAATACAGCCTCAGTGATTCATTTGCTGTAGGGGCTCTTCCACATGATCCACATACTCAAGGGCACCCAAGTTGTCAAAACAAGCCTGTTGAGGAACATTATAAGCTCAAGCAAATCGGAAACATGACTTTTGAGTCTCATGGTACCATCAATAGCAAAGAAATGGATCCAGATATTAACAAATGGTTATACAAAGATCCCCCATCACGTGACACCCAACTTCTTGAGTACTTCAAAGAGAAATACCCAATCCCCTACAAAAATGTCACAGAACACTATAACTATCAAGGTGGTGGTCTAGGACCACAAGAGGACGGAAATTTGTTTCCTATCATACCATCCCAAAATCCAGAACAGCAAGGACTTGGCTTTAATACCCCTCACCTGCTTGAACAAGAGCCCAATGCCACAACTGCGGGCACTAACATGACCAACGTGAACTTTTCGAATAGCCAGGATGACCTCGTGGAAATTGAAGACATCCCCGAAGAGAAAGACATCCGATCCTACGATGATATCTTTTCCGACGACACCCTCCTGGGGACTTTTGTTCTCCAACAACTCTCCATTAACCTCATAGATCTTCCCCTCACAAACCCCGACCTCATAGATTGGGACCAACCAAGCATCGCACACATCGATGAGTTCCAAAGCGCACAAGCACTCCTAGAATTCATGGGGGCATCAGGTCTAGCAAGCAATCAGGATCCAACATCAACCTAGGTCTATCAGCTTCACCCAGAAGGATATTTTGGGGAAGAGGCAAGCTTTAGTCGCAAAAATGAAATAGCAAAAGAACATCATGAGTCTTTATGTGAAAACCCCCTTGGGGCACATTCTGATTCCAAAATAGTAAAAATAAAGGGCGTATCTTCTAGCTAAAACCTGGCAATTCAGGCGCTAGAAGATGAAGCCTTGCCTCTTCCCCCTATCCAAGATTATAGACCAGAGCAGTCGCCAATCATCATAGAAGAGACCAAGCCAATCAACTTGGGAACAAAAGAATGTCCAAAGATCACCTATATTGCAGTCAACCTAACAGAAGGAGAAGAAATCGCTCTCAGTGCCTTGCTCAAGGAATCCATTATCAACTTTGCATGGTCATACGCCCACATGCCTGGGCTTGATCCAAACCTTGTTGTTCATCATCTATTAGTAGATCCAAACGTCAAGCCAGTGAAGCAGAAGCTAAGGAAAATGCATCCAAAGGTAGCATTTCTTGTCAAAGTAGAGCTTGAGAAGCTCCTCCAAGCTAAGATCATCAGAGCAATAGATTATTCAGAATGGATCTCTAACATGGTGCCAGTCACAAAGCCTTCTGGCGACATCAAAATCTGTACTAATTTCAGGGACTTGAACAAGGCATGTCCTAAGGATGACTTCCCATTGCCAAACATAGACATGCTTGTAGACCTCACAGCGGGTCACGAAATGCTATCACTCATGGATGGATTTTCAGGCTACAATCAGATTCATATAGTAGAAGCAGATCAACATAAAATAGCATTCACAACCCCATGGGGTACCTTCTGCTACAACATGATACCATTTGGGCTAAAGAATGCAGGAGCAACATATCAGCGAGCAATGACAGTGATCTTCCATGACATGATCCATAAGATCCTTGAAGACTATGTGGATGATATCCTTGCAAAATCCAAAACAAGAGATGAGCACTTCAACATCCTAGAACGTGTATTTGAGCGTCTGAATCATTATGGCTTAAAGCTTAATCCTAAGAAATGTGTCTTTGGTGTTACATCTGGCAAGCTTCTAGGCTTCATCATCTCTAGACGAGGCATAGAGATCGATCCTAAAAAGGTAAAAGCAATTACAGAGATGCCTCCACCAAGAAATCTCAAACAGCTCAGAAGCCTACAGGGCAAGCTTCAATCAGTACGGCGGTTCATCTCGCAACTAGCGGACAAGTGCCAACCATTCTCACATCTCTTATGCAAAGACACCAACTTCAAGTGGGATCCCATATGTCAAAGAAGCTTTGATAAACTCAAGGAGTATCTAGCTAACGGTCCGATCCTAGTACCACCAGTTCCAGGATGCCCACTCATCCTTTACATCTCAACAACAGCTACAACACTAGGGGCACTCCTAGCACAACATGATGATGAAAATAGAGAATGAGCTATCTACTACATCAGTGACACTCTTGTGGGCTATGAGCTTAACTATTCACCCATGGAGAAAGCATGCCTAGCAGTGGTCTTTGCCACTCAAAAACTTAGACATTACATGCTTAGCCACACAATCAAACTCATATCAAAGGTGGACCCTCTTAAGTATCTGTTATCAAGGACAACCCTCACAGGCCGTATGGAAAAATGGGTCATGTTACTCAGTGAATTTGACATTCAGTATGTAGATCGCAAAGCAATCAAAGGGCAAGTCATTGCCGATCAACTAGCAGAAGCACCACTGGTGGATGCCTATCCACTAATCATGGAATTCCCTGATGAACATTTATGCATGATTGAAGAGCAGCCCATGTGGAAACTATACTTTGATGGTTCCAACACATCCCATAGCTCTGGGGCAGGAATCCTATTCGTCACACCTCAAGGTGACTATATTCCAAAATCATTCAAGTTGGGATTCCCCTATACCAACAATATTGCAGAATATGAGGCACTCATCTTAGGTCTCAAAACAGCTATCCAATGGAACATCACAGAATTACAAGTATTTGGAGATTCACAGCTGATTATCAAGCAAGTCCTAGATGAGTATCAGACAAAAGATGACAAATTGCTACCCTACAAGCAACTGGTGGATAAACTGAAAGAGCATTTCCTACATCTACAATTCAATCAGATCCCAAGGCTTCAGAACAAAGCAGTAGATGCAATGGCAACTATCGGATCCTTATTAGAAATACCACGAGACGCATCACAGTATGAATTTCTAGTCGAGCAGCTACATTCACCAGCTTATGAGAACGCCGATGCAGACATGGTGTGTGTCTTGGTTGGTCCTCAATCCCCATGGTACCACGAAATCCATGCATATCTAAAAAATGGTATCATATCTCCCCATCTCACCAATAACCAACGCCAAAACCTTATTCGCAGAGCTTCCCGCTACACTCTTGTAGCCAACACCCTATATCGTCGCGGGTATCACAATGTCCTATCTAGATGTTTAGATTCAAACGAGGCCATCCTGGCCTTACAAGAAGTTCACGCTGGAATTTGCGGTGCCCACACGAGTGGCATGGTTCTAGCAAAGCAGCTGCTTAGAGTTGGATATTATTGGCCAACAATGGAACATGATGCGTGTGAATTTGTCAAGAAATGTCTCCCATGTCAACAGCATGCCAATTTGATACATGCACCAGCACAGGATCTACAGCCTATTGCACCACTGTGGCCTTTTTCATGTTGGGGCCTCGACCTCATTGGCTTGATCACCCCCCTCTCTTCGGATGGACACAAGTATATCATAACAGCCACAGAGTACTTTACCAAATGGGTTGAAGCGATTCCGCTCACCCTAACTACTGGCATCCAAATATCCAAGTTCATCCTCTACCATATCATTTGCCGCTTCGGCATACCATCTACCATCTTCACAGACCATGGAACACCTTTTGAAAACCAGCATGTGGATGATCTGTGTGCCAGACTCCACATCCATCACCGTTTCTCCAGTCCATATTTCCCTCAAGGAAATGGCCAAGCTGAGGCAACTAACAAAACTATCTTGAAAATCTTCAAGAAGGTTGTCAATGATTCTGGTTGTGACTGGCACCTCCAAATTAATCCCGCCCTCTGGGCTTATCACACTTCTTATCACACTCCCACAGGCACCACCCCATACTCCCTTGTATATGGTGCTGAAGCCGTTCTTCCGATCGAGGTCGAGCTTCCATCCTTCCGCGTCTCCATGAAGAACTATACAACTGATGAAGACTATCGTGTGGCCCGGCTCACACAGCTAGATCTGCTAGATGAAAAGAGACAGCAAGCTTACGATCACCTGGTTGCATACCAAAATCGACTCAAAAGGAGTTATAACAAAAAGGTCCATCCTAGACAATTCCAGGTCGGTGACATGGTCCTTAAAGAAAATCAGAAGGTCCTAGCAAATAGAGAAAAGAAAGGCAAGTTTGAGCCTACTTGGTTGGGCCCCTATATTGTCACCGCATCCTTCAGCTCCGGAGCCTATCAGCTATCAACACCAGAAGGTGAGCCCTTGAATGATCCTATCAACATCATCCATTTGAAGAGGTTTTATGCCTGAACCTGATCCTGCATATATCAGAAAATCCAAAAACATTCAAAAAAGCAAAAAAGCAAAAAAAGCAAAAAAGTAAAAAAAAGAAAAGAGAAAGAGAAAATAATCGTCCAATGGTGAAAACTTGGCAATTCAAGCGCCTTGGACAAGTATGTTGGTGAAAACCTGGCAAACAGGTGCCAACATAGTAAACTGAGCTATTTATCTATTCAGTTGTCCTTTCAGCTACCGTCCTCTTCCTCCATCCATAATCTCTTAACAGATCTCCCAGCAGTTCCATCTCCCCTATCCTCCAAGCATTCAGCTTCCATCTTCCTCCAACCCATCTGCAATCCATATCCTGTTCCAAAGCTTTGTACCATATCTTGTACCATATCCTTATCCCTTTCCTGTACAGCGCAATCCTCCCTGTATTTATCCTTCTTGTCTCCATCCTAGTGAGAGCCCCACTGAGTGTGATCTTCCTATCCCCAATCCTGAGCTTCTGTACATATCCCTTGTGCATATCGTTCCTCCTTGTTGTACATAACCTTTTTCCATCCTGCAGCAGCATTTGATCAAATATCTTGTCCCATCCCCAGCCTCAGAAAAATTTGTAGTCCCACTCGGGCCTTGTGCTTCAGCAATATCAATTGTCGACTTATCCTTGCTCATCCTGATTATTCCTTGAACTTCAGCTTTTGCCAGCGAACAACTACACTTATTCTCTCACCAACCCATGGGTCCTTGAGGATATATCGTTCCTCCTGTCCGACCTAATCTTCCATCCTGGTCCTTGAGGATATATCGTTCCTCCTGTCCGACCAATCTTCCCACCATCAATCAAACCTAATCTCTCTGCTTGGCAAAGGATGTCTTTTTGGAGTTATCATTTTGATCTTGGGTTTTGTCCTTTTGATCTTGTTAATCTTTTTGGCTTCTCATTATCCCACCAGGGTCACCACGATTCATTATATCACGGTGTGCTGCGTGTGCGGATAATCTGGGGCAAGGTCTTTTGATCTTTCGCTGCTGCCTGTGAGTCAGTTGTGTGTTTGTGGTTCCTTCAGCATCGGATCCACCATGTCGCTTCTGCGCTTCATGTGTGATGTTGGGGCAACCCTGTGTGTTTGTTTAGCGTCAGTCCTCGTCAGTCCTCTGCGACGTTGTTGACAGGCCTCGTGATCCCAGTATCTTTGGCAGGTCTCTAACATAGCTATATTAAATCTAGGTTGTGCACTCCCGTTTGCACTTGGAGCTATCTGGTCCCTTGCATTTATCATATAGATTAATCTTGCATCTTTGCATATAGCTGCATCTTGCATCTTGCATTTCCATCTCATCTTGCATATCATCCATATTTGCTCTTAGAAATGAGGTTATTTATCTCCCCTTTTTTCCTAGACTCTTCCTTCCTCGTCCCGCCGGGCACACTCTGTCCCAGGGCGTAATCCCTCTTTCTCCTTGTCCCACTGGGCGCATCTTCCATGATTTTGTCCCACCAGGGAATGTTCCTCTTTCTTCTAGTCCACCCGGGCGTCATACCCTCTTCTTCTGATTCTAGCCTCGGCATCTTATTTTCTTATCTTTGACGCCATGCCACTTGCGGCATCGCATCAAAGAGGGGCAAAATGTAGACACCGAAAAATCCTTCAGAAAATAAATTATTTTTGTTTTTTGAAAATCCTTGATGACATCATCATTTATTAATTAATTAATTATTTAATTAATTAATTTATTTTTATGACATTAAATCCCTCTCTCTTAATTAAAAATCTTTAATTAAGGAATCTAGCCTAAAAATGTCATTCGGACATTATCCCTAATTTATTAATTATTTGATTAATAAATTGACCAAAACTTCAAAAATAAATTAATTTATTTTTAATTTATTTTTTATCCCAAAGTTGGCTAAAATTCTAAAGAGCACTAAACTCTTCTAGAAAGTCCTAAACCTTCCTCTAAATGGGTCAAATCCCTAATCTAGTCCCTTCAAACCCTAAGCCTAGATATTTAATATTTATTAAATTTACCTTTAATAAATATCTAAATCTCACCAAAGCCCCTTGCCCATCCCTTTCTCCTAATCCTAATCCCCTTTCTAATCTTGTCACATTCCATTAGCAAAAAGTTTACCAAAACTTATGCTAACCTCCTCCTTAGTCAACAAGGATTGCCACCTTTTGGCCACCTCTTGCAAATGCATTTAAGCCTTCCTTATCTTTCTTACATGCATTCATTATGCATTTAAGACCTTCTTATCCCTTCCTTGCCACCTCTTGGCCTTGGGCACATTTACCAAATTGTGCACATGCCCTCAACTTTCAACTCAATCCTCCCTTGACACTTGTCAGGACACTTGTCCTTGACTCAACCCTAACCTTAGCCCTAACTCTGACTCATCCTTTTAACCCAAGACCTTCCCTTTTCCTATAAATAGCCTCACTTCTTTGAGCAAACAATCCTCTCTCATCTTTCAACTCTCAAACTCAATAGCAAAGTTATAATGCCATTTTCATTCTAGCATAGGCATAAACTCATCATTTTAGATCATTTTCAAGCTTAAATCACATCTAAATTAGCTTAATGGGATTAACATAGATTCATTTCTTGTTTAATCAATCTTAGTTCATTTATTTAGCTTTGCATATTTGTGTGTTCTTGAGGCCTTTGAGGCAAAATAGGTTCCTCATACCTATTTTGTGTCATTTTGGATCTTCTTGATCCTCAAATCATCCTATTTTGCATGCTCCAAGTGCTTGAGTTTGCACACCCACATCCATCTATATCTAAGCATATCAAACGGTGCATGGGCGCATCCGTTTTAGGCTTAAACTGAGGTGGCTTTGATTTTAATTTGTTTGCCATTAAACTTGATTTGATTATATGCTATGACGTTTGTTTGCCTTTGGCCTTCAAAACAGGTTTAGGTGCACCCTCAAATCCTAGTCTACAAGAATATTAGAAAATACTGCAGCAGATGGAGGATTCATCTTTGGGGGAGTTTTGAAGAGGAAATAGAGAATATTATAAAAGAAATGTTCATTTGTGTTGATGGTGGTTTTCCATTCCACATGTTGCCATCAATGCCAAAGGGGGAGATTGTTGGAGATTTGCCAGCAGACTAGTACTAACTGTATGTTTGTCATTGATGACAACATATGGAAAGTAGCATGTGTGGAAGTCTTATGCAGGAAGCTTTTAGTATATGTAGCATGGACATGATATCAGCATGATATCATGGGTACAGAGGTTAACTATTAGTACAGACAGTTATATAGCAGTTGGTGTCAGTAGTGTTCCTGACAGAGTAACAAACAGTGTTATGTGTATGGTTGTTCATACAATTATCATGGAGCCTTGCATTCTTGGATATATGTTGAAGACACATTAGTGATGTTAAGTTCATGGATGCATAGTCTGATGATGAATGCAAGTGAAGTTATGTAGTCGCTACTCGCTAGTAGCAGTTTCCTATGTTTGTTCAGAAGAGTCACCAGTGATTTTATTGGTTCTTGAGTTGTACCTATCTTGAGGGTATGCGCCCTTGGATTTAAGCTTGGAGAAGTGTTATTGATGTTCGATTAAGAGCGCATGAGTTAATTTAGCTTACAGAGTAAGTTCCAATTTTTTTGGTAGAGACAACAGTATGTAGTGTGCCTCTACATTTATTTTATTAGACAGGTCCCATAATGAGTTGTGTACATAATAGAGCCAACAGAATGTTTGTTGGAGTTTATTATGGTGTCTCTAATATGATTTCAAGGTGGTTGTAATAGGCTGACTTGACTATATCATTTGGAGGAAAGATATTTATAGACAGTCATTTGTGATTGTTGGAGTGTGGTTCATAGTTGAGTAAGCAGAGCAGAGTAGAGCAGAGTGTGCGAAGTGTTGAGCCATCAAAAGGTCTATGTAACCAAGTAAAGTACTTGTGCTATTCATTGGAACTAATCCAGAAAGGAGGTCAAAATGTAGTTCACCAAGATCTAGATATAGTGTGTATCTATTATTCAGAAGGTTGTAGCCTTTTTCCCATTTGAGCAGTGAGCTCTCGGATAGTGTGTCCTCTCCCCTAACAGGGACAATTGTAAAAGACTCCTAATAGGGTCCAACCCTTGACTAGGTCTACTATACTTAATATATTGTAAAGCTACTCCTAACAAGGTAAATGATCTTCTAGCAAGGATCATTATATACTAGTACAGAATATTAGTGGGTATCAAGTCCCACAAAAGTTCTTACCTATTTGGGTTTCCCCGTAACCAAAACATTGGTGTTGTGTTCATGTGTTCTCTCATTGTGTTTATACTTTATGTTTAAGTATACTTAATTAGATAAAGAATTGAATCTTGTAGATAACTGATTCACCCCCCCCCCCCCCCCCCCTCTTAGTTATCTCTTGGGACTATTCCTAACAGATCCAAGAAGTCAAGATCTTGAGTTTCTCAGAGAAAGTTTACCGAAAAGAGGCTGAAAATAAGAAGAGAGAAGTAGAACATGAGGGGAACTTCCAAATCCATGAAAAGATCCAATCAAGGTGCTTGACATGACCCTAGATCACTTACTCGGAGGGCTAAACACTCTTAACATGGAAGTGCTTCCATTTTAAGATGATACATTAAGCCCCCACTTTAGCAAGAGTATGGACTCGATGTAAAATCTTGGTAAAGGAGATCAAAATGAAAAGATAATCTTATTAAAATCAAAGGGACAAAGAGACCCTCAAGCCCCCAGAGATTGAAGTCTTCATCAAATCCAAGATCACAATAAGAGAGACATCTCTAGAGAGAGAGAGAGAGAGGCTGTGATTACCTCGCCCAATGAGAACTTATGTCCCATTGTGAACCACACAAGAAAATGGCACAATTGGAAAGATGGAATTGAACTACCTAGTGAATGTGGCTACTCACTAGTCAACCCATCAAGGATTTACCCTCAAGAATATTCTATTCCATAAGAGTAAAACCAAAAAGCAAAAGAGATCTAGTTTTAAGGACACCTTCGACCTTAAGGGATCAAAAATTTGAAATTGGAGGGATCAAGAGATCCTAAAATATAAATTCATGCTTTAAGGATTAGTCACTAATCCAAAAAGAGAGAAAAGTATCTTGAAAAAATAATATACGTGTGTATCGAAAAGTGTGTGTGTGCAACAGGTGAGCAGAGCGTATGCCCCCATGTTAAAGTCATTGATAACACTTTAAAAGGAGCAATGGCTTTAATGAAAACATAAACAACTCCACTGATTACATTTCCACTACGAGATACCCCCAGACAAAGACAAATCAAGGGAAATACCACATAAACATACGGAGAACATAGAAGGGATTTACCTACCATGGGGTCAGTATAATCATAAGATATATATATATATATATATATATATATATATATATATATATATATATATATATATATATATATATATATATATATATATATATATATATATATATATATATATATATATATATATATATATATATATATATATATATATGATATTATTGCAAATGAATTGACATTATTCTCCAAAGAAAGTAGAACTACAATTACAAAGGAGGAAAGATCACATAAGATATACAAAGAAGAATCTTTCTGGACCATAACTTGGAGACCAAAAAGATTCAGTGCTACCAAGTCATGGATCCAAGCAGATTACACAAGGAAACATTTACTAGCAATAGCATAGGTACAACATGACATGAAACAACATATAGAAGAATAGAGATACATATAGAGGAATTGTACAACAGGTTCAATTCTTTTATCACCTTGTACCAACAAAGCAACAAGGGTCGTATAAAAGAATCTAGCAACATTTAGCAAATACATCATGGGAGAAGCACAGTAATTCAAACAAACACACAACAAAGGATACTATGAAGGACAAGACAATCAAGCGTACCATCTACTCTCCCCATCTTGTTCTATATCATTTAGGGAAGGTGGGTAACTTGCAAGAGGGACTACATCCAACACAATAGGAATGATAGCCAGTTCCAAACAAGGATCCTCTTGAGAATCATAATGTTCGATACTAGGTGTAAGTATTAATTGTGATGAAAGCATATTAGGTAAATCAACGTCAATGTCAATAGTCTCATATTCATCATTAACATCATCAAGATTATCTTCTTCATCTAGATTAATCAAAATATGATCTAAGATATGAATAGAATCATCGTAATTATACATCTTAACATCATTACTACTAACAACATCATGCAAAGGCTTATCAGAAGAAAGTAAAGAATTTTGAACATAATTACGAGCTTTAGCTTGAGCAGATCAATTACATTTTTCTTTACTTAAAATATTTTCAGAACTAGGAGGAACAACTACCGGATCCTTCACAAGTTCTATAGGAGGATTAATAGGATTCTCACCAGATTGACAAGTAACACTAGGAGCTTGATTAACAGAACTAGAAGCTATAGATAAAGGAGGTATGGAAGGTGTAGGAAAAAGACCAGAACTAAGATCAATTGAAGGCATGCTTAACTCAAGAATCTTATGGGGTTTATAGGTCTGATATGAGCAGAAAAGATTATCAGGTCGAGAAGGACATCAATTAGGTAACGAAGGCTAAAAAAAGTCAAGAGTAGCACAATCTTTGGGCCTAGAAGGTTGATATAAACTATGATTTATCTTCTTCATCATGAAAAAATTTAAGACATTTATAAATAGGTGAAGCAACAACATGCATAGCATTTAACCATGGAAAACCAAGCTTAACTTGAAACTGAGCAGAAGTAGGAACAACAACAAAGTTAGTGTTCACAATTTTTCCACAAAGTTCAACCGGCAAGTTAATAGAACCAAATGATGGATAAAGAAAACCATTAGAAGTTTAAATCCACACATCAAATGTATCATAAGAATCACATTGCAAATTTTTCATAAAAATATTTTCTTCAGTAATAACATTGACTAAGGATGTAGGATCAACAAGACAACCACGAGTAGGTATTTGAGAAATCCTAGCATAAATGTAAAGGGGATGATGAAGAGCTTTAATAGTCTCAGAATCATCAAAGGTAATCAAAAGTTTCTGAGGTCTTTTATTCTTAGGTTGTTGTTAAGGTTTAGGTTGAGTTTTCAATTTAGGCTTAGGTTTTGGTTGTGGTGGAACTTGAGGTTGAGGTTGAGGCTAAGGTGGAGATACAGATTGAACAACATGCTCCACTTGATTAACAATGTGATTAATATCATCTATCTTTGAATCATACACAATGTCCATAGAAGATGGCTGAGCAATGGTATTAGTATCATGTGTGGGTAAAGGATTCATATAGATTTTAAGAGTTTGATTAGGAGGAGGGATAGCTTTGTTCCCACTACCATCAATATTATCAATAGATTTGTTCCCACTACATTTCTCAGTATCATGACTATTCTGACGATGATATTGACAAAAGGCTTTAGGATCAAAGGATTTAGATGCAATCGTAGCAAGTAAAAGAGGTTGAATAGGAGGTAAAGTAATCATATTAGGGTGGTTCCACAATAGTGTGTCCCACTTTTTGGCCAACTTTGACATAGAGATCAACATTTTGAGAAAAAACTTCACTTTCAAACACCTGTTGCCACAAAACTATTAGGAATTTGAAGATGATGTAAACTAGACTCTTTTAGAATTTTCTTTCTAGTTTCTAAATATATTTTATAAAAAAAAGATTAAAATTCATTTTTCCTTCTCCTTCAAAAAGTGGTTTGTGTGAAAAACTGTGTTTTTAAGGAGTTACTGTCACTTAGATCAACATAATTTTTTTCTAAAAAATGATAACTATGTAATTCTTTCGAGATTATATTTGTAACTTCAATATCTAAAGGATGCAATTGGTTTCATTTATTTTGGTTCAATATTTCATAGTTTATTAAGTTGTAAAGTGATAGTAACTATAATTTAGACATAAGGTCACTTGGATCGCTCTAACTTGATCTGTGTTTATAGAAATTCATTTTTTCTTTTTTTATAGAAAGGTAACACAAATACTCTTTTCCTACATATTTTTCATAATTTTTTTTTTTAATTTATTATTTTCCTGAAGTCTTGAAGAGACAGGTTGTTGAATGACCAAACAACCTATGTTTAGTTAAAGTAATATTTAAAAGTGATAATGAACTTAATATGTATTAAAATTATATTCATTAGAAATCTTGTTCTAAATAGCATCATACTACATATATAGGTTTTTCAAATGGATTCATTTGACCTTCCAAAACATAAAGTTGAAGTGATTTTTTGTTAGCATTTTAATAGGTGCGAAATAGACTCCATTGTAGGTATGAATGAGGAGTATAGATGTTATATCAATATTTTTTTAATCTAAGAGGCTCTGAGCTAACCACTCATAATTAATCCCTTCAAATGGAACCTCTCAAGGCTTAAACCATCATATTTTATTAAAAATCTATTATTTCAGCAAAAATCAGCATGTCTAAAAAAGTGGAACACACTATTGTGGAACCACCCATTAGCAGCTAACAACCTATTCATAATAGAATGTAAAGATTTAGAAAGAGGAGTAAACATACAATTTGATCGAAAAGCAATGGATGTAAAAGTGGCATTGTGAGATGCAACAACAACTGCATTCTCTTGTTTGTTTATCTTGACATAGTTGTTGAATTTTTTAAATTTGTTTGGATTAGGAGTAGCATCACTTTTATCAGCTAGAATAGGAGCCATTGGAGTGTTTCTCTCAAATTGACTCACTTGTAATTGATAATGATGAAGCGCTGCACAAAGTTGTTGAAAAGAGGTAAATTCAGTAAGTAGAATCTTATCTCTAATATCCTTTTACAAATTTGAAATAAACATACATTGAATATCAATATTAGGAACATGACAGGAAATCTGAGAATGAAAATACTTAAATCTACCAATAAATTTAGTCAATTTTTCCTTAGTGCTTTGTTTACAATGCATCAAATTAGTCAAAGACACTTGCGGGCCAATGTTGTTTTGAAATTGTTGAATAAATGCATTGGCAAGTTGTGGAAAAGAGTCAATAGAATAAGGAGGCAAGGAACAATACCATTGTAAGGTCTTGTCATGAAAATTTCTAGAAAACAACTTGGATAAAATCCTATGGACATGAGCATAATCATTACAAAGGATTTGAAATGTTTTAACATGATGAACAGGGTCTTCTTTTCCATTATAATTCTCAAGATGAGGCATATCAACTTAATGAGGAACAAGAGTATGAATGATATCTAAGGACAAAGGACTTCCCATGTCACATGTAGGAATGCTAAACTTGTTTTGAGTTAAGGATGCAAGTTGTTGTTATAATGATGACACAATTTGAGCCAAACTGATGATTATTGAATCATTAGAGGAAATAGAAGGAATAGCAACATTAGAAACACTAGGTAAAGTGTATGAAGTTGTAGGAATAGAAGACACAATTGGAGGAACACTTGGAACTATAGTTGGAAGAGGATTGGAATAAGTAAAAGGAACATTATGGTAAGAAGGTTTTGTTGTAGGAAGGGACACAAGAGGAACACTCATAGGAATAGAGGGAACCGTCACAGTCACCAAAGAAGGAGTATAGGTAGGAATACTAGGTAAAGGAACAAAAGAAGGTTCTACACTAGTGACAGATGGAGTCAACCCTAACTCTTGAGCTTCTTGATCTAAAAGTTTAACATTTGAATGTAAGAGGTGAGTAATACCACTCAAGAGGTTAACACCTTGATCACTATCATGAAGAACTTTCTTAAGAGCCTCTATAGCTTGAATAGAATCTTGATTATGGTTTTCTTGAATAAGCCAATTACCCATTTTATCAAGTTCAGTTGAAAGTTTTTGGACTTGTTCAGGAGGAACTCTTAAAGAATCATCCTCATCATGAGATAAGTGAGAATATTTTTTCTCCATAATAGGATTGGAATCATGAAGAATCAAATTGTCATCCGGAATCCTAAGGAAAGTAGAGGAAGACTCAGGATCAAAGGCACCCATCAGTCTACGACTTCATCTAACTGGATTATTATAAGTAGGACTAGAAGTAGTAAAGCTCATAAACCCATGCAATGAAAATGAATTAAACTAAGAAAGCATGAAGTATGAATATTTTTGTATTTTGAAAGAGATTTTGCAAATTTTTTTAATTTTTGAAATATAGATGCAAGAAATCAAATTAGCATGCAAGATTTAACATAAAAGATAAATCTAAACAAGATAATATAAAAGGAAATCTAACACCACAAAACACAATAGGGCATCTAATTACACAAAAGAAAAAAGGGTAAGCATGTCGGGTTCACCAAAATGAATAATGTTGAAAATGAATTCACCATTATGGATAGGATAATTATGGGATATGGATGGAAGTGAAATGAATGGTATGAAAATGTGAATAAGATTTAATAGTGGTAGATAAGATAATATGATATTCAAAGGGAATATAGGACCTATCCTTAATCCAAATTCCCAAAAGGAAAGATCCAAATGGATTAATCACAAAGAAGTGATCAATGCACAATTGAATCAAATGGAGAACATGAAGAAAGGAGGAAAACCCTATAATCTACTATAGAAAGTATGTACTCAAAATCTTAAACAAATGGAAGGCAAATAATAACCTCAAAATAGGGAAAATTTGGAAAATACTGATTTCTGATGTCTGTGCACACTTTCAGGAAATTCTACAACTTGCTTCGGACTAGAAATGTTGAGACAAAAAAAACCCAGAAAATTTTTATCTTTCTGAGGTTAGGTCATCTTTGACCTAGATAGCAGGGAAAGGTCTTACCCTAGGGCACAATCCTACCACCAACTGAAGGTCGTCCCTGACCTGAAACAACTCCAACAGAAATTATGTTCGCAGATCTCAGAAGCTCATCGAAAAGGGTATCCAGATGTGTACTTCAATTCACTGTACTGTACCTATATCTACAAGAAAAATGGTTTTGTTGTTTAGATGAGGGGTTTGCTTTGGTCAAAACCCAATTTAGGAATTAACCTTGAAATTGAATTGAAATTGCAATATGCATAAACAAAGTAAATGGAACTATTCACCTTGCTTATGTTGAAGTCCTTGTAGATGATTCAAATCCTTGAATCCGCAAGTAGGGATGTTCTAAATGAATGTACAATAGAATGTAGGATGTCTCAAATCAATGACATTAGATCTTTAACACCAATCTTGAATTGATCTTTGCATAGGAAGAGGCTTGGATGAATGTGGATGGAGAAATCTTCAAAGGGACTCCAAAGAGGTTGAATCCTTCAATAGCTAACAATGAATCTCCTTGATGAATGCTTGAATGGATGATTACTTGAATGCTTGAAGATGAATGAATGCTTGCTTGCTTTCCTTCTCCTTCTTGCTCGCTACTTGATGGCACTTGCTTGAGAGATTATGAGATGCTTGAAGGCAAAAAGAGATGTGTGAAATGAGAGAGGAAGGCTTCCTTTTATAGTGATCTAGGACATAAACTGCTAGAGAGACCGACATTGGAGAATTAAATCTCAATTAATCTTAACCCCTAGAAATAGACCTAGATTAAATGCAATTTAAGAGTTTACCATTGCGAAATTT
Source organism: Chamaecyparis obtusa (assembly GCA_027943335.1). Lineage (NCBI taxonomy): Eukaryota > Viridiplantae > Streptophyta > Pinopsida > Cupressales > Cupressaceae > Chamaecyparis > Chamaecyparis obtusa. Next base: position 473,571 of record BSBK01008994.1, read on the forward strand.
GAAACAGCCAACCCAGAAGCGGGAAAATAAACTTTCCGAAGCCTGACATCCTGAAACTCCCAAAATCTAAATTTTGGACCTGGGGTCAGGGACGAGGTAGTCTCTGCCCTAGGTCAGAGTCAAGGTTGTCCTTGACCTAGGTTAGGGTCGAGGTTGTCTTGGACCCTCCAAGTCGTCCTTGACCTAGGAAGTCAACATCTTGAGTTTCTCAGAGAAAGTTTACTGGAAATAGGCTGGAAATAGGGAGAGAGAAGCAGAACATGGGGGAACTGCCAAATCCATGTAAAGACCCAATCAAGGCACTTGACATGACCCCATACCACTTACTCGAAGGGCTAAATGCTCTTAACATAGAAGTGCTTCCATTTTAAGACGATACAAAAAGAAAAGGAAGGAAATTTATTTATCATTGAAAATCTACAGAAATTTAAAATATATCACCCTCCAACTTATTTATCCCTTAATATTCCAGGAAATTTATTTATCATTCAAAATATAGGAAGTTCAAAATATAGAACCTTCCAACTTATTTATTTCTTAATATTCTCATCTATGTTAAGTTGTCTACTGGTTTATCTTGGTGTACAAAATGGGTGTCACTAATACTTGTATCTATAAGAGGTTCAACGAATATGTTGATAGAAAATGCAAGATAATATTCAATTGGAGGTCTATTATAGAAATGATGGTAAAATAAATACACAATTTTGTTACCCTTTAAAAGAAAGTAGTGGTGTTTTCTAATTGCCATTTAAGTATTCCGATTCCACATGCATTCTATCTTGAATTTCATTAACTGATTGATTAATACATATTCGAAGCTTGATAAATTTATCTACACTTTTTGTGGTGATTAAGCACAATGGCACAAAAATCATGGCTCATAACTTTGGGTGGCGATTAATACTATAACTTCATCTATATCAAGTCTAATAACAATAGATACAAAAGAGTATCGTTCTCACACATTTATAATAAATCATTTCAACGATGAATCAAGGGAAGTCTATTTTCAAAGAATGATCACTCGAACAAAGAGAGATGCATATATGAACCAAGGATTAACTAGGAATACAATATAATACTGCCAAATGATGCTCTTGTATTGAATTTTAAGCACACATCATAACTAAAAAAAATGTTGGTCTAGTAAAGTAGTCTCATTCTAATAGGATAGGATTCCATGGAAGGGGGATTCTTAAAAAATTCAGTAGGTGCTGCTCAAATTTTTAAAGATTATTTTATTGTCTGTAGTTCCATAAATTTTAGTAGAGATTGTTAAAAGTCAAAGCTCTGAAATTTATGGAAGCCACCAATTTTGTTATTTAGCATACTAAACTTACATGACTACAAAAACAGAAAAATCAATTGATACAAATTGGATAATTTTATGTGAGTGACAAATAGCACAAAAAAGTCTAAATTGGTAGGGACAATTTTGATCTCACCTTTTACACCAACTCAAATATACAACCATACTAAAGAGTAAAGGCTGCTATATTTCAAAAAAATATTCTAATTAAATACTAATTAAATACTGTAGTAATTTTTATCAGACTTTTAAAAAAAAATTAACTTAATAAAACTTTAGGACTCCTTAAAAATAGATCCTCGAGCCCCTTCATAAGACCCACTCTTAACCCACCGAATATATGAAATAAGAAGCTTCCAAAAGCACAAGTTGATATTGTTATGGTAACCTATCAACTTGTACAGTAAATCCACGCTCATTTCCAATTCGGTAAACTATTTTGAGTTTATGTCCATGCCTCTATTTAGTATTTTTTATTAATAGGCTATTCTTAATTGACTATAATTTACTCACAAACCAGAGTCGGAGGATGTAGAAAACTGAATATTCTATTGATTGATTGCAGAGATGCACACTCTCATGCCTGCGTAGAATGAGAATAGACTAATGTTTCGATTAACATAGCAGCTTACAACATCAGCAACGGATATAGATGAAGAGGTAACGTCCTAAACAGAATGGGTTATCTTTCGAAGTAGACGAAATACAATATCATGGCGCGTCTGATGGATGAAATAATCACAGTCGATCTTCAGTAAACCAATACTCATCCAGTAATCTTCTTACAGCATAGGCCAAAATAAATGAGGAACTCAGGATAAACATGAAATGAGCTACTAAAATAACAAAAAGAATAATTGTTACTAGATATAAGAAGATTTTGCTATATTAAATTTCGTTACAGTAAATGTTCTGATTAGAATCCAAACTCTTACAAATAAATTCATGCCCGAATAATAGCATGGCGCATCTGATGGATGAAATGATCGCAGATCTTCAGTAAACCAATACTCATCCAGTAATCTTCTTACAACATAAGCCAAAATAAATGAGGAACTCAGGATAAACATGAAATGACCTACTAAAATAACAAAAAAAAATAATTGATACTAGATAGAAGAAGATTTTGCTATAGTAAACTCAGTTATAGTAAATGTTCTGATTACGATCCACACTCTTACAAATTCACGCCCAAACATTTTTTTACTGTGGATGTTACAATTCAGATATATACTGTTAACTTATTATATTGAGTAGGAACAAATACAAATTAATTCATGCTCAAAAATATTCAATCAAATTAGCAACTTTAAACTTCTAATTTTGACGATCGGCTAAAACAAACAGGTTTCGTTCTCCAACAAGCCGCTTCCATTGCATAATATGTGAGAGCTTAGTAAAGGTAGAACTTAAAAGAGTTAGCATGATACGATCCCATAAACAAATATGATATTGTATGAAACGAAAATATCCCTCACAATCTGCCATTATACCATATATGTATAAACTGCTTTAACTTTAATTTAAGGATTCATTATTCGAATCTCGCTTATTTCGGATTGTATGTTCCTGATGATTTTAATACTTCCAATACCAAGCTTGCCGATTGTAATTATATATCAACTTAAAACAACAGAAACTTAAGCGAAATTAGCAGTGAAGAAAATGAAGATGGTGCATGGAGTCCATTACATATTGTATTCCAGAAAAACAATTTCAGTTCATTAAAAACATGTAATCCTACAAACATTGTTCTGAATAGTTGAACCGTTCTACAAACAGAGAATGGAAATAAAAAACACGGTTATCATAGCACATGACAGAGCTAGAGTAAGGCCAGGCTCATTATTTCAAAAACAGAAAAGCCTGACTGTTAAAATCCCCCGCCTCCACCAGCGCCACCGCCAAAGCCACCGCCTCCTCCAACCCCTCCCCCAAAACCAGCTCCTCCTCCTGCACCTCCCCCAAATCCACCACCAGCGCCTCCTCCAGCACCTCCACCAATTCCGCCACCAGATCCTCCACCAAATCCTCCTCCAGCGCCACCACCAGCTCCCCCACCAAGATCGCCTCCAGCTCCTCCACCAAAACCACCACCCAGGCCTCCTCCAGCTCCACCACCGCCACGAAACCCTCCACCACCACCAAAGTTATCAGTTTGATAAACTGTCGTCTTAAGACTTCTGCCCTCACAACTAACTATTACTCCCACCATTACCAATGCAATGACTAGCGTTCCACATCGCTTGAGCATGAAAGCCATCTTATTTTCTTCTAGCCTCAGCAACTGAAATCCTTCTCGATGTGTCTAAGTCTAGTCGATTACCCATATTTATATACCAAGTATAGAGCGTAAAATCGAAGTCTAAAACAGTGAGCGCAACTTAGCCGAGTATATTGCATTCAATTCCCCACCAAACCAGCTTGCAGTCAAAGTCCATTATTATGGATTCTGATTTGCATTAAAGGAGCAACCCGTCACTGTCGCGTCAATTTGGATTGTTGCATTGAAGTGAAGAGACATCTAAATGATATAATAGCACATAGATGAATGTAGAACAGAGGAATTTGAACATTTCATTTTATTTTCGTTTTGAATCCTTAACAAAATATCTGCCTGTCAAACTTAACTGAACGAATAGCTCCCTCTGACTCGAGTTTTAATGGTTCGTTGAAAAACTGTGCTGAAATCAAAATTTTGTTGTGCCTAGTTTGCCAGATAAACTCATAATTTCCCCACGCAAGACCATTAATGCAGAACATCTAGATGGAACGTACCATTATAAAACGCGTGCTGAGTATAGTACGTGTGCTGTGCGCTCTGCCATCTCCATTTACTGCTTCCCCCTATGGAATGGTGCATTGAAGTTTCATAACTCAGAAATGAATGTATGGTTGACTTGCAAGAGCTGGGCATGTATATCCCGTATCTTTATCTTTCACAGGCCCCATACATCTACGATTAGAAAGTGGACTTCATTAATTTTACGACTGGACTATGGTAAATTGTGTATAACCTATGGGCGACTCAAGGTTGGCATTTAATAGGTTGGCATTGTCTTAGTTCCTGAGGTGAGAACAAGTTTGAAGACTGGGATGACTATATATAAACCATATATAAATGCTCTTGAGCACAACTCATAGACATGAGGAATAGTTATGTTGTAGGTGTTTTCTTATGAAAGGGTTTGAGCAAAAATTTGCATTGGACGGTTGTAGATTCTGTAGACAGAATGACTACCATTGAAGTCATCTGAAACGTTCATTTTTCCCTGCCACTTTACACGTGGATTTTAGATATTTTGTCTGCGCAAATGAATTTGAAGCGCAACAAGTCCAAAAGATAACTCGTGACACCCCCAGATTTTTCACCACCTATGTCGTGCAAGAGATATAATTGTCCAACACAATGCAAGTGATGGGTGGAACAGAAGTAGAAACAAGCTAAGCTCCCGATAAAAAGTGCATGTTAAGAGATGCATAAGATACCATAAGATACATGCATCCATCATGTTATACACGGACGGTAGCGGCAGACAACAGACGACAGCAACAAACGACAACAGAGAAAATGGAGCAAGACAGACAAAACGGAAGAAGATAGACAGTGACAGCAAGATAAATGGTGACGACATCAGCTATTTTAAATTTCAAAAATTCCCGCTTATAAAACTCCGCCCATCACATTTTCAAAACATTTATTTTGAATTATCCCGCTCTGCTTCTGCATTTCCATTTTCATTTTCTTTCAGCAATTGTTTGATACTTTTTCATGTGCATCTTGGTAAAACGCAGGAGCCACTAGCACCCAAGATCAAATATGAGAAGATAAATCTGCCAGAACAGAACTCTTGTCGATGGTGAGAAATTTGTTCTAAAATTATTGATTGTATTTTTTGTATGTGCATTATCAATCAATACTTTTTGTTTGAATCGACATATCTAATTGTATTTATATGTGTGTTCCCCGATAGATTGGAGCCCACGCGCACTCCACATTTGATCTCCAACATATATTTTTTAGGAAGATATTTGAGCCACATCAACAGTCAAGATATGCTACAAATATATGGGAATCTGCTGGCACTGTCAATCGGGTTAAATTTTATCTTGTTTCTAATAGCTTCAGCATCTTATGATTTTTTTTGAGTGAATAAAGTTATTCATTTTATGTCTATACTTGTGTGTTATTTTTTGAGTGAATAAATGTAAAGGAGAATTTGCAGCCTTCGCGCTCCTCTTATTATTATTATTATTATTATTATTGTTGTTCACTTTGAAAGTGGAAAAGTTGTAGCAAAGCTCTAAGAGGACGAAGGAAACGATTTAAAAAAAAACCAAAACTATGGCTCCGATATTTTCCATGCCTGTGGATCTTGAGTTTGATCAGCTTTGCTTCATACCATAAATGGACTACACAAAGGTTTAGTGAAGGATATTATTTTGGTGTATTTGATTGCATTATTTTTTGTTGTTTAAGGTAACTTAATTTATTTTTTCCGTTGTTGCATTCTAGTGAGGGGGATCTATAAATTTTGGTAACTTGAATTTAATAGAAACACATTTTAGTTTTAGATTTCTTGAAACTTTTGTGAAATTTTATGCAAGGAAGATACAAATATGTCACAATAGAGGGCTTCTGGTAGGTTTTTGTATCAAAACATTTTAGAATCTATTTTATGTCTATAACTCTAATTCCAATTCTTAATATTTTCTTTTATAGGTGAGGAATCTTCTTCTTGTATAACTATGTACTCTTCTGGAGAGAGGGAGGAAAAGCGGAGAAACCACTACCACTACTGAAATTGTGCCAAAGAAACCACTATTTTAGTTTGGCATGAAATTTTCTGCTCTAAGGTCACGTCTTAGTCACAGTAAAAAGTAATGCAGGTGCGAAAACACGCAACATTTTCGGTCCCGTGCACCTACGCACTTATCATTTTGTGCACCTTGGATTTAATCGTGCAAGTGCAATTTAATTTGAGTCCTTGACTTTGGAAAACATGATCAACATTTAAAGGTGATAGGAGTTATCGGGATAACATTGCCTATCCAGATGAGCCAAAAAATTCCTTCCAAACACCCATATTATGTCGATGACAAAAACACTCAATGTTTTTGGCAAAAAGCACATGCTGCCAATATAAACTAATTTTTATGAAACATATTACAATTTTTTCATAATCATTTTGGGGTTTTGTTATTAAATTTACATAAGAATATGAATATTTCTTATGAGTACTTGGAGAATATAAGTTTTTTAAATATTAGGGTATTAAAGGTATTTTCTTTTAAATTCTTGTATTAAATTTTATATTTGTAATTTTCATTGTTTAAGTTATGGCATTTTTATATTAAAATTAAATTATGTTTCTAAAATTTAATCATTTAAATAAGTTAAAAATATGTGAAAAGTAACTTTTAATATTTTTATATATACCACATAGTAGCAAAATAATAAGAATTAATGTGTTATATTGAAAATAAATATTTATAAAAGATTATATCAATTTTTTTCACATTTATGAATATTAATATAATAATGTAACAATTATTTGGAGAATATCTATAAAATATTTCTTTTATGAATAAAGTAGAAAAGATATATAAAAAAATAATTAATGAAAATAAACATGTTTCTATATTTTTAATTTCATAATGTTTCTAAAATTTGATGAAAATAAATTAAAAATATGTTAAAAGCATCCTTTCATATTTATAAATATCAATATAACAAACAATACAATAAGAATTAAGATGTTTATATGTTTTTCAATTTTATATAAATCAATTACTTAAAATAAATTGCGTTAACATTATTTTTTCATATTTATAAATATGAATATAATAAAAAAATTATTTTAAAAAAATTATTAAATATTTATTTTTTCTATTATATAGATTCTTTAATGAGCTCTTAAACCAATATAATTAGGGTGTCCTATAATTAGCAGATAAAGTAGGAAAATATATATGTATCTTTGGGTGAATGATGAAATTTATTGACAAATAATTCTATATCAATATACAAATAGTATAATTAGAATTGAGATGTTTATATATTTTTCAATTTTGTCTAATTCAATTACTTAAAATTAATTAAGATTATTGAAGATAATAAATTTCATTGAAAATTAATTCAATACTAAGAATTAGCATGTAATGAAGGATGGTGAATTTCATAATTATTATATGTATATACATAATATACGTCTATTATTAAAATAAAAGGATCATAATATTTTTATAAATATTGATTCATAAACTATTATATAATTATTATAAAATTCTTTTTTGAAATAATATTTCAAATCACATCATAACTTATAAAGGGGTAACTGGACCAAGATTCTGGTCAATTAAGTGGCCACATGCCTAAAAAAATGAAATTTTCATAACTCTCTTGGGTTCTGAAAAATTCAAAATCAGTCTTGGCTTGGTGTTATGAAAACTTTATATGTTCTTCTAGGCCATAGGTTTTAGCTATTTTTAACACCCAAAAGCGTCCAACAAAAGCCAAAAACTCCAAATTACCTTAGAATTCAAGCATGGTCTACTTTACATAACATGTTTTCGACATTTATATCAATTTCCAACCATGCCACTTCATTGAAGAAGTAAGATTTTATTTTTTTCACTGTTTTTGTTTTCCATTTTGATTAAAGTAGGGTTTTTTAATTGATTTAAGTTTTCTTTTATTAATTTTATGTCA